>CM076572.1:921173092-921572126 GCA_034641835.2 Pinus albicaulis | reverse complement strand
CTATCTGTTAGGTCTCTGTAACAAGCAAGATTGGCAAAGTCCGATTACAGAGTTAACATCATTTCAACCAACTTTGGGATTCTAGGATCTAGCCCTCCTGAATCCGGACAGGGATCTCTCCAATATGTACAAAGATGGATATTGTCTTTGAAGTTTAGGGTAATAATATTAGGCTAGTTATGAAGGCCAAGGGTTTTGTTTGGTTTTCTCGGATGGTTGAACATAATTGTTGTTTGAGGCGGAAAGATCTATATGCAAATAGGTTCAAAGGTGAGAAGTTGCAAGCAAAAGAGTAATCTTTGATCATAAAGAGAGATGATGGAAAGTTTTCAATCCATTGGGCTATGGAGTCATAAGAGGATTTAATTGAAACAATCAGGTTCAAGAGTGATCTATGGGGCAAGTCATCTCTACCTAAGGATCTCTTTAAGGCTTGATTTATGGAATGGAGTGGTACAACAAGAGAGAGAAATGACAGATGCAGAACAAAGAGCAGCCCAGGATCTGGTAAGTACTTTGAAACTAGCCAGCCTTTGACCAGGCACTTAAGAAGAACACAGAAGCAAACTAGGATCTGGTAAGTACTTTGAAACTAGCCAGCCTTTGATATACTTCTAATAGAATACAAAATAAAAACGAAGGGAAACTTGGAGGCAACCTTTGGAGTAGAAACTAGTGGGCTGGGCTCACCCTAATCCTCTCCTAGCTCTTCTTTACTTAGTTACTTCCAAGACAATCACAAAGATAACACTGAATGGTCTAAGATCTGATAAGTACTTCGAAACTAGTCAGCTTTTAACACATCCTAAGGGAAACAATCAAATAGTTGAGCAAACAAGAAAGGGACTCAGGGCTAACCTTTGATTTCCTCAATTCATCCTTACACAACATATGTTGAAAGTAACATTTAAAAATAACATTTAGCAGTGACGAAAAGATGAGGGAACGCCAGCATCTCTGTACTTAGACTGAATCAAATCATTTCTAAATAACACAATTAGAAGAAAACATTGGAATAAAGATTTCTCAGCCAGAGAAGGTTACTAATAAACAATAGGCCCTAACACTGTTTAAACTGTTCTTTACAGTGGAAAATGAAACAAATTGAAAACGGAAATAAAATGACAAGTTCACAGTGAGTATAACATCACCATCAGCATAGACCAGGATCCCATAAATCAGCTTGTATTGATGCCTCAAACCAGTTACAATCTTCAGATCCAGTGTTTTAATCCATCTCTCTTCACAATCTAACCTATATGTTACAAGAAGAGCTCCAAGAGCCTATGAAACCACTATTTACAGTCAAGAGTTTTCCAGCTCAATTACATTACAATGCTTCAGCAATTACATTAACAACCAAACAATCCAACCCCTCACTCATCTTCTTCGGGAGTATTTATAGAAGGATGAGGAGGTGAGATCTGATAAAAAGATCTCAAATACAATTAATGCAGAATTAACGTCTTCCTGGCCCTTGGAGGCTCGATGAAGAAATTATACAGGTGTTCCACTGCATTAATGTGTTTACACTTAAGAAGTAAGCTCGGAAGGATCTTTTGTTGACCTTTGAGGCTCTGCGTACTATTAGGGTTCCTCTGCAAACATTCTGTCATTTAAATCTGGTGCAGAAATAACTTCTTTGGCTGTTCCGAGGCATAATATCTGTCCCTGTTCAATAAATTCGGCCTCTGACTGAGCATTTAGAGGCAATAGGTGGCACCGCGGTGGTTGAGGAATCAATTTGCCTCAAAGTATGGCGGTGGAGGCAATATGTCTGACGAACACTTTTAGGTTTTCCTTTAATCTGTGTTCTGAGCCGGGGATTAGGCTTTTGATAACCGTCTTAGCCGTAATCCCCGCCAATCTGTCCATTAATCTGTTGCTCTAGTTCATTTTGTCTTCAAAATCCGATACTCTTCTCTGCGTTGATTTTGACGGCATTCTTCAGGCTTTACAGGGATGCATAGCAACCAAGGCTCATGAAACCTTGTTGATAACATTGTTCTTTGCCCTGCGGTCGATTCTTTGGATTAATTGGAAGGACGGGAGTCGTCACCCTCATCTTTCAGATTTTCATAAACCAGGACGAAAGAACCTTAAAACCTACAAAATACAAAAAAAATGAGAAAATCCTGCGTTATATGGACAAAACTGCATCGAAGGGCGTGCGGGAAGACGGAGCAATCGAAGCCGTTGATCGTATTGCGATCAACGGTCGGGAGCGTTTCGGAAAGTCAGCGGAAGAAAAAGGTGAACCGTTCGATGGAATCGGGATCTTTCACGAGAGCCGTCGATCTGCAGAGATCGACGGCGGAGATCGTTTTTCGAACCTGCCGGAGGAAGATTAACGGGTGGGCCAGTTCGTTAAAGACCGAGCAGATGAGGCGATCGGCAACCGTCGGATGGGAGGGCCCAAATCCGACGGCGGAGGTGAATCCCGCTGCGGGGCTATGGTCCGAAGGATAATGCGCGGGCGATGTGAAAGCGCGGCGGTTTTGGAATAGTAGTGGAGGACACGCGTCGGCCAGCGTATGGAATCGCTGGCCGATGGGAGAAAACCCGTTTTGCCCGGAGAGCGGTGCGGGATGAAACCACGGTTTTTGGAAAAGGGCGCGGGGGAGAGGGGTCCACCAGGTGGGGCTCGCTCCGCTCCGTCGGATCTGGGGAGCAGATCGACGGCTGGGAGGACTTGAGGCAATAAAACACGTGGTTTAATATTTCACGCCAAAACCTTATAAAAGATGGGTTTTCGAATGTTTCAAAGGAAAAGAGCGGAGTGGGACCACGTTTCGGTTTAGCGCCTCAGGACTTTGAGTGATCGGTCCTGACGCTCAGGCACATGGAGGAAGAAAAGGCAGGGGGCTTAGCCTAAGGGGCTTAAGCCTAACGCATAGAAACATGTCTTTTCTATGGTTTTCCAAAGAATTTCGAAAGGAAATAAACTCCGATAAGGTTAAAAAATGGGTTTTTAACCTTGGGAAAAGAGATTAATGAAGGGATAAGGAATGACACATGGCTTTGTGGGGTTTTTATGAAGAAAAGGCAATTGGAAAATGAAGGTAAAATGGAGGCAAGGGAGGGGAAAAGGAAGAGGGATGCAGTAGTACTTGATTAGGATTTTTATGGAATATCAGAGGCTGAGAGAAGGAAATGTTTGAAGAACCAACCAGCAGTTTATGATCTTACCAACAGACTTCAAGCACCAACAACTTCAGGCCTGAATTTGTTTCTTGAAGGTTGCACAGAATATTTAGCCACCAACTGATATGATGGAAAAAATATAGGTGGCTAACAGTGGCTCCACTTGGGGATGGTGCCTTCTTGAAGGCATCAAGAATTTAGACTTGATTTCTCTGGGATGCTGACTAGTGCCTGACCCATTGCTTGCTCTTGCTTTTCTTTGACAAAATAATATCAGTCATGAAAGAAAAATGAATTTCATCAATACAATATCTACCTACCCCAATCCTACTGATCTAACATTTTTTCTTCCTCAGAGTGCACTTGGATTGGCAAACTCTTTACACAACATTTTATTCTTTTGAAAGCAGGAAATCTAATCTATTTCTACCCCTTATTTCTCCCTGAACTCAGATTAAATAGTTGAGCTCAGATTTTTCTCTACCTAGTCTACTGTCTGTTGGGATTAAACAGTCCAACAAACTTTCATTCTCTAAATTCTACAACAGAAATTTAAAAATAGTCAAGTCAAGATTGAGCTGTTTGACTTGCTATGATCTATGGCATAAAAACAAGCTGCACATAGATTATTATTTGCAGAAAATTTTAAATCAGAACAGAAGGCTTAAGATCTGAAAGTTTCTTATTATGGCCTTCTCTCTTCCTTTCAGCTCTGTTTTTGCTTTTTCTTTGAGCTGTCTTTACTTTTCCTCTGGTTCAAGTTTTGAGCGGATTAGAACCAGGTATTCTCTTCTATGACTCGAAAAATAAAACAGTTTTGAGTCATCTTTCTCTTGGGAACTTTGGTTCAGATTTTGAGTTTGTTTGAACCTTCATTTCTATCCTAATCTATCTACTGATAAGCCAAGATTAAACAGTTTGGCAAATCAAATTCACTACCCTACCAGCAGAAAATTTAAAACTAATTAGTCAAGATTAGGCAGTTTGACTAACTAGAAGTGTGTTTTGAGGAGTGGCATTTGAGCTTGCACACTTTCAGATTTACTTCTCTTTTTTGGCATGGGGCCTTGCCTTTCTTGTTTTCATTTCTGCCCTCTTTTCTTTCTTTCTTTGTTTTTGTATTTTTTGATTTTTTATAACTTTGAATGCAATGATGGATGAAATATTCACAATGGGAAAAGAAAAATAAAAAGGCTTGAGAACAGGAAATGTTTAAGAAAGGTAATGCTTAAGCATCCTGCCATTGACAGGACCCCCAAACAATTCTGTTCCATTCAGCTCTTGTAAGAAGAATGCATTGTTTCCAGCAACTTAATGAATAGAGTAAGGGCCAAGCCATAGATTCTCAAATTTACCATGCTTTCCCTTGTCTTCCCTCTTTGAGTCCCACTTCAAAACTTTGTCCCCAATCTTGAAGTTGCTGGCCTTTGTTCTTCTGTCAAATATCTTCTTGATATTGTCTTGCTTCTGCAATGCTTTGTTGTACACTTCCTCTCTGGTTTGTTGAAGATGAATGGTCTGATTTATTCTTCTGATTATGTCATTTTCTTCAGTCTGCAACTCCTGAATTAACTTCATAACTGGTACACCAAGACTGTTAGGAAAAATTGCATCTGTACCATACACAAGCTGGAAAGGTGACATACCAATAGATTTCTTCAATGTTAATCTGTCAGCCCAAAGTGCATGGATCAGCTTTGTGTGCCAAGACTTCTTGTTGTCCTCCAACAGTTTCTTTATTATGTTCACTAAGCTTTTGTTGGAAGACTCTGCAAGTCCATTACCTTAAGGGTAATAGGCCGTGGAGTGTCCCAATGTTATCTGATATTTGTGACAGAATTCCACCATTTTCTTTGATCCAAATGCTGCTGCATTATCAGTGATGATCTTGGTAGGACAGCCAAATCTGGAGAGGATGTTGGTTTCTATG
Source organism: Pinus albicaulis (assembly GCA_034641835.2). Classification (NCBI taxonomy): domain Eukaryota; kingdom Viridiplantae; phylum Streptophyta; class Pinopsida; order Pinales; family Pinaceae; genus Pinus; species Pinus albicaulis. The sequence goes on along the minus strand of CM076572.1, from coordinate 921,567,052 downwards.
AATTTTATGATAACTGAATCATTGGCCTGCCTACAAGGAATGGCTTCTATCCACTTAGTGAAATAGTCTGTGGCGGTAAGAATCCACCTGTGCTGGGCAGAGGATGGTGGATGGATTTCTCCTATGAAGTCAAGTCCCCATTGTTGGAAAGGGGTTTCAACAGTAATTGGATGCAGAGGCAGGGGTAGTAATTTTCTCTTGCCTTCAAACAGTTGACATTTATGGCAAGTAGTTGTCATTTTGTGTACATCAGGAAAAAGAGTGGGCCGATAGAAACCAGCCCTCAAAATTTTGTTGGTTGTTGACTTCCAGTACAAATGGCCTCCACACTCTCCTTCATGGAATTCCTGCTTAATCTTTTCTTCATCAAACTTAGGCAAACATTTAAGCAATATACCACTTGCATTTTTCCAATAAAGACATTTATCAATAATGCAATAGTTTACAACTTTTAACTTTAGGAATCTTGCCTTTGTTTTGGATAAACCAGGAGGTGTATTCAGATTAAATAAAACATAAACAATATCAGCATACCAAGGAGAATTCGCAAAATGATCTTCAACAATGGGAGTTGAGAATTCTTCTTGGTTATCCAAAGCATCAATCATATTAATATCAAGAAGTTCACAATTTGATTCAGCCATTAATTTAGCTAGACCTTGACCTTTGATGAGCTTAGTGGGTTTTATTTCTAAATCATATTCAAGAATAACAGCAATCCACTTACCTCTCTTACCATCTGGATCCTGGGTTAGGATGTCTTTTACAATTGAATTTGGGACAAAGGCAATGATATGTGAGTGAAGGATGTATACTCTGAAGTCTTTCAAAGCCTTTACTAAAGCAAAATCTTGTTTTTCCATAATGTTATACTTCAAAGGGGCATCCCTCAATGCCTTGCTAAAGAATGCAATGGGCTGCTCTTGTCCTTGTAGATTTTTCTGTAAGAGGACAGCAGCTATGGTATGTTCTGATGCAAATGAGAAGATATAAAAATCCTTTGAAAAATCAGGACTTATGAGAACCGGTGTCTTGGTTAGCGCTTGTTTCACCAGTTCAAAGGATGTCTTTGCTTCTAAGGTCCACTTTATCCCTTGCTCCTTTTTCAAAATGTTTGTGATATTCCTAAGGAGCTCAGCTAAGTTGGGGATGAACCTTCTCAAAAAGTTTATCTTTCCAATGAAAGGCTGCAACTCTTTGATGTTTCGAGGATGAGAGATTTTCAATATGGCCTCAATCCTCATGGGATCAATCGTTATGCCCTCTTCTGAAATGATGTGCCCAAGAAGTTTACCTTCTTGGAGACCAAATAAAGTCTTCTTAGGGTTCAAAGATATCCCAAACTTTCTGCACTTCTTGAAAACTTTCCTCAAGTGTTCTAAGTGTTCTTCATCCGTTTTTGAAAACACAGTAACATCATCAAGATAGATAATGATGAAGAAACCCAATTCTTCCGAGAATGCTATGTCCATGGCTCTCTGAAAGGTTGCTCCAGCATTCATTAGACCAAAAGGCATTTTCACATACATGAAAGTGCTCCATGGTGTAGTAAAGGCTGTCTTTAATTGATCATCAGGGTGGACCAAGATCTGATTATACCTTGAATAGCCATCCAGCAAAGAAATTCTTTTAGACCCCACCACCCTTTGTAAAATATGATCCATCTTGGGCAAAGGGTAGTTGTCTTTTAATGAAGCTTTGTTTAAATTTCTAAAGTCTATGCAAAGCTTGATTTCTCCAGTCTTCTTCCTAACAGACACCAGATTAGATACCCACTCAGAATATCTAATAGGGACAATAATACCAGCATCATGCATCTTCATTATTTCCTTCTTAACTAATGGCAACTGGACAGGGTTTATTCTGCGCAGTTTCTGTTTGAATGGTTTTTGGTTCTCTTTAAGAGGAATTTTGTGCTGTATTATTTCAGTGTCATAGGATTTAAGATCTTCATAACTCCACGCAAAAACATCAGAAAACTCTTTGAATAGCTCTATGTATTTGAGTTTAATGTGAGCTGGCAAAGTTTTGGACAGTTTGATCATTTTCGGTTTTTCCTCACTGCCTATATTACATTCCTCCACTTCAGTTTCTACAGGTTCCAGTTTAGGTTTGCTGGCCACATCATTAAAATCAAACAGTTGTTCTAGAGGGGCCAAATCCTTGGGCAAACTATCATCCTTAGAATGGAGAGTTTCCAATTCCTCTGTTTCAGGTTTAGCACTTAATTCTGCTTGGTTTCCAAGTTTGATAGTCTGAAGGTTTATATCTACAAGCTGTGGAGACGGTTCTTCTTCACCAAGGAAATTTTCTTCACTGCAATCTGTATCATAATCTGAATCGGAACTTTGGAGTTCAAACTCATTTCTGAATTGCATGAAGTCTTCTATTTGTTTATCTCCATCAAACACCTGCCAATATTTCTTGTTATCTGGAATAGCTGGTCTGAATTTTATCTGGGAGGTGTCATCATACAGTGTTGGGCAGGTTCTAGCAGCAAAGGCTAAATTGTAGGTTGCAATGTTTCTTTTTCTTGGGACAAAAGTCAGTGTGGACTCCTCAAATGTTTTCAAAAGATCCACGACATCATTCCTGTAGGCCCTAAGTCTGGGGTGATTTGCATTATACTCCCCATTAACTTGCCTAATGATTAATTCAGAATCCCCATATACATTGATTCTCTTGGCACCTAAATTTTTCAAGAGATGCAAGCCTAAGAGAAAGGATTCATATTCTGCTATGTTGTTGGAACACTGAAAGTTTAATTTACATGAAATACACTCTGTATGATTATTTTCAGTGTTAGTAATCCAAACACCTGCACCAGCATTTGTTTTGGTGCATGACCCATCAAAATACATAGTCCAGAGAGGAACGTTTTCGGTTTGGTGAATGGGCTTTGTATCATTTGATTCCTCAAGTTTTTCATCGGGGTGAGGATTGTCTTTCTGACTGTCGAGTTTTAAGTTCAAAGGATTGATGACTTGCAATTTAAGACCTATATTTAGTTTGCTAGGGTTTTTAGACACACTAGACTGTTTTGGCAGTTCAGCGTTGTGCCCCTCTTCCTCCGTTTCAGCCATTGATTCTGTTGAAATGATTTGTTCTGTAAGTGCTTCATCATTAAACATGATAAAAGAATCGAGGCTTGTGCTTACAGCGTACAAAGGAGAGTTTTGAGGCTGGTCTTGACTTGTCACTGTGTATTGCATGTGGGTTTCCCTGTAAAGTCTTCTAGTCTGGTTAAAAACAGGGATAGTCGCATAGGTCATGTCCATTTGCATGGTTCCCTGTAACTTAGCCCCCCAAGATCTTGATAAAAGCATTCCATACTTTGGGGGTACATCAGCCACAACAACATCCATGACTAAACATTTGGCTGGAATTTGGGCTAAGTTAACACAGAGGTCCTTTATCAATCCTAGACATTTAACTCTGCTTGAGTCGAAAGAGTACAAATCTTTGTAAGGTCTGGCAATTTCAAGACCCAGGCTTTCCATTACAACTTTTGGCATTAAATTATGGGAAGCGCCTGAGTCATGCATAGCATTGTGCAAGATTTTGTCATGAATGTTTAAGCTTACGTAAAAGGGAGGGACAGGACCCTCTTGGAACTTTCCTTCAATCTTTGGACCAAAAATAAGCTCTGGTTGGTCATCATTAAGATTGAGTGTATCTTCATTATCTTCTAAGTTCAAAGCCTTCAAAATTTTGGACCTATATACATGTTGGGCAACTAACTCAGTCAAAGGAACAGAGATTTTGATCTTTGAGATTTCCTGTTCCAGGCTGAAAAGGTTTTGATTCTTTAAAGCATTGACTTCAGCCTTGTTTACTGCCACTTTATCAGCAAAATCAGCTTGCTGATTTGGTTTATCTACAGTTGAAACAGTTATTTTACCAGGAGTACTAACCGAGGTGCTAGTACTACTAATGTTTGCACTCTGTTTTTCAATATTTTGAGTGTCTTTCTTTTTACCATTACCAGAATCAACAGCCACTGTTTTGTCTTTTTGTTTGATTGTTTTAGACTTGGTTGCAGTGCTGTTTTGAGAAGGCTTGTCAGAGGTTTTTCTGTTGGGGGTTTGTTGATTATACCTACTTCTGAGTTCATATTCCATTGAAGGCTCTATGACAACGTTTTCCATGTTTTGATAGTAATTCTCATTATCACCTCTTCTGTCATCGTAAGGTGTATGAAGACCTTGTTTTTTATCATAATGAACCTCAAAGTCATCATCATCTACCGCAAATAAGTTTATATCATCTTCCTCTGTTATTTGATCTTTTTGTTCAACCTCACTTAAAAAGTTTTGATGAAAGGGAGGAATGATCTGCTGATCATCTTCCCTGGGTCTGTTTGGAGGCTGATTTCTTCTAATATTCTGATTCTGGTTTTGGTTTCTGTTTTGAGGAGTGTTTTGATTTAAACTTGCTTGCGTTCTCTCTAGAATGCTCATTTTCTTCATCATTTCTTCCATCATTCTTTCCATCTTTGAGCTTGAAGTGGAAGGGGTGGATTCCTCTCTAAAAGATACTCTCTTTTCAGCTTTCATCCTCGCTCTCTTCTCCATAAGGTTAACTTCCACAGAAAGAGCACCTCTTTGCATATCTTCAAGGGTTGCAAAAACTCTTTCTCTGAGTGAATATGTCATGTCTGGATCAAATCCTTCAGGAAATTTGTTTAAAGCTGAGCCCTGAGGAGGTTTTAGTTCAGGGGAAAGTGCATTATACACGCTGTTAAATCTGGTACAATAAGCTTGTATACTTTCACCAGGGTTCCTATGGAGATTGTTATAATCAGCAAGGACTTGGAGAGGATTCTTTCTCACTTCCCACTTGTTTAAGAATGTTTGATGGAAGGCTTGGAGATCGTTAATACTGTGGGGGGTTAAACCTTTAAACCATTTTCTTGCTTCTCCCCCCAAACTTTGAGCAAATAGTCTAATTTTGACAGAATCATCATCAATTTCATTTCTGTCAAAGTATTCATTCATCTTGTCCACATGTTGAGATGCTGTTATAGTATTGCTAGCATCATACAATGGAATTTTGGACTGATAGTCCTGTGGAAGATTGACTAATGGTACAAGAAGGACTAAGGGAGCATACCATGCTGCCATGATATGTAGTGGGGGTGGATTTACAAGCGGAGGTGTGGGTTGAAGTGGAGTGGTTTGAATAGTGGATGACAGATGAACAGAAGTGGATGGAACAGCTATAGATTTATGAGCCGATCTTGGATAAGAGGCACCTAGATTATGTAGAAAATGTAAATCAGGAGGTGTTGATTCTCTATCCCGCAGGGGATCACTTGCTTCGAGAGATGAAAGTGAATGCTCAGGATCTAGCTGATCTAAATCACCAAATGACCTAGTTCTGAATGGGTTCAATAAGTCAATTCGTGATTCTTGCAGAGCTGCTAGATTTTCAGGGACTGAATTAGCTCTTAGGGGTGATCTGAAAACAGTTGAAGATTGTATCTTAGGAGACTTCCTAAGGATTCTTTCCGGGTTGTCAACTATCTCAGGTGGATCAGGGTCAGGATGGGCTCTAGTGTGAATCTTTTTAGGAGCCACTATGCTAAGTTTTTAGAGCCAAGTAAACAAGAAAAGTTCAACCAGATATGACAATCTTTGAAAGGTCAACTAATCTGTTTTCTTATTTTTAATCCCACAACCTTTTAACCAGGTTTAAAAGGGTATTGTAATGGTGAGGGTTCTTCCCAGTGGAGTCTTAAGGTCTGTTCAGGATTGTGGAGTCGCCAGGTGGAAAGTCTAGAATGTTTTCAAATGGGTACACTATCCACCACAGTGTTTGTGAAACCTTTCTTTTCAAGGATATCTCAAAACACAAGGAACTCTAACCAGAGATTGACTGGGAGGGCATTCACCAGATATGTCACCTCTAAAAGAGGATGAGATCCGGAGGCTACCTGGCCCTTTCCAGGCTCTGTCTAAGAGTAGAGGGTAAAACACGCCAAAGGTATAAACAGGACATCAAGAAATAGTGTTTTACTACCAATCTGAAATGTTTTTGGTATTTTCTGAATTGTTTTTATTTGTGGTTTAGAAGAATGTCCTAACTTTGCCTCAAAAATTAGCTACGGTTATGAAACAAAGACAGTCTATCCTTATGGCTAAGCTAGCTGATTTTCCAAGGTTAGATAAAAACTTAAAAGAATCCTAGGGTTGACCTAGTTTGTCACTGATTCAAACAAGTTCCATCATGATTACCATTTCTTGGTAGTGCTTGAAAAGGCCGCTTTTTACTCTCAAGGTTCATGTGAAAATAAAAGGGAAAAAGATGAAAACTCAAGTCATAATCCCCAGTGGAGTCGCCAGAAATGTTAGGTTCTGGTGGCTCAAGCTGGTTAATAAAGCGAGTGCTCTATGAACCAAAACGCAAGCTTCTTTATGAATAGATCTGAAAGTGAAACATTCTGAGTTTTTCCCCAGCAGAGTCGCCAGAAATGTTAGGTCTCTGTAACAAGCAAGATTGGAAAAGTCCAATTATAGAGTTAACATCATTTCAACCAACTTTGGGATTCTAGGATCTAGCCCTCCTGAATCCGGAGAGGGATCTCTCCAATATGTACAAAGATGGATATTGTCTTTGAAGTTTAGGGTAATAATATTAGGCTAGTTATGAAGGCCAAGGGTTTTGTTTGGTTTTCTCGGATGGTTGAACATAATTGTTGTTTGAGGCGGAAAGATCTATATGAAAATAGGTTCAAAGGTGAGAAGTTGCAAGCAAAAGAGTAAGCTTTGATCATGAAGAAAGATGATGGAAAGTTTTCAATCCATTGGGCTATGGAGTCATAAGAGGATTTAATTGAAACAATCAGGTTCAAGAGTGATCTATGGGGCAAGTCATCTATGCCTAAGGATCTCTTTAAGGCTTGATTTATGGAATGGAGTGGTACAACAAGAGAGGGAAATGACAGATGCAGAACAAAGAGCAGCCCAGGATCTGGTAATTACTTTGAAACTAGCCAGCCTTTGACCAGGCACTTAATAAGAACACAGAAGCAAACTAGGATCTGGTAAGTACTTTGAAACTAGCCAGCCTTTGATATACTTCTAATAGAATACAAAATAAAAACGAAGGGAAACTTGGAGGCAACCTTTGGAGTAGAAACTAGTGGGCTGGGCTCACCCTAATCCTCTCCTAGCTCTTCTTTACTTAGTTACTTCCAAGACAATCACAAAGATAACACAGAATGGCCTAAGATCTGATAAGTACTTCGAAACTAGTCAGCTTTTAACACATCCTAAGGGAAACAATCGAATAGCTGAGCAAACAAGAAAGGGACTCAGGGCTAACCTTTGATTTCCTCAATTCATTCCTTACACAACATATATTGAAAGTAACATCTAAAAATAGCATTCAGCTGTGACGAAAAGATGAGGGAACGCCAGCATCTTTGTACTTAGACTGAATTAAATCATTTCTAAATAACACAATTAGAAGAAAACATTGAAGTATCCTTTTCTCGACGGAGAGGGATTCTTACTGATAAACAGTAGGTCCTAACCCTGTTTAAACTGTTCTTTACAATGGAAAATGAAATAAATTGAAATCAGAAATAAAATATAGGTTACAGTGAGAATAACATCACCATCAGCATAGACCAGGATCCCATAAATCAGCTTGTATTGATGCTTCAAACCAATTACAATATTCAGACCCAGTGTTTTAATCCATCTCTCTTCACAACCTAACCTATCTGTTACAAGCAGAGCTCCAAGAGCCAATGAAACCACTATTTACAGTCAAGAGTATTCTGCTCAGAGGCAGTTATGATAGTTCAGCAATTACATTCACAACCAACCAATCCAACCCCTCACTCATCTTCTACTGAAATATTTATAGAAGGATGAGGAGGTGAGATCTGATGAAAAGATCTCAAATACAATTAATGCAGAAATAATGTCTTCCTGGCCCTTGGAGGCTCGATGAAGAAAACATACAGGTGTTCCATTGCATTAATGTGTTTATACTTAAGAAGTAAGCTTGGAGAGCTTTTTTGACCTTTGAGGCTCTGCGTACTATTAGGGTTACTCTGCAAAGATTCCCTCATTAAATCTGGGGCGGAAATAACTTCTTTGGTTGTTCCGAGGCAAGATATCTTATTTTGTTTAATAAATTCGGCCTCTGATTGAACATTTTGAGGCAATAGGTGGCACTGCGGTGGTTGAGGAATCAATTTGCCTCAAAGTATGGCGGTGGAGGCAATATGTCTGACGAACACTTTTAGGTTTTCCTTTAATCTGTGTTCTGAGCCGGGGATTAGGCTTTTGATAACCGTCTTAGCCATAATCCCCGCCAAACTGTCCATTAATCTGCTGCTCTAGTTCATTTTGTCTTCAAAATCTGATACTCTTCTCTGCGTTGATTTTGACGGCATTCTTCAGGCTTTACAGGGATGCATAGCAACCAAGGCTCATGAAACCTTGTTGATAACATTGTTCTTTGCCCTGCGGTCGATTCTCTGGATTAATTGGAAGGACGGGAGTCGTCACCCTCATCTTTCAGATTTTCATAAACCAGGACGAAAGAACCTTAAAACCTACAAAATACAAAAAAAATGAGAAAATCCTGCGTTATATGGACAAAACTGCATCGAAGGGCGTGCGGGAAGACGGAGCAATCGGAGCCGTTGATCGTATTGCGATCAACGGTCGGGAGCGTTTCGGAAAGTCAGCGAAAGAAAAAGGTGAACCGTTCGATGGAATCAGGATCTTTCACGAGAGCCGTCGATCTGCAAAGATCGACGGCGGAGATCGTTTTTCGAACCTGCTGGGGGAAGATTAATGGGTGGGCCAGTTCGTTAAAGACCGAGCAGATGAGGCGATCGCAACCGTCAGATGGGAGGGCCCAAATCCGACGGCGGAGGTGAATCCCGCTGCGGGGCTATGGTCCGAAGGATAATGCGCGGGCGATGCGAAAGCGCGACGGTTTTGGAATAGTAGTGGAGGACACGCGTCGGCCAGCGTATGGAATCGCTGGCCGACGGGAGAAAACCCGTTTTGCCCGGAGAGCGGTGTGGGATGAAACCACGGTTTTTGGAAAAGGGCGCGGGGGAGAGGGGTCCACCAGGTGGGGCTCGCTCCGCTCTGTCGGATCTAGGGAGCAGATCAACGGCTGGGAGGACTTGAGGCAATAAAACACGTGGTTTAATATTTCACGCCAAAACCTTATAAAAGATGGGTTTTCGAATGTTTCAAAGGAAAAGAGCGGAGTGGGACTACGTTTCGGTTTAGTGCCTCAGGACTTTGAGCGATCGGTCCTGACGCTCGGGCACGTGGAGGAAGAAAAGGCAGGGGGCTTAGCCTAAGGGGCTTAAGCCTAACGCATAGAAACATGTCTTTTCTATGGTTTTCCAAAGAATTTCGAAAGGAAATAAACTCCGATAAGGTTAAAAAATGGGTTTTTAAGCTTGTGAAAAGAGATTAATGAAGGGATAAGGAATGACACATGGCTTTGTGTGGTTTTTATGAAGAAAAGGCAATTGGAAAATGAAGGTAAAATGGAGGCAAGGGAGGGGAAAAGGAAGAGGGATGCAGCAGTACTTGATTAGGATTTTTATGGAATATCAGAGGCTGAGAGAAGGAAATGTTTGAAGAACCAACCAGCAGTTTATGATCTTACCAACAGACTTCAAGCACCAACAACTTCAGGCTTGAATTTGTTTCTTGAAGGCTGCACAGAATATTTAGCCACCAGCTGATATGATGGAAAAAATATAGGTGGCTAACACTATCAACCTGCTCTTCCAAAATCTCTTTCATTTTATCAAACTAAACTTTTTGGGCATTATGTTTCCTTGCCTCTTTCTTCAAGACTGATATTTCATGATTTTCTAACTTAAAATGTTCCTCAACGACCTCAAACTCTGTTTTTTCATTCATTTTCTCCTTTCCTTTCTTTTGGTTGATGACTGATTCTTCTTTTGCAGGTGATGAAAGGTCAATGATGCTTGGTAATGAATAGATAGTTTCAATGACCTTCTGAACTTATTTACTGCTTTCCAAGAGTTTTCTAACATGTCCTGTCATGGGTTTCCTAGCCTGAAACATGAAACCTGCATCCCCACCTTCAAACTCTAACTTCTTTGTTGATTTGGATTTCTTGAGCTTCTTTCCTCCCTCATCTATATCCTCAGCTTGGACTATGGGAGTATCTTCAATATCAATAGCATGCATAATGTATTTTAAATCTCCCTTAGCCACTATTTGGCTTCTTGTAATATTTTTGATGCCATGTTTACTCACAGTTGGCTCTTGTTTTCCAGGTTTTCTCATAGTTTGCTTTTGTTTTGCAGGTAAAACAACAGGTGTATCAAGTTTCTGCAATTTTTCTATTTCCATGATTACTATATCACTTTGCTTTTCCCCTACTAGTTCACTTTTTTCTGCCACTGAAGGTGATGTTATACCTCTAGGTTTAGGAGTTCTTTTAGGGTCGATAACATCTACTTCAAAACCACTGATAAACAGAAAAGAAGACCAGTACCTGCCTAGTCTTTTTAACTCCTCTAAAACTAGCAACTTTATTAAACCATGATGAAAGAGTGAGGTTTCACTTCCTTCATATTTAGCTTGAACTTTATCTGCCATTTTTTCTAAGCTTCTGTGTAAATAGAAAGGTAGATCAAGAGATTTCTTACCAACAAAATGTAGCAGAAGCCTGAAGCGGTAAGAATAAACCTTATGATACCTCCCTTCATAAGTGAAGTACTTCTGAATGATAAGCAATAGCTTTGAAAAATTGTCTTTCATGTAGCTTCTTGGAATGGAATTTTTAAGGTCAACCTCACTATGTTCTTGCTTGATAAATTATTTACATTCTTGTATGTTGAATTTGAAACCTTTGAACCATTGTTTTTCTCTTCTTGGAATTCCTGTTGCTGCTGCAATAGTCTCTGGTGTTATAGTGAGGTTCAACATTCCCACTTTTGCAGCTGTCCCATTGAAATTTAGGGAAAACTCTTTAGAAGCCTGTACATGGCATCCTTGCAATCTTTGGCAAAACAGAAAACACCATGTTCTTCTAAAAACTTTTGAAGATGTTGGGTCTTCATTTATCAAGTTCATGTCTGATGGCTCATATCTGAGATAGTGGCCACCTTTGTTGGTCTTCCTCTTTGCATCCATGGTACTTTTATGTGCTTCTCAGCCTTGCTTGATCAATGATACTTGAAAACCTTTGAAAATGCGAGCCACAGCTTGGGCTTAGTGAAATAGCTCTCTAGACCTTAATAACATGCAAAGAGGAAGAGGAGAATGACAAGTGACTAAATTCGGAAACATTTTAAAGTTTGATGACAACTTATGGCATAATTATGACTCATACATACTTAAAATTGTAATAATGACTTCAGCCATGACCATTGTACCTTGATTTAACCCTAACTGACTCGAATGGCATCTATCCTAACCCTTTCAATCATTGACTAACACCTAGCAATTGTTTTGAAAAGACAGACATGAATACCTCCTTTTTGTAGCGTACTTAGTGTATTTCTAGGCAGTTTCGCTATGAAAGTATTAGCAGATTCATAGCGAAAAGTGTGTTTTTTCTATGTAATTCGCTACAAAAGTAGGAATTCTTGGCTAAAATGAGATTTTCGAAGTTGTGAGATTGGGAAATGAAATATGTCAAGAAATAATGACTGATGTGACATGAAAATACTTGAATGGGGGTGGGTTTGGACATTAGGATAGGCTAATAAGAAAAATTTAAAATTTTCCTTAATCAAGTAATGAAAAATGAATTCTGTGACCATACCTTTGAGAAATGAACCACTAATACTATGTCAAATGATGTTTCATTTTTTTCTGAGTGATAACAAAGTACAACAAGAAATTACAGCACACACACTAGTGTGGGACCAACACGTCTTGGCAATACATTAGTGTGAAGTCCAATTTAATTAATTAAATTGGTGCAGTGCCTAATTTAATTTCCCCTTAGTTAAATTTGACAATAAAATGTAATCTTATCTCATGATCAGTTGTAATAGTTAACTCAGTGTCATAAACTCAGTTAGATCATGTATTTTGAGTTGAGGGTGGTTAGTGAGGCATGCAGAGTAATTCTATTATTTATGGAGTTCAAATTGCAATTGGTGCATTAGTTTAATGTATGATTAATCAGTTAACTCAGTTAGGTGAGTTAGAGTCAGTTGAACTAGTTGTAACTATTTGTTGCACTAGTGAGACATCAAGTGAATTAAATATTATTTAATTCACAATCAATGATCTTCCATGCAACTGATGATTTACTATTAATAGCTTCACGTATGTCAATTCCAATGGAGACCTAGTTGAGACAAAGGTTAAAGGGATATTAACTATCATTTGTGTGATTAGTAGGTTGCCTACATGCAACCAGACATCCATTGGATTTCCTATGATCATTGTGCAGTTTTGGAAGGCTGAAATTCCTAAAGAATAGGTATTTCATTCATCAGGAATTTCGCAAGCAATGAAGGATGTTTAGAGGCTGAGAATTGGCTAAGTGTTGGTTGATTTTTTCTAGGACAGTGTGAGACAGTTGTGAAAGTGAAGGAGACTCTTGAGAGAAGAGTGGATTGTAATTGTTTCATGATTCGATGGTGAATATACAATAGAATATAGAGGGGTTTTGAGCAGCAAGATTTCCCCATGAGATTATCTATGTTGTGGTTTGATTTGTTTCTTTCTTTACTTGTTGTGATTGGGGATTATGTTTAATTTCCGCAATTGATTTGTAGAAGGATTCAGTATCTGGCTTTATTACATTGATTGATCGGATTAAATCCATTGATATACATATGTTTGTATAATTTCATACATGGTATCAAAGCACAATAAATCACTATAGTGGAGGAGAAGATGAGTGTCTGACTGAATATAATTCAAATTTTGAAAAGTATTCTTGGTGTGACAGGTGAATCAGGATCGAAATGGCTTTCAATGGCTTGAGATTGGAGTATGAACTCGAGGGAAGATCTAACTATATTGCATGGAAAGAAAGGATGGAGGTTGCACTGGAGGAAAATGGGTTGAAATAATTCATTGATAATGATGTTCCCAAACTCGTTGTAGCAGACGCTGCAAATCTTGATGCTTGGAAAAAGAAGGTTGCAATGCAAGGAGGGTCTTACAGGAGGGAGTAAAAGACCACATTGTCTCAAGTCTCCATGGAAAAGTGACACCATATGCAATGTGGAAAGCTTTGACAGATCTGTTTCAAAGTAGCAATGATCATAGAAAATTGGCACTAAAGGACAAGCTCAGGAAAATCAAAATGGAGAAAGATGACAACATTCCGAAAAATTTAACAAATTTTTTCCAATGTCGAGATGAGCTTGGGAGCATTGGAATTAATTTCGTGGATGATGACTTGGTGAGCCTAACTCTTCTAAGACTTCCCAAGAGTTGGCATAGCTATCAAGACTTTGTCAATGGAAGGGAAAAGCTGCCATATTGGGAACAAATTTGGTCAGATTTGGTGCAAGAAGAATTCAGGCAGAATACCAAGGATGGATCTTCATCTAAGAATGATAATGAATAATATTTTGCTTCGGCTGCCAAGGCAAAGAGGGGGAAAGGAAATAAATTCCATTCCAAATTTGAGTCCAACAAAGATGGAAAGAAGCATGAGATGTCAAGAGTGAAGTGTTTTCATTGTCATGAGCATGGACATTATGCACTAATTGTCCAATAAAAAAGTAGAAAAATAAAGCTTCAGGTTCTGTAGCTGGTGAGGCTTTGGCCCCGCAAATTGAGCTTGAATTCTCACCCATTGCATGCATGGTGTCAAGTGCAATGGGATCAGTGTGTTATTTGGATAGTGGTGCATCCTTTCACATGACACGAGACAGAAATTTTCAGTAGCTTGGAGGAGAAGGACCCCCAAATGCATATTGAAATGGGTGATGACGAGTGGTACAATGCCACTGGGATTTGTACAATTACCTTCCAGAGACATCCAGGTAAACCCTTTCTATTAAAAGATGTAATGCATGTACCAGGCTTGAAGAAAAAATTGGTCTTAGTTGCAATGTTGGAGGATATAGGCTATGATGTGGTTTTCAGTGAAGAAAAAGATTTCCTTCGACACAAAGAAACAAGACAAGCTAAGAAGATTGGGATTCATGTGAAGAATCTCTATAAACTTGACGTAGATGGCTGCGCAGCATTGATGGGTAAGGCAGAAAAAGTAGTGATTTGGGATGAGGGTGAGTTATGGCATAAGAGATTGGACCATCTACACTGTGGAGCCTTGAAGGACATGCATCATATTTATATAGTTCTTCCCAAGGGTACTCTTGCACAAGTTAGACACATGTAAGGGATGTACTATGGGAAAATATGCAAATGCTAATTTTCACGAGAAGTAGAATTGAACCTCTAAAATCCTTGAGAGAGTTCACTCAGAAATGTCTGGACCATTCTCTATTGCTTTGACAACATAACATAAGTACTATGTGATCTTTGTTGATGATTTTTCTAAAAAGTGCTGGATCTACTTCATGCAGAAGAAAGATTAGACGTTCTCAAAATTTCTTGAGTTCAAAGCACTGGTGGAGAAAGACACGGGGAAGCATGTGAATTCTCTTACAAGTGAAAATGGTGGTGAGTACATCTCCAATGAATTCAAGAACTTCTGAAACAAAGAAGGAATTCAGAGAGAATTGTTTATGCCTCATAACCCACAGTAGAATGGGGTCACAGAAAGAAAGAACATAACAATTGTGAGTGCAGCACGAGTGATGTTGCATGATCAGGGCCTACCGTTGCAACTGTGAGCAAAGGCATGCAACACAATGGTATTTTTGCAAAACCATTATCCTCATTGGATACTTGGCATGAGTACACTAGAGGAGGCTTTTTCTGGTAAGAAACCTGATGTTTCACATTTTAAGATTTTTGGCTCATTTGTTTATGTGCATGTGACCAAAGATGCCAGGAAGAAGCTCGAACCAAAAAATGAGATTGGGATATTTATGGGGACACTGGTACTCCCCACAACTATCGAGTGTATTTTCCAAACATCAGGATGACTATTGTGAGACAGGATATAAAATTTGATGAGGAGAAATCCATGCGATTGTCCCTTGAGAGGGAGTTGCATTTTCATGCGGAGGAGGAACTCTTGGTTCCAAATAATGAACCTCAATATGTGGAGAAGCCACATGTGGAGGATCATGGAGTGGCAGAAAACACTCATGCAGAGCCATCCACCAAAAATGGTAGAAGGTGCACCACGGAAGCTGATAGATTGAGACTTGATGTGACAGAGAATGTAGTAGCCCCTATTTCACTACATAGACAGATACGGTTTCCAGACAGGTTTACTGGATACATGGCTGTTATGAGAAAGTGCATCATGAAAGAACCATCTTCCTTTGAGGAAGCAATACAACAACTAGTTTGGGTTGATGCTATGGTAGAGGAGTATGACTCCATTGTCAAGAACAGTGCATGGGAAGTTGTCCCAAGACCAATTGAAAAATCAGCGGTTGGATCTAGATGGATATATAAGGTGAAAGAAGCAGTGGATGGGAGTGTGGAGAATTACAAGACCATATTTGTGGCCTCGGAGTTCTCACAAGTTGAGGGGATTGATTATGAGGAGAATTTCGCACCAGTCATGAGGTACTCTTCCATTATATCTATCCTTTCACTCTCAGTTGCGATGGGGTGGGTCATTCATCATATGGATGTGAGAACTGTGTTTCTCAATGGAGTTATTCAGGAGAAAGTGTACATAGAGCAACTAGAAGGTTTCAAGAAATTTGACAGTGAGTCGCATGTGTGCCGACTTAAGAGAGAATTGTATGGGCTGAAGCAAGCACCTCGTTCTTGGTACACTTGGATTGACAGCTATTTCACCAGGTTGGGCTTCATCAAAAGTGAAGAGGATGCAAACCTGTACCAGATTTTGGTTGATGGTAAGCTCTTGATTATCGTAATTTATGTTGATGATCTGATCTTGATAGGTGATGAGGAGTTTATAACTTCTTGCAAGGAGGATCTTGCAAGGGAGCTTGAAATGAAGGACATGGGAATCCACTATTTCCTTGGTTTGGAAATATCGCAATGGGATGGTGAAATTTTTGTTTCTCAAGGCAAGTATGACAAAGAGATTCTAGGTAATTTTCACATGGAGAGCTGTAAACCCATGGATACTCCTCTTCCAAGAAATTTGAGTAAAGAGGATGCTACTTCAGGATAAGTAGTGGAAGCTACTGTCTACAAGCAGCTAGTGGGTTCACTGATGTACTTGGTGAACACTAGACTAGACATTTGCTACGCAGTTAACCAGTCAAGTCAAGCTATGGTTAAGCCGACCAAGCTCTTTTGGAAGGCAGGGAAGCATGTCTTGAGATATCTTATGGGCACTACATAGTATGGATTATGGTACAGATAGAAAGAGGGAGTGAAGCTTCAAGGCTTCTGTTAGAGTCGGTCTTTACATCCCTCCGTCAGAGATCATTTCTCTTATTGCATTTCATTTTTTAGGTGTCTCATTCTGCTCATTCATTTGCATTCCGTTAGGGGCATGCCATTGTCTGACGGAAGGGCTTTGTTTTCTCATTTCCCTCATGTTTATACTTGCTGGGTAGGTCGAAATTTATCAGAGTTCATCAAAGTTGATTTCATGTCATTTACAGTCATAGATGGTGTTTTGGTCAAAAAAGAGTCTATCAGTTTCTAGGTCTAGGGTTTGGTCTTCAAAAATGTTAAATAATGCCCGCAGGCCATGAGGATGTCTTCAATAAGTTTTCATTTCAAGATTTTCATCGTCAATAATGCTCGAGGATGTTTCTTCTTCAAAACTCTGTTTGAAGAAGAAATTGTCAAATTTATTGTTTGTAATAAATATGTATTTTAAAGTTTTCCGCCACGAAGTACTTCAAATGCAGACTCTGGTCATCCTTTGCCAAAGTCCAACGCCACCATCCCTGCAAAAATCAACCAAGAAAACATCATTCAAGCCAATAATCAAAAGGAAACTTGAAAAATAGAGTTATATGGAAAGTGAAGAAATGTCAATTTTGAAACATTACAAAGTGAGTCTTTGAGAAACAAAAATTAAATCCATGTCTATATAGGATATTTCTCATAGTTTTTAATCCATTTGCATCAAGAGATATCAAAAAATCCAAGAGAGAAGTCGAGTGGAAGTTGGAGGAGCGAAACTGTGTGTTAAAGGCCGATTGTGTGTTAAGTTTGTGCGCGCGACGCATTGGTGGAAGGCGCGGCGCACAGAGGCCGCGCGGTGCATAGAGCCGAAGTTTACTGTGCAATTTTCAACGGGCACGGCACACCCACACGACGCGGCGCACAGACCCCCCAAGCCAAAATTTACCACCGCTTCATCAATTTTTAAAACGACTTCAACACCTTTGTTGAAGTAAGTTTACATAGTTACTCTTGCTGGTATTTGGTGTGGTTTCAGAGATTTGTTTGGAGAATTGGGTTGGTGAAACATAAACCCTATTTATTTTGCCAAAATCACTCCATAGGGTTTATATGTGAAGTTTTAAAATTGGGTTTTGGTGCTGAACTCTTGTCATTTGCCACCCTATTTTGGAGGTGAGGAACGTAAGTGGTTCAGAGCTTTGCAGCCCAGAAGTATTAATACATTAGAAGAGCTTCAGAGACAGTTTTTAGATCAGTGGGAAATGAAGAAATATCCACTTCAAATCACTTCTGAATATACCAAGATCAAGCGCAATCCTGGTGAGTCCGTCCAAGACTATATTATCAGATTTAATGCGGTTTATAATGCAATTCCTGATGATTTGAGGCCTTCTAAGAAATCAGCTTTGTTAAAATTCCCAGATGGTTTTGATATGGACATGGCCTATTCATTACGAGACAGAGATCCGCCCACTTTAGAGGACATGCAGAAGATTGCCATGAGTGTTGAGGCAAATTTGAATGACAAGAGAGCTAGATTGAAAGCAGAGAAGAAAGTTGTGATAAAGGAAGAAGCTTCTACATCTACATCAGATCAGCTACTTCGTAAAGTGGAAAGAATGATTGAAAAACTCACACTTGATAAGCCCGAACCGTAGATTCGAAATCCAAATTTCCGTGGTCAGCAACAGCCACAATTTAGGATTAAACAACGAGAACAACGAGTACAAGAACCAGCAGTCCAGCAGCAAGTAAAGACACCTCTTCAGCATAATTTTGTTGGTCAGGATTTAGATGATGAAGATGATGTAGTAGGGGAGGAAAATCATTTCTTTACTCCTGATGATTTTCCCATTTATATCACCGAAGATGAGGAGTATGCAGAAAGTTCAGTGGTACAAAGAGATGAGGATTTTATCTTGGCTAATGATGCAGCTCTTGAAGAAGAGTCGGATGAGTATCAGAGAGGTTATATGAATGCATTGTCAGCCCAGCAGAAGCAATATTCTCTCAGAAACAGAGATGTGCCTGTCAATCCAATCCAAAAGAGAAAGGAAGTTTCAACACCTAAAAACGATTCACCTGTTGCACAAAAGAAAGCAAAAGAGATAGTTGATCCCGCTGCCACCAAGTCATCATCAGCAGAAAAATTAAATCAGCCAATTACATCGAGGGAGAAGGCTGAAAAGAAAGATGTTCCAGCCAAAGAGATCGAAAAGACTTTAGCCTTTAGTTTGGAGAATGAGATTTCTAAATTAAAGGTATCCATTCCCTTGACTGAATTAATGAAGAACAGCAGTTATAAAGGTCAAGTTTCTAGAATTTTGAATTTCGATCCCATGTATGATATGGTGAATATTGAAGATGATCAACCTGAACTGATATTTGGACCATCTTTAGATGGTGAGTCTCCAGATAGCGAAGTGCCTCCTTTTTATATCAGTCTTCGATTGCATGAGTTTGTATTGCATAATGCCATGTTCAATTCCGGTGCTTCCCATAATCTTATGCCGAAAGCAATCATGGAGAAGTTGGGTTTAGACATCACAAGGAAGTACCATGATCTTTATTCATTTGATTCTAGCAGAGTGAGATGTATTGGGCTCATTTAAGACTTGGTTGTTATTTTGGATCAGATTCCCACAAAGAATGTTTTGATGGACGTTGTGGTAGCAGACATTCCTCCCAGGTTTGGTATGTTGCTTTCCAGATCTTGGGGAGCCAAATTGAAAGGGACATTACAATTAGATTTCTCCTATGCGACGATTCCCGTGTTTGGCCAAATGAGAAAATTGTACCGGGAACAAAAAATGAAGTATATGATTACAACCAAGGAGAAACCGGTCAATCATCCGATTAATTATGTACATACAGATTTAGAGTATTTTTTTTTGTTTGCCGATAGTTTCAATGATGTAGATAGTCAGTTAATTCAAGCAGAAGATATTCCAGAGATTACCGAGAATTTCAGAGAAGTTTTGCAGAAAGAAAGGCAACAACCGGAAAGCACAGTTGAGAAATCAGCTAAACATAGTGGACAACAAACAAAAAAAACAGAGCTAGCACAATTTCAACACTTAGAAGATGATGAAGAGGGTCTATGGACCATGGATTTCGATGGAGTAGTGGGAAATGATGGTGCTGGAATTGGTATTTGGGTACGCAGTCCTTTTTCCGCTCCAAATAAGGTACCAAGCAATGTACGGGTATGTTCTTACAAATTAGCATTCGATTGTTCAAACAATGAGGCTGAGTACGAAGCTCTGATTGCTGGCCTAAAAATTCTTAGAAATCTGAATGCTGAGAGAATTGCAGTCTACGGCAACTCTGAATTGGTGATTAAACAAGTATCCATTGGTATGTCCTCCTTTGAGTTAGTTTATGGAATGGATACAGTGTTTCCCACCTCCCTTGCTGTTCCGGTGGTCAAGCTTCTTCAGGAAGCTGGCAGTGAAGAAAGCCATATGCAGAGAAGGATAAATCAGATGATTCATTTGCAGCAAATGAGAGAAGAGGTTTTCCAGAACACATTCAAGTTGCAGGAGAAAATCAAGAAAATCTATGACAGGAAAGCGAAGGCGGATAAATTCCAATTGGAGGAAGTGGTACTGAAGTGGGATGCTAGAAATGAGGACAAAGGTAAACACGGTAAGTTTGAAAATATCTGGAAAGGTCCATTTAAGATTGCAGCATATCGAGGTCAGAACGCCTTTCTTTTGAAGGAGATGAACGGTGAAGACTGTCCAGGAGGGCCGGTCAATGGTCGGCTACTCAAGCAGTACCATTTCTAAGATGTTTTCTGCTGATCACATTGTCATTGTACATATCATTTATTTCAATTTCATTGCAAGTGTGCACGGAGGTATTTCCTTCAGTTTGGGGCCCGAAGTGAAGGCTATAATTCTGAAGAAGGATTTCAGTTTTGGTTTGAGTCTGTTTAGTCGGTTTGGTTCAGTCATTTCTGTTTTAAAATTTGAGTAAGTTTGAGTCAAAGTTTCAGTCAAATAAATTGAGTCAACAGTCTTGAGTTGCTTTGTCAAAATAATGGATTCCATAGCCCAATGGACGAAGGCACTGTCTATCTCTCCCAGAGATCTGCCGTTCTTGGCACCTCCAAGGAGCCACCATCCCCATTGGAGCCAATGTTAGAGTCGGTCTTTACATCCCTCTGTCAGAGATCATTTCTCTTATTGCATTTCATTTTTTAGGTGTCTCATTCTGCTCATTCATTTGCATTCCATTAGGGGCATGCCATTGTCTGACGGAAGGGCTTTGTTTTCTCGTTTCCCTCATGTTTATACTTGCTGGGTAGGTCGAAATTTATCAGAGTTCATCAAAGTTGATTTCATGTCATTTACAGTCATAGATGGTGTTTTGGTCAAAAAAGAGTCTATCAGTTTCTAGGTCTAGGGTTTGGTCTTCAAAAATGTTAAATAATGCCCGCAGGCCATGAGGATGTCTTCAATAAGTTTTCATTTCAAGATTTTCATCGTCAATAATGCTCGAGGATGTTTCTTCTCCAAAACTCTGTTTGAAGAAGAAATTGTCAAATTTATTGTTTGTAATAAATATGTATTTTAAAGTTTTTCGCCACGAAGTACTTCAAATGCAGACTCTGGTCATCCTTTGCCGAAGTCCAACGCCACCATCCCTGCAAAAATCAACCAAGAAAACATCATTTCAAGCCAATAATCAAAAGGAAACTTGAAAAACAGAGTTATATGGAAAGTGAAGAAATGTCAATTTTGAAACATTACAAAGTGAGTCTTTGAGAAACAAAAATTAAATCCATGTCTATATAAGATATTTCTCATAGTTTTTAATCCATTTGCATCAAGAGATATCAAAAAATCCAAGAGAGAAGTCGAGTGGAAGTTGGAGGAGCGAAACTGTGTGTTAAAGGCCGACTGTGTGTTAAGTTTGTGCGCGCGACGCATTGGTGGAAGGCGCGGCGCACAGAGGCCGCGCGACGCATAGAGCCGAAGTCTACTGTGCAATTTTCAACGGGCGCGGCACACCCACACGACACGGCGCACAGACCCCCCAAGCCAAAATTTACCACCGCTTCATCAATTTTTAAAATGACTTCAACACCTTTGCTGAAGTAAGTTTATATAGTTACTCTTGCTGGTATTTGGTGTGGTTTCAGAGATTTGTTTGGAGAATTGGGTTGGTGAAATATAAACCCTATTTATTTTGCCAAAATCGCTCCATAGGGTTTATATGTGAAGTTTTAAAATTGGGTTTTGGTGCTGAACTCTTGTCATTTTCCACCCTATTTTCCATTCCCCATCACTGTTACATTGTCATCACAGTTCTTTCCCTTTTCTTTTATGTCCCAAAATCAACTATATCCCTTGATTCCCATTTTTCCTACCCCTAAAAAACCTACTATTCCCCATTACCATCCCACTCCCATATCCTTTGCAAATATTCCTAATTCCCAAATCCCTAATCCCCATACAGTCAAGTGCCTGTTTTCACGTGTTAAGCTTCATTTGACAGTCCTCTTTCCCACTATCTATACTTACCACAGTCCCTCATTATCCCTTGGGCACACATTTGACATTGAAAACATACACCAAACTCTTATTTTCACCACATATATATCAGCATACACTTGTCATACTTTGCAAGCACCATGTCAAAGACAAATTCATCATATGAGCAAGAATATGAGCAGGACAGTGATTCAACCGCAGAGCTAAATGTACCAAGGAGGTCTCATAAAAGTGGCAGGCACGTCAGAGAGGAGCCCACTTCTTTGGCTCAATTCCAGGCCTGCCCGCTTGCAATGAAATGCTTTCAGCAACAGTCGTGTTTTCAGTATTGTGAGATGATATCTCAGATTCAGCACCATCTGGAGTTGGTTCGCTTATTTGTCCTACATTTGCGTGATGGTCATGTAAACCTTGCTGGAGTGAACTTCACCTTGACACCAGAGACCATTTCTGAGGCAACCAGGATACCAAACATAGGTGAGGAGTGGAATAAGAGACAACAGCTGGATAGAGCATATTATGAACCTTACATCAGGCCTGGATATTTGAGGCAGCTCAGCAGGGTATTCCCGTTCCGGTTTCTGAAGGAGTCCTATGCGCCATTAATGAAACTCATCATTAGATACTTCAGCTGTGAGGGTAGATTCTCACGCCTTTATGCATACCATATCAGACTTTTGATGCATTTCACGAGAGTGAGACTGATGAATATTCCAGACTTCATGTGCTGAAACATAGAGCAGATGACTACCCTTTTGCAGAAGAAGACTCCAGAGTAGCAACATAACAGCATTTATCATTATGCGCTCATTAAAATCATTGTAGTACATCAGCTTGGATTGCATGGCATCACATGGGATGAGTTCATTTCCCGTGACTTCTTTGCAACCCCCCAGCCTCCTCCCGAGATTGTTCATGATGAGGGAGAGGCTTCACATCAGTTTGAGGTTCCCGAGACTGAGCCTATCAGCACCCCAGTGTGTGTTACATATCAGAGAGGCCACAGAGCCTTATTTGCAGTGGCACGACGAGTACTATCTCCACCAGGGGTGGGAGGGGTTTCGTTACCTTCATCAGCAGCGCGAGTACTATCTCCACTTGGCGTGGAAGGGGTCTTGCCTTCGACATCAGCACAGGTACAGGACCAAATCAAGAGGCATATGCATGATGAGGGCCCTTTAGGAGGCCAAGACATTGATTTTATACTCATCGATGTTGATTCAAGCTCTCCCAGCTCAAAACTGAAAGAAATCATCCAGGAGAAAAAAGCTGAGATCGACACACTGACCGAGAAATTTTAGAGAGCTCAGTGGGTTATAAATTACTTGGAGCATCGGAATAAACAACTGGAGGATCAACACACACTCATGGAGCTGCAGAGAATCCGCGAAGACCAGGAATTAGCCCGGAAGAGACCAGGTGACATGACACCATTTGAGCGAGAGACTTGCCTTACGAGAGTCAACATTCATCTGGAGAAGCTGTTGGCGAAGGAAAATAGGGACAAAGACATGCTCAGACACATGAAGAATCACTATTGGGCCTGCACACACGTTTGCAAAGCTAGGATGAAGATCCTGAAGGCGAGGTTGAAGAGAGCACTGAAACGTCGGAAAAGGCCGGATCCACTCCTAATCTTGGCTGAAGCTTCCTTGGCTGAGCATGAGACATGATGGGAGACCTTCAATCCAAATTTCAGCAAATTTGGGGCAAATTTTGTCATTTTTGAAAATTTTGGTTGCAAAATAGGTTTTTCTGCTCGACGCGTCACACCACCCGATGCACGCTTATGATTGGGACATCTTCTGGAGGAAAAATTGATATTTTTGGGTTTTCTATGATAAATTATGCATGTTCAGAATTGGCTGAGAGATTTCGTCAAGTTCTGGATGGTCTTAAGGGTCAAAAACACTCCAAAAATGGCCTTTCTGCCACTTTTTACACCAGCAGGAACCAGTCTTGGGAGATTGCAGTTTTGGAGGGGAAAATGACATCCAAATCCAAAAATTCCACTTGGGTTGGATAGTAGACAGACAGGGCTTTCCAACGAGCTATCATGAGCTCAATTTGGACTTCAGGAAGTACCTCGAAAATAGGCTCAAAGTGGCGTGACGCATTGAGTTTTTGGGCGCGGCGCATAGAGAAATTTGGCTCCATTTTCACTTTTCAGCTCAGAAATTCGCCCAGTTTTGACTAGTTTTACATTTTGATGTAATTATTGATCTATCTTAATGTAATTTGATGACCATGATGTAAATTTGGCTCATATTTACTTGTTCTAGAGGATTCATTCACTAAAAAGTGAAAATTAAATGAATGAATCAATTTCCTTCCATATAGAGGCAAGTTGTTGGATTGCCTAGATTTCAGTTCCTTGTTTAGAATTGGTTGAAACAACTCCTAGAAGGATGAGCCAGACCCTTAGAGGCATGGGAAGGGGTTAGGATGGTCTATATATTGTATTTTCTGAGTCATTTTCAGGGTTGGACCTTTGGGAATAGTTTGGCACCTCATTGTATATTCATTTCAGATTTTTGGCAAAGGAAAGACCAGAGTTTTGCAGCACTTGTTGGGATCCTTGTGGCTCTGAGTTTTGATGATGTTTTCTCCATGTATCTATAAGTTTCATTAATGTTATATGTATGCCATTTCCCTTCTCTTTTCTTCTAAATTAGACAAATGAGTAACTAAGGTAGAATTCATTAGTTTGCTGGTGCTCTGCCTTAAACTTTTGTTTAGTTTTTCATGTTTTCGTTAGTTTGAAGAGGATCCTTGCATCTCCTTGCCCTTTTTAGCTCCTCAACAGTCTTTTCTATCCATTCATTGAATCTAAGACATTAAGGTCACTGCCTTCCCTGCCCCAACTTGAAATCTGCAAGAATTTGGCCTCATCCCCAAGGCCAAAACTGCATTTCCCTTTTTCCAACAAAAAACCCTAAAAATCATTCCAAATCCTTGATTAATATACCTAGCCTAAAATTATCACTAATTTCAGTCATCTCAAGGCCTATTGATACATTTTCACTGAGATTGACCTGGAGAGAGCCCTCTCCTGTTCTGGTAGGGCTAGCTACCAGGCTGAGCGTGGTTTGGTGTTACCCTGAATCCCGCCTTCTTTCAGCCTGAGGTGGATTTGGGCAATAATAGCTTCATGGATGCAAATTGAGTAGGCAGTCCATTAGACAGAAACAATACATTACAAGGGATCTTCAACATAGGATTGATAATAGTTTCTTGGTATAGCATGAAGCATCAACCTGTGGCACTCAGTTTAGTCGATGTAGAGTACATGTCAGAAATTCAATCTACATGTGAGGCCATATGGATGAGAAAGATCTTGGCTGGTTTGCTTGGTTCTCAGATGGATCCGATTGTGATACATTTTGATAATAAGAGTTGCATTAAACTCTCGGTTAATCTGGTATTCCATGATTGGTACAAGCACATAGACATCCGGTACCACCATCTCAGAGATTGTGTTCAGAGGCACATTATGTTACATCAGTACATTCCCACGAAGGATCAGGATGCAGATATTCTGACGAAGGTGCTCGCTAAGAGAAAATTCGAAAACCTTAGAGGCAGAATCAGGGTGGCAAATCATCCCTTTCTTGTTGAGAGGGAGTGTTTAAGTCCAACAATAAATTGCAGCACACACACTAGTGTGGGACCAACAGGTCCTAGGGATACATTAGTGTGGAGGCCAATTTAATTAATTAAATTGGTGCAGTGTCTAATTTAATTTTCCCTTAATTAAATTGGACAATAAATGTAATCTTATCTCATGATTACTTGTAATAGTTAACTAAGTGTCATAAACTCAATTAGCTCATGTATTTGGAGTTTAGGGTGGTTCGTGAGGCATGCAGAGTAATTATATTAGTTATGGAGTTCAAATTGCAGTTGGTGCATTAGTTTAATGCATGAGTAATCAGTTAACTCAGTTAGGTGAGTTAGAGTCAGTTGAACTAGTTGTAATTGTTTATTGCAATAGTGAGAGATCAAGTGAATTAAATATTGTTTTATTTACAATTAGTGATCTTCCATGCAACTGATTATATACTATTAATAGATGCATGCATACCAGTTCCAGTGGAGACCCAGTTGAGACAAAAGTTAAAGGGACATTAACTATCAGTTGTGTGATTAGTAGGTTTCTCTCATGCAGCCAAACAACCATTAGATTTCCCATGATCCTTGCGCAGTTTTGGAAGGCTGAAATTCCTAAATAATAGGGATTGCATTCATCAGGAATTGCGCAAGCAAGGCAGGTTGTTTAGAGGTTGATAACTGGCTAAGTGCTGGTCGATTTTGTCTAGGACAGTGTGAGACAGTTGTGAGAGTGCAAGAGACTCTTGTGAGAAGAGTGCATTGTAATTGTTTCATGATTCCATGGTGAATATACAATAAAATATAGAGGGGTTTTGAGCAACAAGCTTTCCCCAGCAAATTATCTGTGTTGTGGTTTGATTTTTTTCTTTCTTTACTTGTTGTGATTGGTGATTGTGTTTAATTTCCGCAATTGATTTGTAGAAGGATTCAATATCTAGCTTTAGTACATTGCTTGATCAGATTGAATCCAATGATATAAATATGTTAGTATAATTTCTACATATTTTTTTATGATCCACACTTATGGGCATACAAGGTGACATGTCGAACCATAAGATTTGTGGGGGGCACAAAAGGGGCAGGGCTCTACTAAAAGATGGATGCACGAGCTTCATGATTATGTTTTTTGCAGTAGTTCCATAATAATTACAAGTTAAATCACCTAAGGAGATCACCAAAATCACCTAATGACATCAACAATTACATTATATATTTTGCGGTAGTTTAAGCTTCCTTCACCGATTGAGAACATGCTTTCCTGTAATATCAATGTTTTTTCTCCACACTCAGCAAAAAGCATGGGTGGGGTCACTCTTTAGTCTACCTAAGGTGTATTGAATATCACAATTTATCACATATGAATGAAATAAAATCTTCTAGAATTATCTATGGGAAATAACTACCTGTCTAGAGAGATACCAAAAGGGATTTCTATGCAGGTTCCCAATCTCCAGCCCCTAAGCTTACAAAAAAAATAATCCGATTGGCTCAATAACTTCGTCCTTGTCACGTCTCAGCAACCTAAGTTACTTTGATCTTTCAAGCAATAGATTATCTGGTCAGTTTCCACCAATATCGCCCAATTTATCTAGCTTTATTTATGTAGCTATTGAAACTAATTTATTGGAAGGAAAAATCCCTTTTGAGATTGTGTTATTGAAAAACCTTTTGGTATTGTATCTCTCAGCTAACTACCACAGAGTAATTGTTATTGCTTCAATTGGAAATCTAATTAGCTAACTGTATCTCAACTTGGGCCATAATCATTTAATTGGTACAATACCTACAAGTTGGATGAGAATACAACATTTGCAATTGTTGTCATTGGAACATAACCAGTTGATAAGGTTTCTTCTAGAATGGATTTGGAAATTCAAGGATTTGCACATGCTTAATTTCTCCAATATTTTGTTTTATGGAGATATTCCCACCCAAGTATCTGAATTTCAAGCTCTCTGGACTACACTCAATCCATCAGAGGAAAAATTTCAGAACGAAACTCTGTGGGGAAGTTTTGATGCGTTGTTTGCTAAAGGTTTTACTAGCTCCAAGAAGACTGATTCTATGCTCAATTGCAAGGGTTAGGAACAAAATTTTCAACTTCAACTTCTTTATTTAGCTGAGGGTTTCATTGAATTTTCAAACAATAGGCTAAGCGGTAGAATTCCTTTAGATTTTGGGTTGATCAAAGGCCTCAAGAGTTTAAATATCTCCAAAAATAAGTTGACAGGACATAGACACATCAAATATGGGGTCTAGACCAAAGATAATAATAATATAGGTCAAACACTACTGAAAACGCAACATACAACGCAAATTCAAGACATCAAAATCAAACAGGCTTAAATAATTCGCTTCCAAGGCATTAAAATCAGGGGTTTTGACGAGCTAAATGCAATCAGAAAATAGAAAAATATTAAACTTGGTCATTTCTCCTTATTCATTTTATAAATACCCAGTGGCAGGTTGTCAACGAAGGTGAGTAGCATCTTGAGCTTACTTCCCCCTCAGAGGCCAATTATGCATGCATCTCCATAGCTATGGATTCAACCAACTACGTCAAACGATACAAAGTAGTAGAGCATTCCTCCTCGAAATCCCGCAAAATGGCCACCACACGGTTCCACTTGCTTTTGCTCCTGAAGGGTGGAATTTTTGCAGTCGAGAATAGGAAGGTTGGGGTGAAGGGTGGAATTATTTGGAGACTTGAATTGGAATTAAAATTTAAAATTTAAAATTAACTGTAAATAACAATATTAAAAAAAATTATATATAGTATTAAATTAAAAATTGAATATAAATATATAAGATATTAAGATGTATATAAATTATTTAATATGTAAAACTTATAAACATAATTAGTAGTTTTATGAAGTGATATTTATGTGTGTTAAGAGTATAACCTTTTTGAAGTTTTAGTTATTTATGTGGTCATATTTAAATTAAAAGACTCAAAATTAAAATTATGTGGTTTCTTCTTGTTTTACTATAGACATAAAAAGATATGATAGCATGGAATCTCCTAAGGTTTGAAAGTTATTATTTTTTTTGGAACAAGCTTCCACCTACCACAACGAGGCCAATTTCCCAGATTTAGCATTATGAGAGTGTTGTAGCTCCTACAACACCATCGAAAATTTTGGGCATATTCAAATTTTGGGTTCCCCCCATTTTTCTCGCTCAACCCATTAGGGTTTCAATCAAACTCTTAATTGGTTACTCTCGTCTCCCCCTTTATGTCAAAATCTGATGTTGTCCCCATTTTCTCTTTACATGTTGCCCCCACACATCATGTGTTGCCTCAAATGTTGACCTTATAAATACAATAGGGTTTTGAAGGTGTGTCGTTTTGGTGACGTGCTAAGAGACTCCCATGACTTCAAAAATTATCTTTCCCTAGTATGTATTGCAACCAGCAGAAGCACTGCATGTGGACAAGCATGATTTCATTTTTGGCTCCCCTTATGTTGACTATACTAGGTTTGGGAGAAACCCTAATTTGGAAAGAAAGTGACCCTCGTTTTTGTTTTTAACCTATGCCTCTAAGGGCACAGTCTCATCAACATCGCACGAAATCATCATGAGATTTATTGCATAGCATGTTGCCCTAGGCCCTTGACTGGTCCTATGCCTCAACATGTGCATTAGGGTTTGAGAGAATTATATATTTTCCCCGAAATCCTTGAAGCCTTAGGCATTGGTGATTGAAGGTCCAACCCTGCCATGAATTAATCCTTATTCTTGAGGGTGCTTATCATATTCACCTTCTCATATTATCTTGAAATTGGATCACTCATATGCATCAGGGTTTACAAGGTACCTCATATAGCATTATTCCTCATTCCCTCTCATTTCATTAGGTTTTGGGCAGGTAGTTGTTATCGGGAGTTATCTCATCATCAACCTACATTTGCAAGGGTGTTTTCCCATTGGTCATATTGTGCATGTGCCCTTATGCTGTCCATTAATTTAGGGTTTGGATTATTATTCTCTTGACCATATGTTATAAAACCCTAAGTTATCATAGCCATGAATAAAAGGTTGAAACCTTTTTATATTGAATTTCACTTTGGCGTGTATTACTCAGCTTGCTCTCCGCCAATTTTTAAGGAATCATATTAATCATATCCATGAGCATATGCATTATTTTCCCAAAATAAGTTTTGTTTATGCGTGAAAGAGCAGGCCTCCAAATCTTGGCATTTCGATTCATGTGTTAATATTAGAAGGAATGTCTGAACATTCAAGTCATAATGGTTTACAAAACCACTCGAAAATCTCTATTGTAATCATCACATGATATAATTAAGTTGAGGATAACCTGATCATGCTCATTAAGTCCTTACTTAATGCATGCCTAAAAGTGTGCTATTTCGTTGATAACCTCATATTCATATTGTGAATGTGAATTTTTTTTTGATAGTGATACCCTAGAGCCATAAATGGACTTACAATTTGTATTAGTATTCATATTCTTTTATATTGCGGCTCATACCTTCTTGTAATTTGGCATCGCAGGTATTTCCTTCAACCGCTAAGGGGGAGCCACCAAGTCAAAAGGAATAAAGACATGGTGGTCTACATACAAGAGGGCTCAGGACCATATGTGTATTTGGTCACTTCTTCTCATGAGGTTTGCATGTGCGCACATGGATAAACCAACCCAGGTTTTTGATGAAAGCATCGCCCAAAACGATGAAAGGAACACTGCCAAAATGGGCCTCACATGAAAATTTGGAAACACCAAGATGTTGGTCGCTGAGAATGCATTGGGTAATGGTCACCAAGAAAGACTATGAGAAACTAAAAAATTGGGTCTCCTAGTATTTTAATATAGTTGTAGAAGAATTGGCTAAAGCAAAGGAAAATGCATCAGCCATTTATGTACCAACACCATTTGTTGTTGCAACTATTTTGGAAGCAATGAATGTCAAACTAGACTTGGTTGTCTACATTAAGGAGGGTGTTCCCCAACATGATATGGTATGTGAAAAGACAAATTTAAACGAGTAATTTAAGACTTGGCTTATCGGGTCAAATTGTCATGCCCGACGAGTGAAAATTTGATATTTATATGGATTTTCCCTGGCTACATATTAAGAAGCATGAAATCCAACGATATGGTGAGAAGGCACCACTTAGGAAGAAGACTTATTTAAATAATAAATATTGGTTTCATGGCTTGGTGGGTGTTTAAGTAAAGTGGCTCATGCTTGTATTTTTGGCTTTAATGTCCGAACATTTGAGGATCATCACAATTGCATCCAAAGGTCACATGTAAAGAACTGTTAGTCAAAAGCTCGGTGGTCACCACAACATGAATGTGCACTCTAAAGTAGAGCATAAAACTCAAATGGTAAAGGGAGTTAACAAGTTCTGATCATTACAAGAGAGAGGACGAGCTACACTTTTCATTTTGGCGATATGAACATTTATATACAAGCCATATGCCATGGGAATACGACAAATCTGTATGTATATTAATAACATCCCAGAACAATGACCTTTTAATTATGGAAACGCGTTATTAGGGTGCAAGAAAAGCCACATATCAACGATGAAGTTAAGAAAAATTATCTTCTGGGAGTGGATGTTGGCTTCTAAAATACCATACTAAGGCTCTAAAAGGATTGCATTGGTGTTAGCACTAATGTCCAGTTGGCTAAAACACTAGTCTATTTGGATGCTTATAATGCTCGAAATGTTGTGGTCTCTACAAGGATCGACTGTTCACCATTAAAAATCTTGGAAAGCTGCATTCCTTTTGTGATTTGGGTGCGAAAGTAGTGGTAGTAGAATAAAATTATAAAAATATTTTGAGTCTATGTATAACGCCAGGAACGTGAAGGTTGTTGATAACCCACCCAATTACAGAAATGACAACACATTGAAAGCCTAGGATGATACTTTAACCACGAGGCTTTTCTCGCTGGTTCACATGGGCTTTAGTTATATAGATATTCATTATCTTCAACTAGTCAAGGAAGCCGAGGTAGGATAAGTAGCGACCATCTCTCAAAATCACCAATATTAAATGCTGGATGGCACCATTTAAGAATTCCCTTTGATAGTTTCCATGGGCAGCATCGTAATACAGTGGCACGAGGAATCAACTTATTCCTGCTACTGCTACAGTGGCATGAGGAATCAATTTATTCCTGCTACAGTGGCACGAGGAATTGACTTATTCCTGCTACTGCTACATCAAGACCAAGATTGGGATGTCAGCCATTCCTCACAGTGTAAATTCTAATTCAAATAATTCATATGTTGGAGATTCTAAGCACATAAGTTGAAACTATGAGAAAATATCTTTGAAAGGACCTGTATCAATGTAGGCGAAATATTCATGCGATCCATGATACCCTTGAGAAGTGATACTAACTGCATCTCCCACTTGTGATTGCTGCATAGATTACCGATTTGCATCTTGGAGATCTAGGTATAAGCTTAGAAGTGCGACCAATCCATGTTGCAACTCTGCGACTTCCAGAGAGTCGCACTCCCACCCAGGTCACCAATTCACATAATAGTATTTAGAGTAAGCCAGCAACTGGTGCAACTGGTGCGACCATACAACCTCTTCAGTTGTGGATGCAACCAATGCATTTGAGAATGCAAGTCACAGGCAATGAATTTACGATTGCACACCAAATTTTCAGGCCCGAATATGAATCAAATTCTTTAACCTTGATCCAAGCAGTGTTGTAGTGGTCGTAGTGGGTTTTGGAAACACGAACAACAGTTATCTTTGTCCACCAGTCAAAATCGTCTTTTATATGAGGCGTGTTCTACTATATTAATGCCCATGATGCCTTGAGTCCTGAAATGGGGGGGGGGGTATACTCCTAGTTATAAGGTTTTTTTTGCAACTATGTTGGCAGGATTATCAAGTTATGTGCTTCCAAATGTGTAATTGATCGAATACTGCATTTTTTTAAAAGGGAAGTAGTTCATATTCATTTCAATTTTGTCAAACCAGGAGGTAACTCTGCAAATCAGAATGTGTATTAGATGAAGAATGTGAATGTATTTATACATGGAGGTGAGGCTATTGGGATTCACTTCCCAATGACTCTTGGCCTTCCTTATTTCCTAATATAATTTAATATACAATATTAAATATCCTCACCCAACCCTTAAGATTAGGTGTCAACATTCCCCCCTTTGATCCGAAGGGATGTTGGTGAGTCTAAACATCAATCTGAACTTTTCAAACTTTTCTCTTCCAAGTGCTTTGGTGAAGATATCAATGGTTTGCTCATTTGTGGAACAATGATGTAGATGGATGGTTTTGTCCTAAACATGATGTCGAATTAGATGGTATTTTGTATTGATGTGCTTTTTTCGATCATGGAACTTTGGGTTCTTGGCAACCTTTATTGCAGAAGTGTTGTCGATCATGGGTGGTGTGGGATACATTTGTTTCATCTGCAAATATTCTAAGATTTTCCTCAGCCACACAATTTCCTTTGTTGCTTCAGCTGTTGCCACATATTCTGCCTCGGTCGTGGAATCTGCTGGAACTGACTATTTGTGTGATCTTCATGAAACAGCTCCTGATCTAAGACTCATGGTGTAACTTGTAGTAGACACCCCTATTTCTTTGTCCCCATAAAAGTCTGAATCAAAGTATCTGATCAAGCTAAAGTTGCCTATCTGTGTATATTTGAGTCCAAAGTCTTGAGTCCCCTTCAAGTACTTTAACACTCTTTTTGCAGCAGACCAATGTCCTTCACAAGGTTTTTGCATAAACCTTGAGAGGATTCCAACAACAAATGAAATGTCAAGTCTGGTGGTGGTCAGGTAGATAAGACTTCCTATAAGCTGTCTATCCTTAGTTGCATCCTCGAATTCCTTCCCTTCAATGGATGTGAGCTTCAAGTTTTGTTCCATTGGAGTGGTTAAGGGATTGCATTCATCCATGCCAAACTTGTTCAAAAGATCTCTAATGTACTTCTTTTGAGAAAGAAATATAAATTTAGGATGTTGAATTACTTCAACACCCAGATAGTAGTGAACACAACCCAAATCAGTCATTTCAAAACCTTTCTTAAATTCTTTCTTCA
The DNA here is from genome assembly GCA_034641835.2 of Pinus albicaulis. NCBI lineage: Eukaryota > Viridiplantae > Streptophyta > Pinopsida > Pinales > Pinaceae > Pinus > Pinus albicaulis. The sequence goes on along the minus strand of CM076572.1, from coordinate 921,533,449 downwards.
TGGATGAAATATAGCTCTCATTGTTCCCTATCATCAAAAGGTCATCTACATACAGCACAAGATATACAACTGTTTTTCCAACTTTCTTAACAAACAAAGTTGCATCATCAAGATCAAAATGTTTGAAGTCAAGTTTCAGAAGATGCTCAGTTAATTTCTCATACTAGGCTCGTGGTGCTTGCTTGAGGCCATACAAAGATTTTATAAGCTTGCAAACTTTGTGTTCTTGGCCCTTTACAACAAATCCTTCTGGCTGGGACATAAAAACCTTCTCCTTTATATCTCCATTCAAAAAGGTAGTTTTTACATCCATCTGATGGACTTTCCATCCATTCTGAGCTGCTAGGGCAAAGAGAGTCGGATGGTGGTCCATTTTGCTGTGGGGGTAAAGTTTCTTCATAATCGATTCCTTATTTTTGTGCAAAACCTTTTGCCACAAGCCTGGCCTTGTGCTTGTCAAGTGAGCCATCTGCTTTATACTTGTTCTTGTAGACCCACTTACATCCAGTTGGTTTTTTTCCCAAAGGCAGATCAACCAGCTTCCAAGTGCCATTCTTTATCAAGCCATCATACTCCTTTTGCATCGCTTCCTTCCATTCATCATGAGAAGTGGATTATTTGAAGGAAGTTGGTTCATGATCTGTAGACAAACTCAATTCACAGTTATAAGCAATATCCATATCAACAGGAGAATCAGAATTATCTACGTCACCTTCGTTTTGTTTAATGGAACTTCTTGTTCCTGTTTTTCCAACCTCATCGGGATGAACATTCTCTAATGTCTTTTTCATCCATTTGGGAGGACCTTTTTGAGATGGCCCAGGCTGCTCATTTGACTGCGTTGGGATTGAGTCAAGATTAAATCTCTCAATTCTGTCAAGCACATCATTCAATGTGTCATCCGTGGTTGTTTCTTCATGTGGGGGAGAGAGTGCTTCAGGAAATGATTCCACAGTTTGATTCAATATAGGAATCCCCCCTTCAAGGTGTGGAATATGATTATCAAATTCTTGAAAAGACTTTGCGTGTGTGAATCTATCTAAGAGATCAAGTTGCCGCTTGACAACATTGTCTGTCTTGGAGGATTCAAGGAATATGACATCTCTTGCTATTACAAACTTCTTATTGGCTTCATCATAGAGACGATATCCTTTGGAGGTATTGGAATACCCCAAGAAGATACATTTTTGACTTCTAGCACCAAGTTTATTCCTTTGTCCCTTGGGTATCAAGGCATAACAGGTGGAACCAAAGACCCTGAAATGCTTTACCGAAGGAATGTGGCCATGCCACATTTCAAAAGGAGTTTTGTTTCTAATTGAACTTGAAGGACACCTATTCTTTATGTATACAACACATAGAACTACATCAGCCCAAAACATCAATTTTACATTCTTGAAAAATAACATGGAGTGAACCATATTTAAAATAGTTCTGTTCATTCTTTCAGCTACACCATTCTGTTGGGGATTATACGACACAGTTTTTTGATGTTTGATCCCATGTTGACAAAGATAATATCAAATTCTTTTGAATTGTATTCTTTTCCATTATCAGTACGTAGAGAGCCAATATGAGTTTGTGCATCAATTTCAATCCATGCATGAAAATTCTTGAATGTTTGAAAAGCATCAGACTTGTTCTTCAATAAGTAAATCCAACACATTCTGATTTGCGGAGTTACATTCTGATTTGTGGAGTGTCCTTGCTGGCGGATTTGGACCAAGGACATCAAGTTTCTCCTCAAATCAGGGAGGTATATAACCTCATGTATAATATGATATGGAAGACCAGGCAACTTAAACTTGACTGTGCCAAGCCCTAATGGCTTGAGTTTGGATTTATCTGCGAAGTATACTGCTCCATCAACTTTGTCAGTAAATTCTTCAAAAAAATATTTTCTAAATGTCATGTGACATGTTGCTCCTGAATCTAGCAACCAATCATCTCTCCATGAAGTAAATGAAACATCAAACAAGTTTTCAGTTACTCCATTGTTACAATGTGCTAGAACATAATGAGTGGATTCAAGTGCTTTACCTTTGTCTTTGTCATTAGTTTTACCTTTGTCTTGATTTCTTTGCTGCTCAATTTTATCCCAAGGTGTCCTACATGTGGATGCATCAGGCCCGTCTTTATTGCAACGTATGCAATGAAGATCGGATTTGTCAGATTGTCTGCCCCCCTTTCCTCTGAAGTTTCTTCTTCCTCTTCCTATGGAAGGATCTGGAGCATGAATCTTTTCTCTATGTACAAATTATGCAGCCTCTTCAGAAGATGAAGGGACTGTTATCTTCCCGAAAGCTTTCTCTCTTTCTGCAAAATTTTTCTCAAGGGAATCAAAGGTGATATGTTCAAGATTTCCACTTGCTTGCAATGACTCAAGATAATGTGAGTAAGTCAGATATAATGCCTTAACATATGCTATGAGAGATATGTCAATTTTTACACCAGTGCTGTCAATGTCATGCATGATAGATATTACTTTTGAAGCTAACGCAAGGGGATCATCATTCTTCATTTCAAGACTGAACAACTTAATCATCAATTGAACAATTTCTAGATCTGAATGTGAGTCATAGAGTTCTTTTAGCTTGCTGAAGGCTTCATAGGCATTTGAAAATGGTGAAATATGGCGACTCACCTCTTCATTTACAGAGGCTGCAATCAAGGCATAGGCCTTGTAGTTCTTGTTTTCCCAAATGGCGAGCTCCTTGTCTGAAGTGGGCTTTGTTGGTGGATTTCCTTCTTGTCCTTCACAAATTCCTTTCCACAACTCATTAAAAATTAGAGTGTGCTTGATTTTCCAAGACCATTCAAGACATTTCTCCTTGCCGGAGGGAACCACCCCTACAATAGATATGAGAGAATGCATTTTTTTTTAAGGGAAAAAAAAATTACTTTGCTGGAAAATTTCTTTTGAAGGAGGGAAAAAAGCTTTGCTGAAAATATACTCAATTCTGCAAAATAAATAAATAAATAAATATATTTTGTTTTGGGAAAAAATTGTGTGGGCGGTATTAAAAATGGGGGTGGTATTATGAATGGTGGGCGGTATTATAAATGGGGGCAGTATTATGAATGTGGGCGGTATTATTATTATAAATGGGGGCGATATTATGAATTGTGTGGGCAGTATTATTAACAATGGAGTGGTATTAAAACAACGCGAGGGGGGGGGGGGGGGGGTTATTATAACACACACAACGTATAAGCAAGAGCTGGTCGGGTGAGGGGGAGGCCGTGTAGGAGCAAGTGAGGGGGTCGGGGTAGCAGGGCTAGGGAGCAAGCGGGAATGGGAGTGTGGAGTGAGCGTATGGAGAGCTGAAGCCCGCGTGGGAGAGGGGCCGAGGGTTTTAGGGGGCGGGGACAGATATCAATGCAGAGGCGAGGTAAGGGTGCAGGGGGAGGGCCGAAAGGTCATGGGAGTGAGCAGAGGGGAGGGCCAGGTAGGGAGTGATGAGCTGGTGCGTGCGGCCAGAGGGGTGTGACCATTGCAGTCGGGGTGAGGTTTGGGGAGTGCGCTGTGAGGGAGCTCTTGCGAGGGGGAAGGGCGAGCAGTAGGTGGGCAGATTGGTGAGCGTCGAGCGGTGAAGTGCAGAGATGCAGATGGGAAGGGCTGGTTGGGCGTTGACGTGTTGCAGGTGTAGAGAAAATGGGGTGTGAGCGTGGATGAGCGATGAGGCCGAGAGGCCATTAAATTATTTTTTTTTGGAATTGCAGGATTTCAACAATTGCAGAATTTGCAGGTGTTTGCAGGAGCTGCAAATTGCAGAATTTCAGGAACTGCAAATTGCAGAATATTCAGAAGCTGCAAAAAAGATTCAGAACCGGAAAAAGATTGCAAAGATAATTTAATTTTTTTTTGCAGAATTGCAGTATATAAACTCAGAATGGCATCAATCTAATGGAGCAGCAAAAAAACTAGATGCAGTGAACATAAAACTGAATGTACAAAGACTGTTGGCAGAAATGAGAGAGTTACACCACAGGCAAGAATGCCAATAGTGGGCTGGCTCTGATACCATGTCAAACTAGGAGGTAACTCCGCAAATCAGAATGTGTATTAGATGAATAATGTGAATGTATTTATACATGGAGGTGAGGCTATTGGGATTCAATTCCCATTGACTCTTAGCCTTCCTTATTTCCTAATATAATTTAATATACAATATTAAATATCCTCACCCAACCCCTAGGATTAGGTGTCAAAAAATTCCTTTAGAACACTAAGTCTAGCTCTGAAGTTGGTCCTCGATGAGCTATCATATATTTGGAAAATTTTGATTGCATGTATGGATCACCCATTTCCATCACCGATCTCATTAGTGTTTCAAGAATGTTATGAAAGGAGGTGATCTAGTCACTATTTTAGGAATGCTAAATTTTCCACGTGGATTTGCTGCCTAAGGATTTCTCACACATTATAACTGAAGCTATTCAAGACTCGTATCGATGGCATTGAATTCATGGTCAAGGCTACAGTTCAGTCGCTAAGTCGCAACCTCAAATAGTAGCTGGGAGGTGTGACCTCTGGCTAGTTGCGACCACTCGCTGAGTCATAGCCTCAAGAATCAAGGGTTGGTGCGACCAACCTGACCTAGCGACCAATGTGACCTTCACTAGTCACACTACAGAATCACAAATGAATGCCCCAGAAAATGCGACCAGTGCAACTAGTGTGACTCTCCCTTTGTTATGACATTGTGTGGAGGCCATCGGTATTGATTACATCAATGAGAGTGAAGTGCTCACTATTACAGGTGGCATACACCATATCAAGAGACATCATTCATGTATTCCTTTTTTCTATGGTTGTTGGAACCTTAGTGAGGCTCTAAGAAGGCTTTTTGAAGTAGTTGTTGTAATCAAGGCCAAAGGATACGTTGGTACTTAGAATGTGTTGAAGAAGTAGGACATGCAAGGTCCGTATTGGGTAATATACATGAGCTGCAGAGCTTGGATGATGATACATCTCTACCTTAGCTAAACAAATTGTTGCTCCTTGTGAGTTTGGGAGGCAAACCCAAACAATTGGAAAGGTTGAATTTTGTAAGTTTTGCAACAAAAGGCATCTATACACATGCTAATGTTGCCTTGGTGGTGTAGCTGGGCTATGATAGCATTTTTTTAGATTCATGCATGTTCCAAAGTGTCGATCCAGCTCGTCAGGCCCGAGGAACTATATAGGTTGTAGCTTAATATAATGACTCCCACATCCCGGCTGAGATTCCAGGACACCCATCCACAAGGATCGGTTTAGCACACCATTGTTAGGTGAATAAATGTGAAAATTTGAGTGCATTCATTCGAGAAAGAAGTCAAATAAGTCTCCGCAAAGGGACTAATAGTGAATTTTTTGGATACTTCCTGGTTTTCATTCATGGCCCACAACTAGTTAAATTACGCAGCCGTGGAGTTCCAGTCAATACCCATTCAATTGTAAGCCCATGGGAAAAAAATTGGTTGAAGAGGCGTAGGGGAACTATAAAATCCAATCTCTCTAACAACAGAGTGGCACAACAACTGACCACACAAGGGTCTAAATTGATTGTTTGTTAATAACATTCTTTCAATTAATTCAATGCACTTGCAGTATCATTATTTGATTATAAATACATGTGACCCATAGTATTTTTTTGCAGGTAGATGTTGTTGATGTTTACAGAAAAATCTAGTGTGTCATCTAGCGGGCAAGGTGGTTCCTTACAAAGCTCCAGGAACATCGCAATAAACTCAAAGGTAGCTAGAAATTTCATTATTGCAGTATTTGGGAAACAAATGTTCTAGGGTTTCCAAAAACCCTCAGCATCCTCCTCTTATCACTCATCGTAATGCGAGTATCACTCACCATTATGTCAGCAACTATGCTAAGACTGATTTGAGCATGTAACGGTCAATAAGCATGAGATATCAGTGAGGAAGTTGAAGAGTCATGAGGGGAGGTCAAGGGTCATGGCAGGTGAACAATCACCTCATCTCTGTAAATGATCCATCATGCCTCGTTGTAAAGGAATTTCTCATACTTGAGTTGAGGCTAGGACTAGATAACTGACTTGTGCTTCAGAGCTAGAGGCACTCAGCTCTTGGTAGTTAGTAGAGGAAGTTGTAGTGAGGCTAAGGTTTTGGCATTAGGCATTGGTAGGAATAGCCCACATTCCACTGTTGGGTTTTGACGAGTTGCAAGATATGTATTTGAAGTTGCAACAACATTAATAATATATTCTCCTTTTCCGTAACTGTTTTGCATGCTTTCTCATTGTGATAGTACTAGCTCTCTGATATTTCATTATATTTGTATGTGTGCTTTCATATATGCAATATGTTATGGAATGATTCATAGTGGTTGAATGTATGTTTCACTTTCAAATGAGTGTTTACTTATTCCTTGCCATGTCCACGATATATTTTGAACTACTTTGCAATTAACTTTTGGCATGTTCTTGTTCATGCATGTATGACTAGGTTTTGGTTCTTCGATCCCTCTCATGGTGTTGCCCTTCTTATTTATTCTTATACTTACTTGTATAATTGTCTTTAGTTTTTATTCTTGGGTTGATTTTGTTCATTGTATCATCATTTCACTCTTGTCTCGGCTTCGACACCTTCTCATATAACATCCAAGATTAAAAACACTTATGGTGGTAGTCATGCCCACTTACCAAACAGGGCTCCTATCCCAAATATTGTGAGGTATAATTGGGACCTCTCACTAGAGAGACCCCCTTGTTGTTGGAGGTACATTCCCACCCGTCAACAGAGAGGTTATGACCAATGGAGAAATTCCTATTGGGGCTTTTATCTTTACTAATATTTGCACAACATTATCACATTTTGGACACTAAGAATAACTCTCGAGGCCATTACCAATGGACATGAAAAGGGCCTTAAACTAGGAATATGGGCACCATTATTATTCTTTGCATTATGAGAAATAGTATGAGGGAAGGAGAAAAAGGTCTTTATTTCTAAAATGAAGTTTATGCTCAAGGGCCATGAATTTGGAATTGAACAACCACATAGATCCTCTCTAAACAATCTTAGGAATATATTAGATTTCAAATACATTAGGAATTTTTTCACACCATATATAGGATTCAAAGAATGTACCATGGGTAGGGGAGGTAAACAATGGAATTAGGCCTTACCAGAATATTTTTGGTGTCAAGGCCAATTAGTAGACTTAAAAACCACCTATACCTTCTTTAATGAATCTTTGGTCTTAAGTTGGGATATGGGCACCATTGGATTAATTCTCACCTCATATCGGAGTTAGTTTTTATGTTAAGGTTAGGAGAGGAAAACAAGGGCCTTAGTCCCTAAAATAATCTTTCTCATGTTCAATTTTAATGAATAAGACCTCTAGCTATGAATATGGGCATTTAGTATGTTTTGCATAATAAGAATGGATCCCATGGCCTTTACTATGTCCAAAGAAGGACATTAAATAAAATGGACCACAGTTAAAAATTACTAACATAAATGACTAATTCATATACTTGTTGTACTTGTTAATTGGTCATATTTTTATTGTTGAGCTATAATAGTCATTTACCTTAATTATTATTAATTTTGTCACTTATTATCTAGTCATATATTTTAATCATAGACTAAATTAGTCATTTAAGTTACTTATTGTTAGTTTAGTCACTTATTGTTTAGTCATATATTTTATTCCTAGACTAAATTAGTTGTTTAAGTTAGTATTTTTTAGTTTGATCGTTCAAAATTTCTCAAATTTAATAGTAATCACTTGAAATAATTACGGTGAGTAACTTTTTTAGTCACCTAGTCACTAATTTCATCATTTATACTAGTTAATATATTGTGAAAAATGCAGTTCTACTAATAATTTCTTTGTAAAAAAACAAAATGCACTATGATATTGTGTAAAGATACAATTCTAGTATAAATTTATATGCATAGTTATTACTTGGGGGAAGTAGTATATGGGGTAGGTAATATATGGGAAAGTGTATATGGAAAGGGCATAAATGGAGGGTGTTATATGTAATGGGTCTGGGCCCCACGGAATGGGTTAATGTAAATATAGCGGCAACCCCAATGCAGCCACACTCAATGCAATAGGGAGGTGGTATCAGACGGTTGTATCGGGAGGCCGGCGTGGTATGCGGAGGAAGGTTGTCAAATGGTAAGGGAGATATTTATATATATTATATAACTGGGAGGGCCCATGAAGGGCGGTTTGCTTCCTGCAATACGTATTACTCGGATGGTTATACCATAAGCAATACACAATGTAAAAAAATCGTAACAAGAATAGTTGTATTAACACCTATATCAATATTAACACCTCTGGAGCGAGGAAACAGTGGTATTAACCTGTATCAATATATCGGGGAGTAAGGGTGTTACGCAACACGTTAAACAAACCTCCCTCTCGCATAATTTGTGCCACCTGCAACCGACTGTCGAAATAGCTGTGAGGGAGTGCCGACTCATATTTATGTGTATCTTTGTGTGCGCACACAATATTCCATTCCCGAACCTTGTGGGGAGATCCACTGATCCCAAACCTCTTGGAGTGCCAATTGTTCGGTATACCAAGTAAGGGACATGTGTATTTTTTTTTGAGGCCAACCGACTATGGTATGGCCCTCAAAAGCTCGGTCGAGGGTGTTGTGGGAGCATGGAGGAGGAGCGCAGTGGTGAGGAGAGATGGCACACCGGGATGGAGCCTGCGTCCAATGATGGAGTAATGTAATGGCAGATATGTGCATTCAACAAGACTAACGCAGATGCAAAAGGACAAAGAATATGGCAGACTGCAGAAATGGGGAAGACTGTAGAAATGACAAAAGGGAGTTACAAGAGCAGAAAAAGCTGAAAACGGAGTTGGTTCTCATACTATTTCAGTGCACGAGGTAACTCGATGCGTATTGTGATTATTTTTGTATTTACTCCAACGAAAAATTAAAAAAAAAAAAGGTTTTATTAAAGTAAAGTTTATGGGCCAAATATTATGGTACAAATTATTATTAATATTATAAGTTAAATATCATAAGCCAAATACCATATTTATAAAATAAGTATGGTAAATAAATAAAAATATATAAAATAATTATATACCAAGTTTATGGGTCAAATATCATGGTAAATAAAAGAGATATAGTAAATAAATAAAAATATAAATAAACTAGAGATATAATAAATAAATAAAACTTCTTTTTATATTTACTCCATAATCTAAAAAAAGAGATTTTATTTAGGTGAAGGCTATGGGCCAAATTTTTATTAATACCATGAAAAAAAAAATATTAACCCTAATATTAATATTAAAACATTAATACTATTATTATTATTAAATTTTATAATAATATTAATATTATTAAATTTAATAACTTTGAATTAATATAATATTAAAATTTTTATATTGTAATATATTTTAATATATCATGATATATATTAACTCTAGATATATATGGGAGGGAAGAACAAAGACATAGGTGGAGAGATAAGGGGAATGATAAGGGAGATATGGAGATAAAATGATGGAGATGGGAGAGGAGGAATGAATAGAGAGAGAGAGAGACAGAGTGAGGGAGGGGGGTAGCCGGTTGGAGGGGGAGTGAGAGAGGTAGAGAAGGGTGAGAGAGGGAGAGAGAGACACAAAGATGGAGGGGGAGAGATAGAAAGAGGGAGGGAGAAAAATAATGAGAGGATTGGAGGGCGCAAAGAGAGAGAGACTAGGAAGAGAGAGAGAGAGAGGTAGGAGAGATAGGGAGAGAGAGAAAGTGCGAGCAACTATGTAATTTGATGAGAATTTTTCCAGTCATAGACCATTTTAACTGTATTTAACGTTCACAAATTTTCAATGCCCTTTTTCTGGATGGTTTGGAAAAGTTGAAAACGTATTTTTGACTAGTTATTAATACCTATTCTGTGAAGTACTTTGGCTACCAGATGAAATTCCATCCTCCTCGCGTTGTTGGCAACTTGGCATTTATCGTCTGCGTTGTTGGCAACTTGGATCATATAATTAAGGAAAGTGGTTACTATGCCATCATTGTCATCTTTGCATGTCATTGATTGTATATGGAGTTGTCTATCAACGCAACAAAATAGCCTGGATGACAACTTTTTGGCGAAATTCAGTAAAACAAATTAAAAAAATCAAATAATTGGAGTGTTTGAATTGCATTTTTGATAGTAGAAATAGATTCAACACCATCAAAAGAGTATATGATCCCACATGATATTCCAAAGAATTATGATGAGAAATGATACATCTTCTACTTCCACTTCCAATTCCCACCTTGCAAACTTAATCAACAACCCATCATTAAATCTAAGTGATACCTTCTTAATACATTTTTCATTGACCAAATTTTTTGAATATATATATAATTTAGTGCTTTCATTTATATGTTCATGATAATGATACATCATCATAAAACTTTATCCTCTTCCTACAATGATTGAGGATTAATGTTGAAGGAAATAAAATATATAGCGGATGTAGTTGGGTGGGGCAACAAATACTTTTCAGTCTATTGGCCCATAAATGCACCTGGGAAATAAATGCCCACCGTTGGATGGTGTACTTGCTTTAATCCAACGGTGGGCACTTACTTTCCAGGTGCATTTATGGGCCAATAGACTGAAAAGTATTTGTTGCCGTTGGGTGGTGTCTTGGTTCGATCAAATATTTTACATGTTTTTTTGTTTGCATGTACCTTGAATTTAATATGAAAATAAAAGAAGCAGAAAACAATAATGTTATTGATGGGAAACCAAAAATGTGATGATTATGTAAAATATATATATAAATGATGAGCTAGTGGGTTGGAGTAGTTAAATAATAATAGTAATATTTAATTTTACTATACACAAAATTTATAATTTTTTTTTATGAAAATTGTTGAGATTTTTTTATAAAAAGTTGGTTTTATTTATGTTGATAGGTTATTTTTGTGGAATATTTTTATATTTATTTATGTTTTAATGTAAATCTTTATCTATGATCATAAATGAATGATATTAATATATTTTAATTTTCTCTTATTCTGATTATCAAGATATACTTTTTTACATTTACCTAATACAATAACGAAATCACCACACAAATTATCAAATAACAAATAACACCATGTGAATCAACTCATTAATTTTAAAAGGTAAAAAATAATGATTAACATATACCAATCATATTTTTTAATATAACTGTGGAGATCTTAAATTAGTTAGTTCCTCATATTTAAAATATTATTAGTTATAAATATATATCTTTATTTGTATTTTAATTAATTAAACACTAGTGATTAAAAAATAATCATTCATATACAATTTTAAAAATTTTCATTAACCCATAAGAAAAAAAATATATTAGCATTCAATATCAAAGCACTAGGTTTCAAACAAACTTAGAAAAACTACTTTTTTTTCATATTTACTTTTAAATGGAATCTCAATATATATTAGTTAGTAATTTTCTTTCCTCTTTGTCTTTTACAAAATATATAATTGCATACCTTTATATGTGGATAAATGTTTTTTGGAAATCTAGGATGATATTAAAATGCAAAAGTGTACAATTTAAGTTCTCCAAGGGTATTTTAGGGCATTCAATTCATTTATGCATTCAAAAACATAATATAAATAATGGAAAATTACAAATTTTTCAAGAATTTTATCGCCAAATTTTGACAAAAAGGCCAAAATATAGAACAATTAAACTACACCAAATATTAAGAGACAAACTCATATATACTTACTTTCCACCATAAAAATCACAAGTCATAAGACCTATGAGAGGGTAATAAGATTAATGGCTCTCATGACACCTTAAGCTCCTAATATTGAAGCTAAGTAAGGGAATGTCCTCCAACAAAGAAGGGTCCAATCACTACAAAGAAAACACCAAGTAATAAACTATTAACAAACACACTTGTTCTTGTTCTCTTTTTAGTGGAGGTGAATAGACAAGGAAATTTTTTTAGCATGGTATTTTTGAGCACATAAACCTTTAAAGTCTTGAAAATTACATTTTCATAACACCTCTCTTTCTCTTGATAGATATACATCCTCCCACACTCATTTTTTTGTAAAATACATACTTTGAAAAAGATGAAACATGGTAAGGAAAACATATAATTTTCCCGATGCTTGGTACTAAGTACAAAAAACATGTACATCATGTTACCAGACATGTGAGTTTTAGGGTTAATATGAAACCTAAATTTTGCTAAAATGACAATTTAAAAAAAGGAGGCACTCATGTGTACAATACCATGCACACTACACTAGGCTAAAATTTTATTAAAAAATGTTAATGCACTAAATAAAATAACTACATTGATTCAAGTGATATGTTATGTAGTATAATAAGTTTTAAAATGATTGTTGTGCAATGTACACTAAACATACCATTTCTTTAGTGTGTTCTAAATAGACCATTGCATTGGTGTATCTTTTTACAAGGAGCATTGCATCAAGGTCCCATTAAATTATTTTATTTAGAAAATGGATTTTGAAGTGTACTAAATGTAGCTATACATTGGTGCATAACACAAACATATGTAACAAGGTAGATTAAGATTTTTTATTGAGGAAAACATGTTAGCAGTGTGCCCTATACCAATCAATGGGAAAATAAATTGGAATATGAGCCACATTGTAGTATGTTAAAAAAAAGAGAGGCTATTATTTCAATTTCCAGTTAATACTTCACACATGTTCAAGCTTCAATTTGTTGTCTAACAATGTAATAATGGAGGAAAACATAAGATAATAACATAATCCTATAGCATGAAGTTAAGAGATCCATAATGTCCATTTATTATAAGTTTAGTTTTTTGAATTTTTAAAAGTTCAGATACTATGCATCCAATCTTATTAATATTAGTGTATATCCCATGATCCAAAGAAATACTTAAAAATATATATGGTAAAATTTATATTTTATCTTTAGATCTAATAGTATATACTATGTTATGTAAACCATATTAATTAATCTACTTTTAAGTTTTTATTGATAACATTCAGTAGTTTTACTGTGTTAGTAATTTTATATGTCACATAAGATCTCCTTAGTCATATGTCATATATTCAAATGCAATGGCATGTATGTGTCAAGGACATTTGATTTCAGGTTGCAAATATTTTATTGTGAATGTTCCATGCTATTTAAAACCAAGATTCAAGATTTAATAAGTCAATTGTGTGTTATGTTAATTTTGGTTTTTCCTTCTAATATATATGCGAAATTTTTTAACATAATTATGTTATTGAAAGATAATTTTGCAATTAAAGTTCTATTGGTGAAGGGTTGATTTTTTATGACTTACGTCACTCTTGAAGGGAAAAATTTTAAACATAACTTTTCTTGATGGTAAGCATACGAACCCAAAACGTAAAAAAAAATTTGTATGATGGGTAAAGAAAAATCCAAATTCCAACCATGAGTGCGGGAGGTAGGACTTGAGAGAGAGGAGGAGAGGAAGGGATAGAGAGATGGAGGTGGAGAGACAGAGAGCGAGGGAAGAAAAAAGAGATGGAGAGTGAGAAGTGGGGAGAGAGAGGGAGTGACAACGGATAGATGGAGACAGTGTGTGTATGTTTAGGGGTGAGATAAAGAGAGCGTCAAAAGGAGGGAGGGAGGGATATAGTAACATAATTGGATGGAGAGAGAGAGAGAGAGAGAGGGGAAGGGAGAGAGAGAGAGATAGAGAGAGGATAAGAGGGCAGAGAGAGAGAGAGAGAGATAAAGGATAAGAGGGCAAAGAGAGAGAGAGAGAGAGAGAGAGAGAGAGAGAGAGAGAGAGTGACGGGGGAAGAGAGAGGGAGAGGGGAGAGAAATGGAGAGATAGGAAGAACGAGAGATAGGACTTAAGAGAAAGGAGGAGAGACAGAGGGAGAGAGGAAAAGACAAGGATGGATATAGAGATGGAGTTGGAGGGGAGAGAGGGAGGGAAGAAGAAAGGCATAGAGACTGATAAGTGGAGAGATAAATGGAGTGACAAGGGGGAGATGGAGAGAGAGATTGTATGTTTGGGGGTTAGGTAAAGAGACAAAGAAGGAAAGATGGAGAGATAAGGAGAGAGGGAGGAATATAATAATAGAGTTTGAGAGAGAGAGAGAAAGAGGTGGGAAAGGAAGGAAGAGAGAGTAAGTGAGAGAGTGGAGTGAGGGAAAGAAAGAGAGATGGAGTTGGAGGGGGAGAGAAAGGGAGGTAAGAAGAAAGGCGTAGAGAGAGAGGGAGCGATAAGGAAGATGGAAAGAGAGGGAGAGAGAACAACAGGAGGAAAGAGAGATATAAGCAGGGGAGAGGGAGAGAAGGGGAAGATAGAGATATAGATTGAAGGTGAAGAGATGGAATAAGAGAGAGATGGAGAGAGTGAGGGAGGGAAAAAAATATTGATATATATGGAGTGAGATAGTTTGTGTGTTTGAGGGGGAGGGGGGGGGGCGTGTTGGGGGTGAGATAGAGAGACAAATAAGGAGAGATGGAGGGATATATGTTATATATTGAGATGGGAGAGAGGGAAGAATATTTCTTGCACTAGATGCATTGATTTCATTGTATATGGTAATTTCTAATCCTATTTGATTTCTTGCACTAGATGCATTGTTTTTAGTGTAGATATTTATTTCTAATGATATTTGATTGCTTGCACTAGATGCATTGATTTCAATGTAAATGATTTCTAATCCTATTTTATTGCTTTCACTAAATGCATTGATTTTAATTTAGATGATTTCTAATGCTATTTGATTTCTTGCACTAAATTCATTGATTTCAGTGTAGATGGTGATTTCTAATCCTATTTGAGTGCTTGCACTAAATGCATTTATTTCACTGTAGATGGTGATTTGTAATCATATTTTATTGCTTGCACTAGATGCATTGATTTCAATGTAGATGATTTCTAATCATATTTGTTTGATTTCACTAAATGCATTGATTTTAGTGTAGATGGTGATTTCTAATTATATTTGATTGCTTGCAATAAATGCATTGATTTTAGTGTAGATGTTGTTTTCTAATCCTATTTTCTTACTTGCACTAGATGCATTGATTTTAGTTTAGATGTTTATTTATAATCCTATTTGATTACTTGCATTGATTTCAGTGTAGAAATTGTTTTCTAATCTTATTTGATTTCTTGCATTAGATGTGTTGTTTTCAGTGTAGATATTGATTTCTCATTTGATGTAATTGGATGTATGATGGTACATTAATTTTAAAGTGATTGGATTGAGAGTGTGCATTGATTTCAGTGTAAGAAGAAAAAATTATTGACAATGTACACATATTTTGTGTTATAGTAATTCAACCTATTAATATTAGAGAGCAAGAGATACAAGGTATGATGTTTAATGCAACAACTCGAGCTAAATATTTAAATTATTTACGATTTCAACTTTCCTTTTCATATAATCGATATGAAAAGATGACAAAACTAAAAAGGGTGACAATAAGAATAATAGAAGAAAATAGTTTGGGATTGATCACACTGAAGACTATTTGTAATTGACTACATTGTTATTATTCAAATTTTCTATCATTCAACATTATTATTGATTTAGGTGGATTGTACAGGTCCAAGTACAGGTGGCTTAAGTACAAAGTTTCAAAAACTAAAGTGTCTATAATGTGGAAAACTTAGTGTCAAGTTGTGGATCTCGTCTTTATGATTCCAACGGCACAGACGACACTCAATTTTAAGTCTGTATGAAGGAGTTAGGAGTAGTCAAAGTTTGAGGGTTGACTTGGTGATGTGGCAGCTTAAGGAGGCAAAAATTTCTTTGGAACCCAACCACCGAGTTCCGGCCAACCCCGGTCAGATTCCGGGAAAATTTGTGGGATGATTAAATTGACTCCTTGGGTCAATTTTCGAAATTTTCAAAAATGGCCAGTTAGTTTTAAAAAAACTAAAAATATATATTAAAAAAGGGGGTAAGGTGGGACATGACCCCCACCCTACGCCCTACGGATCCACATTCAAATGTTAGAATCAAAGTTAAATTGAGCGGGTCGGCAGACATGACCCCGCCACCCCCCACACCATACGACAATGACAATGTATATATGGGTGGGCAGGGATGTAACCCCACCGCCCAACCCGCATTACATGGAGACTATACGTGGCACAAGCCTTAATGGTGGGAGTTATCGGGTGGGCTTCCCAAGGTGGGTGTAGCTACCCAACCACCCAAAAATTCAATGCGCGGGTTTTAAAAAATATATGCCATATTTGTTAAAAAAACTAACTCAGATTTTTTATGGAGGGGGCGGGACTTGACGACCCAACCCCCGCCCTCATAATGTGGATCCCAAACCAATTGCGCCTAACAAATTCTTTGGAAAATCCACCAACAATTTTCTATAAACCTTTCACTCAGCATTGCGTCCAGGCAGGTCAAGAGTGGGCACTGAAATCGAGACAGTGGAACCAGGAGACTGTGCAGGAAGGGGGGGAAGAACCATGATTTGAGCCATGTTCCAAAGGGGTCAGATTTTCACTTTCTCAGATTCAGGAAAATTTTATATGGAATCTTCACTACTCAACGCCATGAATCCAACGGTGTTGTCCATTTCTTCATCAGAGGTTTATAATTTTCGGGCACTTTCAGCTATGGAGGTATAAGAGTGTAATTTCTCATTTCATACTTGTACTTACATTTTTTGCCACTTAATGAAATAGGGCCTCCTCACTATTTGAGCAAGGCCCAGAGATATAGTACCTCCTGGACAAACTCCGATATCAATTTTGTGTCTTCTTGCATGATGTTCATTGCTTCTCTCTTCTTATGTTTATGCCTTTAAAGTTTCTTGTTTAAAGTTGCAATTTTGCACATGTAACTCTTTAACACATCTCAAGAAAAATATTTTTGGATCAATTATTGTCACTTTAGATGCAAAATTTCATCATTAAAGTTATTAACAATATTTATCATCTCAACAAACTAATGTAACTAAGAAACTTTAAAATTAAAATCACCAGGTTAATCTAAGACATATTTCCCATATTCAAAATGATTATATTAATATTAAATATATTTACATATTATTGATAAAATAAATTTATTTCCCTTGGCAACACACGATTGAAATGAATCTATATCCATCTTAACTCTAGGTCTATCAAGCCCCAAGAGGAATCAAATCTCTCGAGGTGCAAACCTTTCCTCAAGTTTTGCACTCAAAAAAGAGTTTTGCGCCTAGAGAGATTAGGAGTTAAGATGGATCTAGGCTAGTTATATATATATAATATAATATATACACATATGAATAATTTTATTTAATATAGACATTAAAATTATGTCATTTAAGATAGGCATTAAAATAAAGTATTTATGTCTTTTAGTGGAACTGAATTTGTTCTACATCTCTTTTATAGTGAGTTGTAATATTAATAGCAACTAACCAAATATTAATAAGTAACCAGATATGTATATTCATTTCTATTGTTTTTAGGGAAGAGGTGCTCTCGAGCCTAGATGTTTTAATGTCCTTTCATGTAAAACTAGCCTAAATTTATCTATATTTTAGCTTTGGATTTACCAAGCATCGAGAGGGATCAAATTCATTGAGATGCAAGCCTCATTTAGAAAGAAAAAAATTTGGTTCTTCTAAATTTTTGGTAAATTCAAAGTTAAAATAAATCTAAAATATTATAGGCAATATTTTTTTAAATTTAAAATACATTGTTATTTTTAAAGTAAAATATTAATTAGAGATTGAGCAGGGGATAGATCACACATGGTCATTAAATATCACTTTTTGTTAAACAAAATTCTTGATTATTATATAATATATTCAATATTTTAGCAACCATTATGATATAATTTATCGGACAATAATTTCCGCACAATTTTTATGAAAGGTCATTGTGAATAAGTTATTATTTATCTCAAATAATATAATTTTCAGAATTTTTTATAATAAAAAAATACGTGGCTTATGTACTCGTTCTTTGTTATTGAAATTGACGCCAAACCTTTTTTTTTTTATAAATATTTTGGCTCTTTAATTTTTTATGGACCATCAAACATGATTATTTCATTTATTCATCATGAATTTAATAATGATAAAATAAGTTAAAGAAAAAAAATCATGAATTATTTAACCTGAACTCCAATATTTAAGATGTTATCGAGGATGATTTAAACATAAAATCAAAGAAAAGGTATCAAACTTATGTAGGAATTTTCAGGGTAAGTTCCTTAGATCAAACACCAAAGGTCATTGCTCACAAATAAATCACAAATCAATACACCAGTATTTGACGTGGTTAAAACTCTCAAAGAGGGAAACATTCCACGTCAAATACTGGTGTACTGATTTGTGATTTGTTTGTGAGCAGTGACCTTTAGTGTTTGATCTAAGGAACGTACCCTCTAAATTCCTACATGGTATCAAAGCCATTTTGAGGGCCACATTCGTTGTTGATCCAAATCTGAAGCCGGTTTGATTGCATGCAACTACCTTTTTCCAAATCAATTATTTCTGGCCACTTTCGGGTTGGGAAAACTACTATGTTGTGTCCAGAGCATTGAAGGTACCCTTTTGTTTCATGTGAAAAGGTTTCCGGTTGCCCAAGTTATGTCATTTTAGATATGGAGGTATAAAGTATGTTTTTTGCAGTTATATTTATTTCGGTTTATAATTTTTTTTATTGCCAGATCTATACCCTCTTCTCTATGTATGTTTTCTATGCGCTGTGTGTGATCTCGGCAAATCAGAAACGGTAAGACATAATTTTTTTTGCTACATATGCTATTTCCCTGCGTCTTTGTGAGATCTCAAGAAATCAGAAATAGCGAAAAAAAAGATAGTTGCCAGTAAGACTAACCAAAAATATAACATTCTGCTGTAAGGCTTGTATTTTTCATTTTTTTTGCATGGATTTTGTGTTTTTTTTGCAGGAAAAAGCATGCATATTGAAGAGCAAAATAAAAAATCCTTCCTCCTTTCAAATAATTACATAATCCTTTTACTAGCTCACTTGGTGTAAAGTTAATTTATGAGAATAGAGGTCTTGGGTTCAAGTCTCCTTCTCAAGCTTCTTTTTGTAAAAATCTTTTTTTTTAAAGTTACTTTTTCTTATAAACTTCTTTGGCAAGTTGTCGGTATTAAAAAGAAGGTTTTATTTAAAAAAACATATGTAAAAGTGACTCTCACTTATTTATAAAAGTGGGTCACATAAAGTAGTTTTTTTTCGAAAGTGAGTTTATTTTATTAAGTTTGGAAAATGGGTTTTTTCTTTTTACAGTAAAACTTCATCAACAACTTTAAACCTTTCACGTAACTATTGAGCATCTACAACACATCTTTTTAAAAAATGCATAACTTCTTCATCCAGAAGCCGTTTTCTAAGCCGTTTTTTTTTATCCACCCTAATTTTTCGAGATCTTTCCATTGGAGTAGTTAGTTTCAGCATTTTCAGCTTCATTTTTTTAAAATGGAAAGTGCATGCCTGGTTATTCTTAACACTAATTATTTCCAATGGCTATCGTACATGATAGACTTACTTAGAAGTAAATGGCTTTATAGAATAGCCACAAC
This sequence comes from Pinus albicaulis, assembly GCA_034641835.2. Lineage (NCBI taxonomy): Eukaryota > Viridiplantae > Streptophyta > Pinopsida > Pinales > Pinaceae > Pinus > Pinus albicaulis. The sequence continues at coordinate 921,513,918 of CM076572.1, read as the reverse complement.
ACAAGAAACTAAACCCACCGATGGAGATAAAGCCACTAAATGGGAAAATAAGCAAAAATCAAGCATGAGGGTTGATATGCATGTCCATTTCTCAAGATCTTCAATTTCATATCCAAGAAATTGACACCCCTGATGAAAATATGTAAAAGATAAATATTGGTTTTGACATTCAAAATGAAATCAGGGCCCACCAACTTAAAAATGAGTTTCTTACTTTGGACCCCAATAATTTCTCCTCTATTGAAGATTTTATCTCTAAATTCAAGACCCTTAGATTTCTTCTAGAAGGTTGTACAGTCAGAAAGGAAGATGGTAGCCTTATTTATTCCATTCTTGCTAATCTTGGCCCTGCATACTCTATATTTGTTTCCACCTTCCATTCCACTAGAGAAGCCCTCATTTCTCAAGGAACAACCTACAATCCACCCTCTTTTGATGCCTTTTGCGATTCTTTGATAAGAGGACAAGAAAAAATCTTACACCTTGGTCTTATTAATACTGGAAAATCTTCTAATAAAGCCTTATTAGCCCATTAACAACCATACAAAAAGAATCCTAAGAAGCATCATCCTAAAAGGAATGGTCATAAACCAAACAAGGGCCCTAAGCAATTTCAGCTGCAAACTGAAAAAGAAACTCAACACACTAATAAGGCATATAAAAACAAAGGAAATAAGACTGATAAACATTGAAAATTTTGTAATCATGATGGCCATGTAGAGTCCAAATGTTTTAAAAAGATGTAAGCCTTGGAAGCAGCAACAACGAAGCACCACATCAATTTGGAGAACTCTTCAACTTCAGCTTCCAGAATGGCTCTTTCTGCTTGTGGAAGTCAAGCATCAAGATCTGGTTATGCATTAAATTTATCTTCTTCTTCTCATTCTCATGAGTGGCTCATTGATTCCAGAGCCTCTTACTAAATGGAAAAAAATAAAGCCATGTTTTCTTCCTTAAATGATTGTAACACCAAAAATATTTATGTTGTTGATGATATATCTCTTAGTGTTGTAGGGTCTGGAAACATTCATCTAGATAATTGTCAGTTTGATGATATATTATGTATTCCTACCTTGTCCTACAAACTTCTATCTGCTTATCAGATAAATCATTCAGGCGAAGGGAAAATAATAGAATTCTCACCTCATGATGTTGTAATTAAGGACCTTAAAGATCTTAAACATATTTTAGCTACTGGCATTGCCGAAAATTCCACAAGGTTGTATAAGTTTAAAAACTTTGGGTCATCATGTCTTCCCTCTATTTTTGTTTCTCATAATGATGAAGTGAGCAAACTTTGGAATGAGCGATTTGTTCACTTAAACTATCGCTCTCTTCAAAATATATGTAAATAAAATATGGTGATAGGTCTTCCTATGGTATCTTTCCGAGATGGTGTTTGTTTTGGATGTGTACTCTAAAAACATCATCAGGATAGTTCTAAAAAACATGCCTCTTGGCACGCTTCGGCCTCTATGCAGCTTCTGCACAGTGATTTATGTGGTCCACTTCCTGTTGTTTCTTTCTCTGGCTGCAAATACTTCTTAAATTTCATTTAAAAATTTTCCAGATGCACTTCGGTATACTTCTTAAAATGCAAGAGTGAATTTTTTAACATGTTCTTGGCCTTTAAGGCCTTTGTTGAGAAACAATCTGGACATCAAATTTTTAAGTTAAGATCAGACAATGGAGGAGAATAAGTTAACAACAAATTTATCAACTTTTTCACTGAGCATGGCATTTAATTGCAACATATTTTTCCATATACTCAACAATGAAATGGTGTAGCTTAAAGGAATAATCACACCTCAAAAGAAATGGCTAATTGTATGCTTCAATCTAAAGGACTTAGTCTTAATTTTTGAGAAGAAGAAATTAACTGTGCAAATTACATCGTGAATCACACTCCTACTAAGGTGTTAAGGAATATAATTCCAGAAGAAGCCTGGAGCTCAATCAAACGACATGTAAGTCATTTCTGTGTTTTTGGAAGTGAAGCTAGGGCCTATATTCTGGTGCGAAACATAAAACCTTAGAACCTAAGAATGAAAAATGTATTTTTTTTTGGATATTCTGAAGATTTCAAAGGATATAGACTTCTTCAACCAAAATCCAAAAATGTAATCATTAGAAGAGATGTAAATTTTTATGAAAATATATCGTGCTATGAGCCTAGTTCGACAGGTGTGCCACCTTTGGTCTGTGAGCCTGATTCGGCATATGTGCCACCTCTCTCTATCTCTTCTATTTTTTACAACATTCATTCTAGCTCGGATGATGAAAGCAAGGATGAAAATCCTCCTCCACCTCCTCAAGATATTCCCTCATCTCCACAACTTCCAAGATGGGCCCTCTCTACTTGGGATGCAACAGGTTCTCTCGCAGGTGACCCTGTAGATCAATGTCGTATACGTTCTCAGTTATAAAGAGCCTCTTCCTTATTGGCGCATATTTCAGAAAATCCTAATCCAGACACCTTTGAAGAAGCTTTTGGTCATCCAGATTTGGATGAAGTTATGAATGAAGAATATTGTTCCTTATTGGCAAACAATACTTTGGATCTTGTCCCTCTTCCAAAGGGAAGAAAACTTGGCAGATGCAAATGTGTTTACAAAACAAAGTTTGGACTAGATGGAAAAGTGGATAGACATAAAGCTTGTCTTGTTGCTAAAGGATTTTCACAATTTGAAGGCATTTACTATATTTAAAACTTCTCCCCTGTTGCCAAAATGAATTCTATCTGCCTTGTTCTTTCCCTTGCTACCTCCTTTAAATGGGAATTCGATCAGATGGATGTTAAATCTCCCTTCTTACATGGAGATTTGCATGAAGAAATCTACATGGAACAACCCCATGTATTTATCCAGAATAACTCTAGCATTATTTTGCACCTTAGGAAGTCTCTCTATGGTCTCAAAAAATCTCCTCTGGCTTAGTATTCCAAAATGGATAGATTTCTCTTAGATAATGGGTTTTCTAGGTGTCATTCTGACAACACTATCTACACTAAGAAAGTGGGTAAGTCCTTCATCATCCTTGTTCTTTATGTTGATGATCTTATCCTTAATGATATTGATCCCAACCATATAAACCATGTTAAGTCTGGCCTCAAAAAGAATTTTGAAATGACACACTTAGGACACTTGCATTATTTTTTTGGTCTTCAAGTCTTGCAGTCGAAAGAAGGTATTACCCTTTCTCTGTCTAAGTATGCCTGTGATCTTCTATTCCACTTTCACATGGAAGAATGTAAGCCATCCCTTTCTCCCTTTCAATTTGGATTCAAGCTTTCAGTCACTTGTACTACCCCAGAAGTTGATGCTACCTTATACTACCAACTTGTTGGTAAACTTCTGTATCTAACCCATACTCATCCTAACCGTTCCTTTGTCGTTGATCTTGTTGCTCGATTTATGCACCAACCTCATGAAATTAAATGGAAAGTAGCTAAAAAAAATGCTTTGATATATTCGAGGTATAGTTCAATTCAGGATTCATTACAGTGCAGGAGCATCTACATTGTTGATTGGTTTCACTGATTCTGAATGGGCTGGCGACCCCGATGATTGAAAGTCTATTGCAGGATATGCATTCACTATTTGTTCAAGATCTATTACATGGTATTTTAAGAAACAAAGTGCCATATCTCTTTCTTCGACAAAAGCAAATTATCGTGGTGCAGTTGAAGCCAACAAGGAAGCCATGTGGCTTCGTCAGATCCTGTCTGAATTTGGTCTTCATCCAAAGCATCCAACTACACTTTGGTGTGATAATCAGAGTGCCATTGAGCTATCCAAAGGTTAAGTTCAGAATCAATGTATGAAAGACATTGAGCTTCATATACACTTCATCAGAAAGCTCATTCATGATAGTGTTCTTGAAGTGCAGTATTGTTCAACCAATGATCATGTTGTCGATATCTTTACAAAGGCTCTCACAGAAGCAAAGTTTACCAAACTTGATCTATGATTAGAGTTCAGGAAAGTCATCATTAAGGGGGGATAGGCTCTAATTCCTCCTTCCTTCTCCTATTTTGTCACCTTTGTAAAACCTTCAATCCTATCCAAAGTTGTTCTTAAGGGGAGATGTTAGGATATTTCGACACATAGGAAATAGTCTCCTTTTGTGTCACCTTTGTAAATCCTTCAATCCTATCCTAAGTTTTTCTTAAGGGGGGATTTTAGGATATTTTGACAGATATAAAATATTTAAGTATAACTTGTTCTAGCGTAGAGTTAGGTAAATTATGTTTCTTTACTATGTACATTTGTAAATTATAACCTGATGATCATGATATGTAGTGATCCGAAGATTCACTCTCTCCTCAGTATTACTGAAAATTGATACGTGACTTAACACCTGATTTGTCCATGATCTTTATTTAAAGAGCATGGAGGGTCATTTGTCTAGTAACCATTTATGAGAGAAGCTTATGAAAATTTTCTTTTTTATATTCATAAATTGCCTGAAGTGGCCGTGTTGGCTCAGGCTGTGGACTGTTTCCCTCTTCGAGGGTTTTAACCATGTCAAATACTGGTGTACTGATTTGTGATCTGTTTGTGAGCGGTGGCCTTTGGTGTTTGATCTAAAGAACTTACCTTGTAAATTCCTACACTTATTACTCCCTACCTTCGGGACTCTAGCAATAGCTAGAGCGTTGACCACTAATTAACTTGTTACTTGATCAAACATTTCTCCTTTTTATGAAAGTTTAACCAAAGTTTTTTGTAGTAATTTGATTTCACTAACATTTTAGCCAAACTTTCGAATTCCACCTCTTATTGCAACCTTCACTTGCCCAAAGGTATTGTTAAATATACAAAAAATTTAATAGAAAGTCCGAAAGAGAAATACAAGAAGGTACTTCACTTTAACCAGAGTTTGATTTTTTGTTTATTAATGGATAACTTTCGACAAAGTTTGTCTTGTCTATTAATTCATATAAATTCCAAGAAACTTTAACCCGGAAGTTTCAAAGTTTCATGTTAAATTTTGTGTTATGCACTATTGTGTCCAGTGCGGAGAGAAACTCTTGCATCTTAGCCTTTGGCTGGCCATCTTCCATGGACACTGGCACATGGACAACGCTACAAGTGATTTGTGATTTAGCCTTGATTTTTTAGAAATTATACAAACAATATGTATACACCAATGGATTCAATCTGATCATGAAATATACTAAAGAAAAATATTGAATCCTTCTACAATTAATTATGTGGAAATTAAACTTGATCGCACAATCACACCAAGTAAGAAAAAGAAGCAAATCAATCCACAACACAGATGTTTTTCCTAGGGAAAGATTGCTGCTCAAAACCCCTCTATCTATATTGTATAATGAACCAAGGAATCATGAAACAATACAACGCATTCTTGCTCACAAGAATATGTTGCACTCTCTTGACTGTCTCACACTCATCTAGACAAAATTGGGCCAACACTTAGTCAATTCTCAGTCTGTTTTCAGCCTACCTTTCTCACGCAATTCATGAGGAATGCAATCCATATTCCTTAGGAATTTCAGCCTTTCTCAACTGCACAAGTATCATGGGAAATCATGTAGTGTTTTAACTGCATCTGGGCAGTTTTTTAATAACAAAACTGATAGTCAACTTCCCTTTAACCTTCGTCTCAACTGGGTTTCCACTAGAACTGACATGCATGCAACTATTAATAGTAAATCATCAGTTGCATGACAAATCACTGCATGGGAATTAAATATGATTTAATTCACTTGACCTCTCACTAGTGCAACAAACAGTTACAACTAGTTCAACTGACTTTACCTCACTTAACTGAGTTAATTGAGTTCTCATGCATTAAACGCATGCACTCAACTGCAACTTGACCTCTAAAACACATAGAATCACTCTGCATGCCTCACCAACCACCCTCAACTCGAATTTCATGAGCTAACTAAGTTTATCACACTCATTTAACTATTACAAGTGATTATGTGATAAGATTACATTTTATTGTCCAGTTTAATTAAGGGACAATTAAATTTGACACATTTCCTTTTTACTAAATAAATTAAGTTGCACACTAATTTATCGCTAGAACCCATCACTACATGACCTACGGTCCCACACTAGTGTAGGTGCTATCATGTTGCTTCTGGATGCCAATTTCATTGTTTCTTGTTGCAAACTTCAACACTCGCTCTCAACAAGAAAGGAACCCATTTGTCTCAATATGGTACATTGGAATTTCCTTGCATGCACACATGCACCTCTTGCATGAAACATGCAACACTTCTCTAGTGTTTTTCGCACATGCAACTCTTACATGCAACACATCTCTAGTGTTTCTCGCAAATGAAACTTTTGCATGCAACACTTCTGAAATTGAATACCCTCCAAACAATTGAATCAGTATAATTCATATGTCATCAGAGCCTTCTGACTACTTCTAGCTACTGCACATGTCTACTATACTCTCTGCACTTTTGACACTTGCATCCATGCACTCTTCATTGTTGCCAACTCTGATTTGCATTCCAGTATCTGACACCTATCACTCTGATTTATGTCTTCCTAACACTTGACTACATCAATCTATCCGATCTTGCTACTGTTGTACTGTGGGCTCCTCGTAGCCAAGTTTGATCCATGATACACACCATCTCAATGAATCCTGCCCAAATTCTTCTTGGGATTAATCTTGCACATCGCCCCACCTCACACTTGGAGGTATGGATGCATGTACTCCCTCTGCCCATCTCGCTCGAAATTGTCCCCAATTGGAGGTCTCTGCATGAGTGGTTTCTGCCACTCCATGATCCTCCGCATGTGGCTGCTCCACATATTGAGGTTCATTCTTTGGAACCAAAAATTCCTCATCTACATGAAAATCCATCTCCCTCTCAAGGGACAATCACATGGATTTATCCCACTTCCCCATGGTCCATCCCTTGCATGTGTCTATCTGCGCAAGAGTACCCTTTGGAAGCCCCATATAAATTTTTTGCATGACCTTTAAAGCTCCTTGGTGTAGATGGCTCAATCTCATGTGCCGTAACTCACCCTCATCCTGGCTCACCACTTTGTTTGCCTTACTCATTAATGTTGCGTAGCCATCTACATCAAGTTTATAGAGATTATTCACACGAATACCAATCTTCTTGGATTTTTCTATGGTTTTGTGTCGAAGGAAAGCTTTCCCTTCACTGAAAACCACATCATAGCCTCTATCCTCCACCATTGTGACTGAAACTAAATTTTTCTTCAAGCCTGGTACATGCATTACATATTTTAATAAGAGAGGTTTACCTGACTATCTCTGGAAGGTAAATGTACCAATCCTGGTATCATTGTACTGCCCTTCATCACCCATTTCAATATGCATCTGTAGGTCCTTCTCCTCCAAGCTACTTAAAAGTTCTTTGTCTTCCGTCATGTGGAAAGATGCACCACTATCCAAGTACCACACTGATCCCATGACACTTGACACCATGCATGCGATGAGGGAGAAGTCCAACTCAAATTGCAAGGCCAAAGCCTCACCAAATGCATATCCTGAAGCCTTCGTGTTCTTATTCTTTTTTGGACAATTAGTGGCATAATGTCCATGCTCGTGACATTGCAAACACTTCACTTTGGACATGTCACTCTCCTTGCCTTCTTTTCCAGTCTCATATTTGGAATAGGATTTCTTTCCCTTCCCCTTCTTCACCTTACCAACCAAGCTGCAATTTTCCTCATCATCCGTCTTGGATGAGGATCCATCCTTGGTATTTCTGCCTGAATTCTTCTTGCATCAAATCCGACCAAAGTCATTTCCAATCTGGTAGCTTCTCCCTCCCATTGACAGAGTCCTTATAACTATGCCAACTCTTGGGAAGGCCTAGAAGAGCTAGGCTCACCAATTCATCATCCAGGACAGTAATTCCGATGCTTCCAAGCTCATCTCAACATTGGACAAACTTGGTTAAAAATTTTGAAACAGTGTCATCTTTCTCTATTTTGATTTTTCTGAGCTTGTCCTTCAGTGCCAATTTTCTATGATCGCTACTACTCTGAAACAGATCTGTCAGCCTTCCACATTACATATGGAGTCACTTTTCCATGGAGACTTGAGACAATGTGGTCTCGTAGTCCCTCGAGTAAGATCCTCCTTGCCCTTGCAACCTTCTTTTTCCAAGCATTAAGATTTGTGGCATCTGCTGCAGCGGGTTTGGGAATGTAATTATCAATGAATTCTTGCAACCCATTGTCCTCTAGCACTACCTCCATCCTGTCTTTCCATGCAATATAATTTGAAGTTCCCTCGAGTGGATACTCCAATATCAAGCCAATTAAGCCCATTTCGATCTTGATATGTCTGTCGCACCAAGAATACTTTTGCAAATTCAAATTCTATTTAGTCACAAACTCAGCTTCTCCTACACTATAGTGATTCCCTGTGGTCTTATACCATGTAGAAATCATACAAAAAATATGTATGCACCAATGGATTCAATCTGATCATGCAATATACTAAATCAAAATACTGAATCCTTCTACAATTATTTATGCGGAAATTTAACACGATTGCACAATCACACCAAGTAAGAGAAAGAAGAAAATCAATCCACAACAGAGATGTTTTTCCTGGGGAAATATTGCTGCTCAAAACCCCTCTATATGTATTGTATAATGAACAAATGAATCATGAAACAATGGAAAATTTTAGGAGCGAATTTTAGCCCAAGGGCGAAATTTAAGGGGTTTTAGATTTTGGAGGGGCGAATTTTTTATATAAGATATTTTTGTATAGTTTTGTATAGTTAGCCCCAAAATTATTTTTAAAATAATTAATTATTATGTTTTAGCCCAAAAAAATAAGGGCAAATAAAACATGAAATGTTGGATTTTCCTCTGGATTTACTAGTTTGGACGATTTTGGGTTGTATTTGCCCCTTATTTACTAAGTTGGAGGGTTTGTAAGGGAATTCGCCCCCAATTTACACTGATGTTGTGATACTGACCTAGTTACCAAGCTTGACCACAACATAAGGGTCGGTCTTCTTGTGATCTCAAGGGGTTAGATCTTCAAGTTATGATATGGAAGTGGTTTATTTTGAGGAAAGTTTAAGGACCAAAAAACACCAGCAAATGGTCACTGAATCATTAAATCTTTTGTATCCTGCTTAAAAAGCTATGGTGGAGCATCTCCACTCAAAAGCTCTAAATAGGTTCAAGAAGGAACTTGAAGAGGCTGTTAAAAATGGAGAAGGTTTTGCATTTGCTCTTAGGCAGTATATAGAAAGTTGCATGGTAGAATTTGATCAGGGTTTTTCATATGCAAAAATTGAACAAGAAGGGTTTGCATTTTCTCTTAGGCAGTATACATAAAGTCGCATGGCAAAATCTGATCAGGGTTGTTCAGATGCAAAAATTGAACAAGAAGGGTTTGCATTTTCTCTTAGGTAGTATACAGAAAGTCGCATGGCAGAATTTGATCAAGTTTGTTTAGATGAAAAAATTGAGCAGGCATCTTGGGACCCATCCAAATCTCGGGAGAAACTTAAGCAAGATATTGATGCTTATGCGACATCTCTATGTGCTACTCAATTTTCTGAGATTAGAAGTAAATATGAGGCACAACTTACTAAAGCACTCGCTGAAGCGATGGCATATTTTCTTGTGTCTGCACCTCTAGACACTTGGCCAAGCATAAGAAAACTTCTGAAAAATGAGATAGAGATAGCAGTATTAAATTTTAAATATGAAATTGCTAGATTTGAGATTGATGATGAGACATCCAATGATATGGTTGAAAGTCTTAAAGATTATGGAAGAAGTGTTATGGAGAAGAAGGCCAGGGAAGAAGTTAGGAAAGTGCTTATTCGCATGAAGAACAAGTTTTCAATTATCTTCAATCATGATAATGAATCGATGCCAAGAGTCTGGAATTTGTTCCCTTGAATACATAGATTTTGAGAAGACCTGCTAGCTCAATCCTCAGGACTGGTTTCACATTCATAGAAACAAAGTAAAGACATAACTAATCTCGTTGTTGTGCAACCTGATTCTCCTCTAAATACACGACAGGAAGTATCTGAGGTAGACAAGAAACAACTTAGCAGGGGGGACATGAGACATATAAATGCAATGATGATGAGGGAAGTGGAGGGTTTTGGATTTAATTCACCCCATATTTACGCTGATGATGAGGGTGGTGGAGGGCTTTAGGTTTCATATGCCCCAAATTTACATTGATGATGAGGGAAATTGAGGGTTTTGGGTTGCATACGCCCCAGATTTACTGACTTGTAAAGTTGGAGGGTGATTGGAATGGCATTCGCTGGATGAATACTTTGTAGATGTAACATGAGAATTTTCAAGAGAATTCTTGATACAAGGAGACGTATCAAGGTTTAACAAAGGAAAGGCTGACTGAGGACAATTCTCAGGTAACTGTTAGTCTCTCTCAGTTTTTTTTATGATGAAATTCTTCCTGGATCAGAATTAGATGATATGCATTACTAGAAGTGGTTTTTGATTCCAGAAGTGGTTTGCAGCAGCTCTCTTAAGCTTCTCATTAACAGGGATTAAGATCTGGAACCTTCTTCCTTGACAATGACCCATTCAACTTTATCGTTGTCAATCCAAAATCACCCCTGTCAAATGCAACTAACTGCTACTAGATTCCCCTACAAAGCCAGATTTTGAACAGTGACTCAGAATTTTCTACCTAATAACATGACCCTGGGAAAATTATGGTTTGATGTGCTGTCTGAAATGACCAATAACTATGCTTCTACTATTCACAGCGGTTAAACGTTTGGGTCACTGAATTTGCAACTAAAAGATAACTAAAATATTTGGGTAACCAACCAAAATCCACATTAGTTCTCTAGCTAAGACACATGGATACCTGTCATGTTTTTAACATTTATTGTGGAAAAAAAAAGTTATTTATTGCTTCACTACTTTGAATCTAAAACTTGCCATTGCCACTCACTCTCAGTAGTCATTTCTCATATTGAAAATAGAATTATACAGAATTCCCTTATATAGGCATCCATCATCAAGTAACCCCTTCATTGCTCCCTCCGTCATTGATATTGAAAATAGAATTATGCAGAAATCCCTTAGACAAGAATCCATCGTCAAGTAACCCCTTCATTTCTCCCTCTAGTAAGAGGCTTTCCTATCAATCAGTTAAAATAAGTAGGGATCATCAAATTTACAATGAGACTTGTCACCAATAGCACCCTCTTCATTAGTATTGTGAATGATGGCATTACCACCCTCACCCTTCTTAATACCCTTTCAAGTAGAATATAAAACTGAATCTTAAAGTTAATGAGTAATGTGGTATGGCTTCCTAGAGAATAATTGCATGTTATTTCTTCATTTGTGTTTATATATCCCGTGTTTCTTTCTTTTAGGTTATGTTTTGCTTTTGGTAAAAAGGTTCATTCTGCTATCTCATCTTCACTGTTATTCATCCAAATTACTCAAAATAGCTAGAGACACACAAAATCTAGATGAGAAGCATAACTCCAAAATATAATGATGAAGATGACTTGCACAACTCCTAAGGAGGAGAAGCATTTCTCCCGACAACCCCAAAAGATAAAAATATCAAATAATCATATACAATTGTGTGTATAATGAGTGTAATTGTATTTCAGTTTTTAACATACTAGTACTCAAACCTTCCTCATGTGGGCCCTAGACTATGACAACTTAGATAATTTATATATTAGCTTAGGGATATATATTTCCATCCTAATTCTTACATGCTGACTTTGCCTAGCCTTCCCATAGACTGGCGATGGTATTAGAATCTAAGGATTCATCTCTGGCAATGGTTTGTTGGTCCTGACTCCTATTTTAGCTTAAACCTTTTGGAGACTTTAAAGCTTTGGATTGACCAAGCACATTGGAATCTACATTAACCATTACCAAAATTTAATAATCATGCATTATAACTTAATAAATGGGCATTAACTACTTACAAAGTTTTACTAATCATACAAGTCTGATATGAAGTCACATTCCTTTCCATTTTCCATCATCCTCAACCAATTTTTATTTTAATTATATGGAAAATAAATTTATATTTTAGATGAGGAATAATACGTTTTTGGTCTTTAAGAGACTCTGTAGATTCAACAACAAGACTAGAAGTCATTCCAACAAAACTTATTATATTACTTGCAAGAATTAAACTTAAATTAGAAAAATAGCAATCATCCCTCCCAACCATCCAAAATCAACCCAATTGACATATTTTACTTATTTCCTTCTGTGCAAAGCTAATCTGTCTTATCATCCTATCATATAAATTCTCCCAAGAAACCATAGAATTTGAGTGCAAGTGAAATGTGAATTTCATCACCCTCTTTCTATGGTTCACTATCTAAAAATTGACATATTTTACTTATTTCCTTATGTGAAAAGCCAATCTATATTATCATCATGTCATATAAATGTTCCTAGGACACCATAGAATTTGATTGCAAGTGAAATGTGAATTTCATCACCCTCTTTCTATAGTTCACTATAAAAATTAAGGTGATTTTAAATAGTAAAGTGAAAATAGCATAGCTCTTGAATCATGTTGAGATTTAAGAGAAATAAAACATGATTGGCCTTTTTAATGCAGGTGGGAGCATTACACTAGGACACATTACATGAAGTAATGAACATCTTCCCCACTTGGGATGTAAAGCACCCCACTTTTCCTTAGTGCATATATCGGTGGTGTTGCTATTCCGAGTTTAGAGTGCCTACTGAAGTTAGATGAGACCCTACATATCTAATAGCAACAAGCAGAACTCAATCTGGATTTTTTTCTCTTTGTAAAACAAAATATAATAATGTGTTTTGGGATGCTAGTTTAGCAGGTTTGACAGTGTTTTGTTTGTTATGGTATGGTGTGTTTTCTTATATTAGAGATGTTTAAATGGTTAATTAGTCATGGTATGTTGTGTTTTGGGATGTTAGTATGAAAGGTTTGACAGTGTTTTGTTTGTTGTAGCATGGTGTGTTGTCTTCTATTAGATATGTTGAAATGGTTAATTAGTCATGGTGTGTTGTGTTGCAATAGTCTATTAGTCACCAGATAGGGAGGAAAATTAGTGTGTGAAGTGAAGTGAAGTGAAGAGAAACTAAACTTCTTTTATTTTGACATTTTGAGATGACAAAGCTTAAAGCTAAAATACAACTGCATGCTTATTAAAGACTCATAGTGATAATTTAGAAGGCCATCATCATTTAGAAAGTCCTTTATATATGGCCATTAACAATTTCTCTCTTAATAGGTCAATTGTAACTAAACGAAAAATAGAGGAAAACAAAATAATAAGTTATTTATCTTGCTCAACAAATCTCTACCCACTAAGTTCTAAGATTTTCTCACACCTATAAAAGATCCAGTTTCCATAACCCTTATCAGAAAGGCTCTCTTGGATATTCTAGTCAAACCCACTGCTTTACTTATTTTTCTTACGATAACCTGATCATATATCTGCACTTGGGACCCAAATCTTCCAAGCCATTGTATTCACCAAAAAAAATCCATGTAACTCTAAATGATCATCCAAAGACAAAATTGTTATTTTCCACCATATTGGTATATATGAGGATTATTCTGTGGGGATAATTGATGATAAATGGGGAAGTCTTTGTTCTTACATTGGAGAGATGTAAGGTTAAAATATTTCTGCCTGTACTTACCATTTATGAGATATTTATTAATCAATAAAACAAAACAATAGGATTGTCCTATTGTACAGGGTAACTTCTTTGACCCACATCTCACACTCAACCTTCACATTCACTAACCAAGAAAACATGCATTTGATGCAATCTAGAATCTCTTTAGCATGTCATTTTTTTAAATTCCAACTACTAGTCTGGTGGAACCACCTCTTCTTTGGGTACAACACATGCTTCCATCACTCATCATGGTTCATGCTTTCTTGAAGTTGTAGAAGTCCAATAGCTCTACCACCTATAATAAACTAACCCACTATTTCTTTTACTTTTTATTGGAGTCTTTGAACATAGTTGCATGCACAATCTCAACTAAGAAACTCTGATCATACCCTATCTATGCTTTATTCACGATTATTCAGATAGAGAATAGCTTGCATTGCCATCATTATTGCTTATACATGTCAAGGACATAAGCAATGATTCATGAAAAATAACGATTGTTATTGAGATTAAACCTTGAAAATAAAGTAGTTCAACAACTTACATCTTTCTATAGAACGTAGTATACACAATTCAGATTTTCCTGAATCCCATAGGTGCAAAAATTGTGATTTTTCCTTCCAAAATCGTGCCAAATCCTAATCATCCACCACCACAAAATGTGCCATTGATGACCCTTTAATGACTAAGGATTACAGGCGAGTTTGCAATCAACTAGAAGGGGTTTGCACACAGAAAGAAATAGATCACACAAAGAGAAAGAAATGACTAATTACCACTTTAAGTGATCATATCAAGATCAAAGTCTTAGAATTCAACGGATTCTAGTTAAATAATGTAAATACATGAACAATAAATTTTTCATGAACTATCCCAATAACAAATATTGTGACTTATGGGTCATAAGGTTCCACTTAAAAAAGGATAAATGCGACATGCTTGCATATCTAGAAGAAAAAAAGATATAAAAATTAGCAGTAGACATAAATAATGTCTATTCATAGCGAGTTTCAACTACTCTTGGCAGAGGGGAACCTGATCACATGAGGATTCTCTTGAAAAATACTACAAATAATTTCCAATCCAACTCTCGAGACAAATATGTAAATGTCATGCAAGTTCTATGCTTTAGTACTAAATGATTTAGGCTCAGGTTTGCGATCTTGAATAGACCTTCTTGCTGGCAAAAATGAGCTTCCTTTGATAGACCTTAATTTACTAATAAACTAGCCCTGATTTGAGTCACAAAATAACTTTGTGAATCCAATTTAGCCTTCAATCAGTCCATAGCCAAGAAAAATCTTACCTAATGTGTGCCTTTGAAAAACCCTTGAAATCTCCATAAAAATAAGGCAGAGATAAGCCTCAAGACCGATCTGAAATAACCCGTAGGAAGATGTGAAAACTAGCCTCGGGAGGGCCTTTACTAGACTTAGACATGATTACGATTAGGCCTTAAGGGGGGGCCGAAGTCGCCGTAGGAAGATGCAGGTTCAAGCTGGAAAACAAGACTTTCAAATTCCTGTGAAATAACCTCAAACAGGTGCAATATGTTGAAGAATGTAACTAGTGTCGGTCTTCATAATTGCATTTTAGTCATGATGTAATTGTATTTGTCAAAAGAAATAAAAAATAATTTTTATTGGAAAAGAAATTAACTTCTTAAAGAAATTAACTTAACACTGCTTAGGTTCTGCTCTTCAGGGTATATATTTGACTCTAGGCTTGCAATATACATAGCATAACAATTAAACAACAATGTAATTTTGCTTCATACTTCAACAAATTGCAACAGGTCATGTTATAGAGGATGATCAGTTTCAGATAATTCAAGTGATCTGTCCTTGAAGATGCGCCTTATGAGCCTTTTGTCACACCCCTCAAATATTGTTTTCTGTGGTATTGGTGCACACCTTCTCTCAGGATTAGAATGGTCATGGAAACAATTCAACTCGGCTGCAATATTTTCTCAAATTAGGCCTTGAACTTACTTTCAATACATGCCTTAACTAAGCTTTCTTATGCAGTTTCCGTAGTTGTATTGAGGCTCAGGTTTGTGATCTTGAATAGATCTTCTTGTAAAAAATTCCAAAGCACACAGAGAATACAGCATGCATGGATTGAAGCAGTTGAGAATAAGTGGTATTTTTGGGATAACAAGGGAGCACCTTGAGAAGTTGAATTACATTTTGGATGGTGGTTTATAGTAGAAGTCTCATTCAGTAAACCCATGGTTTTATCCTAATGGTCACTATTATTCACTTTCATATCATGATGATAGTAAAATTTGTATTGAAGCTTTCCCTAGATGTGGGAATGCAAGGCTTGTTTATGACTGCACCAATGAAAGTCACCGAAGGCAAAAAGACCAGACAGTTAGTGTCAGGATTGTACATTTTGTATTTCATGTTGTGATGAGTGTGGAAGGTGTAATGATGGTAGTGAATAAACATTGTCTCGATATGATCTTTTCTAACTGCCTATGGGCTTCTCAACTACCAAGAATCAGAAGAGCTCACCTGTGGTAAATACACTATCATAATTTTAGCTTTACTTTAGGTTTCAATGATTTTGGGCTATTACTTGCTTGTAACTTAGGTCCAAAATTGGTTGTTTTGACCTTATCTCAGGGAGCTATTGAAGAAAAAGAAAACAAATCGTTATCTTTGTGTGTTTTTAGGTGTACATATTAGTTTTCCTTATTTTGAGAAGCAAAGGTATATTGAGGACAACAAATATGAAGAAATTTTATTTCAATTTTCGTGAGAAGAAACCAACAACAGTTTTTCCTTTAGGAGATTTTGGAGAATGTTGGAGAATGTCAGGGCTAAAGTGCATGTTGCAAACTAAAGCAAGGTCTTGTGAATAGTACCCCTAGATAAGTATATGAGGTGATCTCAATCTCCTCTCATTTGAGAAAGAAATGGTGATAAGGGAGGATTTTATTCAACACGTTGAATATGATGACTTTGGTTTTTACCTAGGTTGGTTGTCAATTGATGAAGATCATAGAAAAGGGCTAGGGCATCGAGCTGTCTTTGCAATTTTTTTGGGGATGAGAATAGAAGGGCCACATCATCTACAAACATCAAAATATAATATACTCCAACTATCCCCTACACTATTTGGATGTGCACAGCCAAAAAATAATGTATATTCATGATTACTGTCTGAAAACAAAACACATATCTATCTTATGACCACCAAAAAAATTCAAAAAAAGGATTCTCTTTGCAGAGACATGGATCAATGGAAAGGAGGGTGTCTTATGTGATTGTAAAAAGGGTCTGGACAGAGACACTATTGCAAGGGTCTCATGGGTGGAGGTCAGGGCTCTCCTCGAGATCTCATGAATCTGCATATTAAGGTGGCACTGCTCTCTGCCTATAAATTATTGCTTCTACGTGTGAGCACTACAAAGGAGGTTGTTGATCACCATGTTGTGTGGGTTGATGGCAGTTATTCTAAGGCTCCTCCATTTTGAAATTAAATAGTTGATTACTATTGTCTAGTTGATATCAGGAAATCTTAAATAATCTTAGTTCCAAGCTTCTTATTCTGTGGTTCAAATTGAAATATTTACAATAGACTTCCTTGTGGGATTATTATAGGATGAACTAATTTGGGGAGAAGCTTGGCTGTACAAGGCAACACACAATCCAACATATATAAACTACATTCAAGTAAATGGCCCATCCTTAGGAGTTGGCCAGTCGGATAATGTATTTGGATGGGACAACAAACATGTAGGAGCTTGAGTACTTTTATCAAAGGTATAAATAGTTTGAGTGGGTCTAATAGTCAGTAGTAGTAAGGCTTGCCTACCATTTAGTAGCAAGGTATTTTTGTGTTGATTGCAGATTCCCGGAATATCTTTAAATTTTATGGTTACAAGAGGGTCAATTGTTTGACCTTTCTAGTGACATTCAGATTCCTAGATATTCCTATAATCTGCAATCCTCATAAGTTCAGCAATCAGTACAATAGCATGTGTTTAGTTTTAAGATGTAACATGTTTAAATCCAAAAGCATTGAATACCCCTTCCTAAATTCACATATGTATTCCTTAATAGATTTTAATATTCAAATAACTCTTTATTATTGTAATTAACTACAGGGAGACTTTTTTGGGCAATTTGATTGTCTATTGGGTGTTCTTTGTAAATGACTTATTGTATTCATGTCGTTTGTGTGCGGGAGTTCTAGATACGAAATGTGCACTCTCTTCAGGAATACAAAGGGCATGCAGACAAATTTATTTTCTATCCTCTGCCTGGAACACCCTATTCACATGCTCAATATACTCTAGGTGATCTCTTATATTTTACTGGCATTAAAATATAGTACACTTTCTCTCTCTTCTTCTAAATTTAACACTATATGTTGTTGTGTAAGAAGGAGCTCTTCTTTACACACTGGAGGATACTAATTTGCAATACGTTACATCTTCTTCATTCTTGATCTTGACATGAAAAATACTTGAGCTCCTCCAAACAATTAATAACTTGTGGTGGGACAGTGACAGTCACTCCTCATAAGCTAAGAGCACGTGCAAAACACCATGTATATATTCATCATATCCAAATGCTTAATTTTCCTATTATTTCAAAAAGTTACTAATGTATGCAGGATCTAAATCAATTTTGTGTTGATGAAGGTTGATTACATATGAGGGGATAATCCTATGAGGATGTCATACATGGTTGGATATGGTTCCCTCTATCCAAAACTTATTCATCATAGAGCCTCTTCTCTACCCTCCAAGGCCAATCATCCTCAACCCATTCCCTGCAAAGCGAGTTTCCAATCTTTGTACAGTAGTGCACCCAATCCCAACATCTTGGTGGGAGTTGTGGTGGGAGACCCAGACAACGTGTATAGGTTTACTGATGTGAGAAAAAATTATGATCAATATGAACCTTCCACCTACATTAATGCACCCTTAGTGGGTTCTCTTGCTTATTGGCCTAAAGACTGATGTTATACTTTTGAAATTTCTTCGTGCCTGAGATTTTAAGGTGAATGATGCATTCATCATGTTGCAGAATAGTGTGGCATGGAGGAAGGCATTTGGAGCTGACAATATAGTTGAAGAGGATCTGAAATTTGATGCGAATCTGAATTCATTCGCCTTCATGCAGTGTTATGATAAAGTGGGCCACCTTGTGTTCTACAATGATTATGGGATTTTTCGAGACAAGGAGATCTAATAGAAGATCTTTGGAGATGATGAGAAGCTGAAGAAGTTTCTGAGATGGAGGGTCCAAATTCTGGAGAAGGGCATCAAGCTCCTTGATTTCAAGCCTGGTGGGGTCAATGCCATGATTCAGATCAGAGATATTAATAATATGCCCAAGAGAGACTTGAGAGCTACATCAAATCAAATTCTTGCACTTTTTCAAGATAACTACCCAGAGATGGTAGCAATAAAGGTCTAACACTGCTCAAAAAACAAATGTTTTTTCCTTTTTCGAGCTTGCCTAGAATAATTTATCTGAATGACTATAAATGATAAAAAGGATGATGTTAGATGTCCTTGTAGATCTGGAGTTTTAAGAATTTTGGCACACCAAAAATTGGAAATTTTGATGCATCTCTAGATATTTATTACTTGACATATGGTTGTTAGTTTCAAATGGTGTCAAACTACATATATCTTCATCCCAGATTGAAAAAGGCTAAAAGTTACAATATATATTTTATAGAGAGGTTCCTTTTATATAGGTATCTATTAGATATCTTTAGGAAGATCTGATTTTATTATTTTGTATTGAACAATACAATAGTTTCCCACAAACTATTTGAGTATGGACATTCAATTATTAGTTACTCATACTGTGAAAATGCAATAGTATTCCTACAAAACCTTATGTATAATGAGTACATGGACATTTTTTTTCCTTTTCCTTTCTCCCTTTCGAAAGGCTACAAAAAACATGTCTAGATGGGCTACACGACAAGGAATGGTCTTCCTTTGGCTCAGGTGCATGAAGGATATCTACTTCATCAAAATCACTCAAGGCTTCCATTTGGCCTCTGTCTTTATGAGGTTCCTCCCATTTGTGTGTCAGAGGAGACCACAGCTAGAATGGAAACCTGATCAATGGTTTAACACTATGTCAATCTTACCATTGAAATGACTATAAGCTATTGTTTCTGGTGCCTATGTCCTCTAATTGTTATTTTATTTTTCCTTATTTATTAAGAGTTTCTATGCAATGTTGACAGGAATGAGGAGTTAACACATATTTATGTGGTGTTTTAGTAAGTGAAAAACACTTCTCTCAAGTTTCCTTTATATCAGCGCATTTCCAGTTTTGTTTCTTGAATCATATTTTTTTAAATCTCAGTGGACATTTGTGACATTTTAAGTTTAGGATCATTGTCTTTTTCACCCAAAATTACATGGTTTAGAGATGGAAGAGCGTATACAGTAATTTTTTTGTATGGTCACAATTTGCCCTCAAGGGTTTTGTTTTTCATGGTCAACGTAATGGTCACTGTTTTTGTTTCAAAGGGAAATCTCATGGGAAACCAAAGAATGCTTCATCACATTTGAAGATGGTATCCAGATTCCCAAATAAGCCCAATTCCATAGATTAGTGCACCTTACCCACCGGGGTTTAACAAGGCACTTGTTAGTATGGAATAAACAAATTCTCAACAATATGGAGACAACCAGTTGAGATATAACCCCTTGTGTTAAGGTAGCCTTCACTGTCACATAATATAGTGAGGGAATTAGGATTTTCATAAGAAACTTATGGAGGAAACCCTTTCTTTCTATCTTATCCCAAAAATTTGAAGAAAATAAAATCACTCTATGAATGAAGTATAGTAATGGACTATTATCTTTCTAGGACTTGAATTCCAATCTCATCGACTGTAGACTACAAATCCTCAAATATACTACCTTTGGGTTGTGAATTTCGACTACCGTTGCCTCTGCCAGAATTCAAAATGATTCGATTTCAAGTAAAATGTTGAATAATTTCTCCAATGTTGCTAATTGTCAAGTATTCCATATGTAATTAAATCTTGTTGATATATTTAGTTTGCAAGCGTGGGATTTTTTTGGGCCCTATAAGGGCAAGGATATTATACTTTGTTTATCAAATAGACAAATCACCTCTTAATTAGCATTCTCTCTATTTTTCAGGTGTTCATCAATGTCCCATGGTATTTGAGTGCATTGTACTCCATGTTGAGCCCTTTCTTGACATAGTGTACCAAGAGAAAATTTGTAATTGCACACGAAGGAAAAGTCACAGAGACCTTCTACAAGTATGTGAAATTCCTTCTCTGATGTAGTGAAAATATTCTCAACCTCAATTGAAGACTCTGATTATATATGATAGAATGAAGGATATATTCAATGAAAATTTCCTAGAAACTTATTTATTACTTGATTTTACTTGAATATTTATATTTCTAGAGAATGTGCCTATATAGTATGGGGGTCTTAGCAGGACCAAAGATGTAGATTTTGGACCTCACAAGCCTGCAGTAGAGGTCTCCATTAGAGCTGGGGAGAAAATCAATCTTGAGATCGAGGGAGTGGAGGTAATGTACGTCAAAAATTGCTCGAGTTTGCAGATTTTGTGTTAGTTTCTGCATTCAAATATAGCTCTTTCGCCTCATTTTTGTTTCCAATATACTTCCAAATTTGATGAGTTTTAGTTTTGGATATACATTTTATGGGTGTTGGATTTGAGATCGAGTTCATCCTCAAGATCGATTTTTCTTTGTTTTTTAATTCTCACATTCAAGTTGTCTATGTTGTTCAGGGGGGAGAAACATTTATGTGGGACCTCATAGTTGGTGGGTGGGATGTTTCCTATCAGCCATAGTTTTTGCTAAGTGCACAGGGAAGCTATTCAACTCTAATTGACAAGAACATAAAGTTGTCTTCATCCAATGAGCCAATTTGCAGTTCCTTCAAGGCATCAGAGTCATGGAAGGTAGTTCTAATAATAGGCAACTCCTCTTCAAATAAGAAGAAGGCTGCAGCCTATAGATACATGGTAAAAAAGAACATAGTCTAGGAGTTCAAGCCTCACAATAGATTAGATGTACTTAGAAAGTTTTCTTACATTGAAAAATCAGAAATGTTAGTAGTTAAGAATGTGCCATCATGTTGGAGAAGAAAGTTTGTCTCTTTGGAAGTTGGAAATTTTATCTACATATGTAGTACTATATAAAAGTTAATATTGGTAATAATAAAGGTTGGTTGTGTTTTGAGAGAAAATCATCACTGTGAATTCCACAAATTTTCATGTTTGTGATTGATAGGTATATGATATACATGGTAAAGCAAGTATAAATAAAATTTCTAAATATTGACCACCCCAGGGCTAGTTAAATTTTTTATTTATTGTTTACCCCATACACAAATCTATATAAATAATAATTTTAGTTTGAAAATTGAATATTGTATTACATTCCTCATCAATAAAAATGTTCTTCAAGGAATGATCTACATTCAAAGGGTTACCTATATGTAAATGAAATCATTTTATTGCCTTCGGCTACATCTTTTCTAAAGCTCAAACTTATCTTAAAATAGAACCGATTGTTTGCTTTGTCTTTTTGGTTACTATATAGTAAGTATACCATGAATTCAAGACCAATGAAACCTAGAGAACCCAAATGAAGGGGGAGAAAAACTATATTTGAGGGCGAAGCACTTTGTATTATACATATGAACATATTCTAATTTAAGATAATGCAACCAAGTGGATTTAAATGAATGGGATACGAAAGGTGACAGGTTTGTATGATAGATAGAAATTTGGTCAATTATGTTTTGATGTATATATTTGTTTAATTAAATTTTTTATTTTATTATATTAAAGAGTTGTGACCAATTTTATTTCATGGAAATGATAATATTTAGATAAATATAAAAATTTTGATATTAGGGAGGAGTTGAAGTTGCTCACTATCCTATACTTTCACTTTATTATATTTTAAACAAGGATTAATGTTCCTCTCACGAACTAGGTACATATTCTGTAGAGGTTGTTGAATATGCATTTTGTGGATAGTTTTTTTTAAGGTTTCAGAGTAGGCATCAAGAGGACAAAGAAATTTTCAAGATAGCTCTCAAAAGTCATTCGCTGTGATTTTACAAGATAATATAATCTCATGAGAGATTCACCAAAAAACTTATATATACATATTATATTATTAATAAAATCGCCTTCCATTTTTTCTATGTATCATGGGGATTCACCCATTTATTATACATATAAATTGAGGGGGGTTCTTAAAATTTTCCCTATATGAAACAATACAATGCATTCTTCCTCACAAGAATCTAATGCACTCTCTTGACTGTCTCACACTGATCCAGACAAAATTGGTCCAACACTTGGCCAATTCTCAGGCTGTCTTTAGCCTGCCTTGCTCATGCAATTAATGCAGAATGCAATCCCTATTCCTTAGGAATTTCAACCTTTCTCAACTGCACAAGTATCATGGGCAATCTTGTGGTGTTTTAACTACATCTGGGTAATTTTCTAATAACACAACTAATAGTCAAATTCCCTTTAACATTTGTCTCAATTGGGTCTCCACTGGAACTGACATGCATGCAGATATTAATAGTAAATCATCAGTTGCATGAAAGATCACTGCATGTGAATTAAATCCGATTTAATTCACTTGACCTCTCACTAGTGCAACAAACAGTTACAACTCGTTCAACTGACTTTAACTCACTTAACTGAGTTAACTGATTTCTCATGCATTAGACTCATGCACTTAACTGCAAATTGAACTCTAAAACACACAGAATCACTTTGCATGCCTCACCAACCACCTTCAACTCGTATTTCATGAGCTAACTGAGTTTATCACACTCAATTAACTATTACAAGTGATTATGAGATAAGATTACATTTTATTGTCCAATTTAATTAAGGGATAATTAAATTTAACACATTTCCAATTTGTTAAATAAATTGAATTATACACTAATGTATCGCTAGGACCCATCACTACATGCACTATGGTCCCACACTAGTGTAGGTGTTGTCATGTTGCTTATGGATGCCAATTTCATTGTTTCTTGTTTCAAACTTCAAGAGATTTCGTCTTCTGCTTCATGAAGTATCTGTTTGGAAAAGCATAGAGCTCCACCAAGTCGATGAAAGATCACAGGTACTCTTCCTTCACCATTTGTTTCCCTTTGTTAATTAATTTGGCAATGAAGGACAATGGTCGTTCCGTGAGATACCCAGATTTTGTGGTAGAATAGGCGAAGACTATGAGATTTCCTTAGTAGCCCATTAGAATAGGTAGCCGAAGTTGAGAACCAGCATTGAAGGGAAACGTAATTGTGAAATCCTAATCAACATGGATATGGATATCCTTTGTTCTGTATCACCACAAGCACACCGATATTACTTCGAATGGGATGTAGTGCTTCACCCCTTTCACTTTTCTTTTTAAACCAACAGTTTCCTTTGAACCAAAATAGAACGATTTTGATTTCATTTCCTACGGTACTGCAGGTTCTTGCACCAATTATTCTACATATTTTTCTTCCAAATTAAAATACTCATGGACTCAGCCAAGGTAATTTGCTGCTACAACGACAACTACAAAACTCAAGAACTTACTCAAAGGAAAGAGCTCTTCAAGTTTTAAGATACAGCTACAAAACTTAGGTACTTAGCAGGTAATAATTACAAAACTCAAGTACTTAGTAGCACTCATTAGATTGACTTATTCAAAGGCGGGAGGTGGGTCAATAGTATACCAATTTCTATTTCCTGAAAAATAAATAAATAAATAAATTTTTTATTTTTCCAATATTGTTCCCTCGGTCAAGTTTCTACTTCTCAAAGCATAATTTGAGACAAAAATATCTCTCTCAAAACCACATACTAAAATATACTAAAATAATGTCCACATACAAAAATACTAAGAACTCACTAGAGCATTCCCTAGCTCACATTTTGTAAGTAGAGTATAAATAAGTAGAGTGGAAATATTTCTACTGAATTTTCTTGCTGAAGCAATATTTCTGTTGGCTCTTCCGGTTGAAACCATTCTTCTACCATGGTTTAACTCCCACTTTGTTATTCTGTCTATATGGAAGAAATTCCAAAAACATGTATGGGAGCAATTTAAAAGGAACGATACTAGTAAATGTTTCAGGTTAATTTGGAGGCATGGTCAACTTTTATAACTCCTACATAATCAAAAGGAATTCCATTAATGCTACCAACAAGTTATATATTATATATAATATAACTTATTTATGAATAGAAATTATACTTTGGAAAATTGAGGGATTAGTTGTAGCATTGTTTACTGTCTTTCTGATTTGTTAGGTTGGAGAAACCGAAACTGTATCCACAAAATTAATTTGACACACATGCTTTTTAAAAATAACAAAGTTTTACATGAAACTAACATTAACTCAAAGAGCTGAGTAAAATAAAATGAAATCAAATATAGAGCTGCGATACGGGGGGACTAAAGCTACGTCGGATCTGAAGCTAAGGATCGCAGAGGGTTTCGATCTCTAGCTAGATTACTGGCGAGAATACCAGATCTTCTCCAAGATCTGCGGCAAAGGGGCATAATGCTGGCTCAGAAGATGGGAAGACCGGGGGCCCCCGGAGCCCCCACTTTCAAGCAAGTCACAATAGACAAGGGCAAGAGACAGATGGAGGGTCTAAAGATCACCGGATCCTCAACCGTCGGGAGTCGCACAAAGGGCGGTAACTCGATCCCAAGCGATCGCAAAGCTAATACGACAAACGATACCACAAGGAAGCCAGATACAATCCCGGAACAGCCCTCGCAGGAAGCTGATCCGCAAGGAGGAGGAACAGATCTGAACGATAACGCGAATAGCAACCCCGATCTGAATCAATCAACTGCAAGGGAGTCTGGGGATAACGGAAACCACCCAAAATACCAAGGCCGATGCAAGCCGAGGGCTACCGAAAGCCTCAGGGTAATCATTAATGACCGAGATCTGCAAGCTTATAGGGACCATATGTCCGTTCACGCGGTGATCTGCAAGTTCATGGGGTTCTGGCCCAGCGAAAAAGCCCTCTGTCAATGGATCAAGCAAGTCTGGAAACCGAGAGGAGATGTGCAGTTACACTTGGGCGCCAAAGGCTTCTTTACAGTAGTTTTCGAAAATTTGGAAGATAAGGATCGGATCTTCGAGGGAGGCCCGTACTTTTATGCCTCAGCGGGCCTCTACATGAAACCCTGGAAACCCAACTTCGTGCCTGAACAGGAAACGTTCACACAAGTACCGGTTTGGATCTGACTATTCTCTCTGCCAATAGATTACTAGAGACCAACAACGCTAGAACAGATTGGAAACACCTTGGGTACTTTTTTCCATGCTTCTGAAGCCACTCTTCAAAAAAGGTATACTTCCTATGCCCGCATTTGTGTTGAAATGGATGTATTTGGGTCTCTACATGAGGGTCTGTGGTTGGAATACAGAGATGAAGCCTATTTTCAGACCATCGATTATGAGAAGATACCCTTCAGGTGCAGGAAATGTCACGAACATGGGCATTTAATCCGCGAATGCCCTCTAAATAAACTAGCCGAGAAACCCAAAGAGAAATCCACCTCGGCTTCGGATGGATTTGTCCGACCCACTGGCAGACATCGGGCCAGTCGCAAGAATATACCTAAATCGGACAATCCGCTCACCAGAACAGTGAACACCTTTGAAATATTAGGAGAAGACTCTCCTTCCAAGAAGATAGAACAAACCCTAGCAGCGGAGCAGCAGACCATCAGAACAGAAGAGCAAAGCTACCAATCAAGGGAGTCCTTCAAGCCTTCAGATCCGCTCTCAGCGACATCGGAAGACAAAGCCAAGGAAGAGGATGAGGACATGGTCCTCAGTGAACTGGGCACAGAAGACTTGGAATTAGGTGAGATTCTGGAGAAAGAAGGATTGGATCTTAATTCTATAGTGGAGCAATGGAAGCAGAAAGGAATAGACAAAATACCAGAGGCAGAAATCAATAGGGTAAACTACCTATTCCTAACCAGACAGGATGTAGCTTTGAAGGGGATGAAACGAGGCAGAGAAGCAACCAAAGGCTTAGGCGTAAAATCGCAAACTCTCCACCATACACAAGCCAGTCTCAAGCACAGGAAGAAATGGGGAAGAAGATCCAATAATGATGCTCTTCATGAATTGGGTCAGATGTTGATTAATTTGGGAAAGATGAGAGCCCTTGAGGCTTTCGCCTTCTCATCTTAAGCACTCGTTAGCGATGAAAGTTCTCTCCTAGAATGTAAGAGGACTGGGCAGCCTTAGGAAATAAAGGCTCCTGAAAAAGAAAATTATGCAAGAAAATTCGGACTTGGTTTTCCTCCAGGAAACCAAATGTACGAATCAGAAATTGGATGAGATGGGTAAATGTCTGGGCAGACATCTCGAACATCTAGTAGTAGAAGGAAATGGCATGAGCGGGGGTCTCGCCATTTTCTGGACCCCGAGAACTCTTCATCTCCTTAATGCAAAAGCTACTAAAACTTTTCTAGCCCTGGAAATGCAGGTCATAGGGGAGAAGGGTACCTTTCTGTTCACCAATGTTTACAGCCCTCAACGACAAGAGGACAAACTGATGCTACTCAGCAATCTAACCAAGTTACATCAGAGACACCTCAACTCCAGTGCCATTTATGGAGGCGACTTCAATATGATAACCTCTCTCAATGAAAAGAAAGGAGGCACACGTGCACTCGGCAAGGATGCCATAGCCTTCAGCTCCTTCATTCAAGAAGTCAACTTGGTGGACATACAACCCCGTACTGGCACTTTCACCTGGACCAACAGAAGAGGAGGAGAAAGGCTCATTGCCTCCAGGTTGGACCGCTTTCTGGTCTCCGAAAGCATTCTCTTAGAAGGAAACATTATAAATTCTGATATCCTCCCCTCTAAAGGCTCAGACCATTGGCCCATAACGCTGCAGGCCTCGATTTTGGGCACTCCTAAAAACAGGCCTTTCCGTTTTGAGAAATTTTGGCTAACTCACAAGGATTTCTCCAGCAATATTAAAACATGGTGGAAAGAACCCCTACCTGTAGAAGGAACGAAAATGTTCAAGCTACAAGCAAGGCTTAAATTTATCAAGACCAAATTGAAGGCTTGGAATCGAGAAGTCTTTGGCAACATTTTTGCAGACAAACAACACCTGGAGCAACAGCTGGAAGAAATCCATAACACTTGGATCCAAGGGAGCATATCGCAGGACTCTATCAATACAGAGCGGGAACTCATGCAAAAATGGAATGAAATATGTAAGCAGGAAGAAATTCTATGGCGGCAAAAATCACGAATACAGTGGCTTAAGGAGGGAGAAAGGAACACAAAGTTCTTCCATAGATCTGCTATAGACTACAGATGCAATAAAAGAATTACCAGAATCCAAGATGAGCAGGGGACTGTCTTCCACTCGCACCATGACATCACTTGCCAACTCAGAAATCATTTCAAACTCATTGCCACTGAACCTAACATGGATCGAAAGGAAGCCATTAAAGAAGTAGTCTCATCCATTCCCATCCTCATCACTGAGGAGCAGAATAGAACTCTGGAGAGATCGATCTCCCTCCAGGAGGTGGAGGAGGTAGTCAAAGAGATGGCCAATGGGAAAGCTCCAGGGCCGGATGGTTTTACAGAGGATTTTTTTAAAGCCTGTTGGGATGTGGTTAAGGAAGACATCTGGGAAGTAGTGGAGGATTCCAAAACCTCATCTTCAATTCTGAAGTCCCTAAACTCCACGTTCATAGCGCTAATTCCCAAGGAAGCTGATGCTTGCACCCCTTCCAAATTCAGGTCCATAGCGCTCTGTAATGTACTGTACAAGATCATATCAAAAGTCATGGCAAATCGTTTGAAGCCTATTCTCCCTCAGATTATCTCCGAGGAACAGTCAGGTTATGTGGAGGGCAGAAAAATTATGGACAATGTTCTGCTGGCTCATGAGATGATCCACACGTTGCAAACACTCAGAAAAGTTGGCATGCTAATTCAATTGAATCTCTCCAAGGCGTATGATAAGGTTAGCTGGAATTATCTGGAAGCTGTTCTCAAAGATTTTGGCTTTGGTAACAAGTGGATCGCCTGGACTTTAGCTCTGATTAAATCTCCCAATCACTCCATTCTGATCAATGGAGCCCCCTCTCAGCCTTTTTACCCTTCAAGAGGCATCAGGCAGGGGGACCCCATTTCACCCTTCCTCTTTGTCATTTTGATGGAGGGCCTTAGCCGCCTCATCACATCAACTAAGGATAGGAATGTGATAAAAGGCCTTCAGCCCTTAAGCTATTTTCCGGCCACTACCCATCAACAGTTCGTGGATGATACTATGCTACATGGAGTCCCAACTGTAAATGAAGCCAGAGGTTTCAAGCATCTTCTAAACTTGTTCAGTCACGCCTCGGGTATGGACTTCAACTTCGATAAATCCTCTGTTTTCTTTTTTAACATGCATTTAGCTATTCAGAGGCATTTGACTGATATCCTGGGTTTCAAGAGGAGTAATCTCCCGTCAAAGTACCTGGGAATTCCCCTTACAGACAAACCATGGCAGAAGTGTCACTGGGAGCAGCTTCTCTCCAAGTTGGTAGACAGGTGCAATCACTGGACCAACCGGGTCCTCAACCTGGCTGGTCGTCTGGTCATGACGAAGGCCATTCTCCAGGCTATTCCTCACTACATGCTCTCGATCCTTCCAGCTCCTAAGGGAGTGCTTCAGAAAATCAGGAACATTCAACGGAATTTTCTTTGGTCTGGCAACTCAGGGAAGCCAAAGTGGGCGCTGGTAGCCTGGGACAAACTCTGCAAGCCTAAAAGCTATGGCGAGTTAGGATTACAGGATCCAAGCTCTACCAATAGGGTTGGCGGTGCTAAACTCTGGAGGAGGTGGCTCTCAGAACCACAAACCCCATGGGCACGCCTCTGGAAAGCCAAATATGCAGCGCAATGGCAGCTTGAAGAGCTTGTAAGAATAACTGACACCCCTGCAGGCTCTCCCATATGGAACCTCGCCCGAGCCAACCGGAACATCATACAAGACCACTGTTTTTTGGAGCTAAGGAATGGTCACCATGCTCTTTTTTGGGAGGATGCCTGGCACCAACTCCCAAAAATCGAAAATCCTGACCTACAACCTCTACAGCAATGGTTTCAGAACAATGGAAAACTGAAAGTTCATCATTACTGGGCTAGTAACGAGGACCAGCAACATTGGAGAACTTGGAATCTCTCTCCCCCTCCTCCAGATGAACACTTAAGGAATCTCCTCAATTCCCTCAATACTATCCTAAGGAAGAGACTAATCAGAGCAGTACATGGGCTGGATATCCTTTGCTAGGGTAAGCTTACAGGAGGTTCATTTAACCTCAAAGAAGCCCGTTCCTATTTGGAAAATTGGGACGTTGATGATAAGGTGGCCTGGTATGATAATGTATGGGACTGCAACCTTTGGCCCAAGATCAAGACCTTCCTATGGCTTCTTCAGAGTAGAAAAATCTTGACCTGGGAAAATCTTTTAAAGAAAGGGTTCGTAGGTCCCTCTCGGTGCCCCCTATGTGAACAGCAGGAGGAGACAATGAATCATTTGCTCAATGACTGTGCATGGACTAGAAACCTTTGGGATTGGATACAAAGCATATTCCACCAATCAAACAGAAATAGAAATTCCATTCACGAAACAATCACCCATTGGCGCTCAAACTATTCCAATAGCAATATGGTAAATAATATATGGAGGCTCAGTCCGGGTTTCTTAATCTGGACAATTTGGAAGGAGAGAAACAATCGCATTTTTCACAAACGTAGCCTAAGACAGATCGACGAAATAAAAACTATCATTATGCAAGGCCTAACAGATACCACTCTCACCTGGTGTAAAGAAGAAAGAGCCGAGGCACTGTCTCCTAATGACCTCAGGATTCTGGCCATTTTCGGTCTCTCTGAGACAGCAGAGCGTTATATACAGGAGCACGCCCGCCGACCTACACCCTCTCCTGCAATATGGCATAGTCCTCCTCCAGGATATTGCAAGTTCAATTTCGACGGAGCCTCCAAAGGCAACCCAGGCCCGGCTGGCATGGGAGGCGTCCTGCGCAATGAGAAGGGAGAAATTATGCATATCCTCTACAGAAATCTAGGAGAAACTACGAACAATGATGTGGAATTCACAGCTCTAGAACAGGGGCTGAGGCTTTTAATCCGACTCGACAAAAGGTTGGCCATTGTAGAAGGCGATTCCCAGCTCGCCATTGCAACTATTAAGAAAATCCAGCATGGAACTAAGCCCAAGAAGGCTATAAAACACTGGCGTCTAGCTGCTGTCATAGAGCTTATTGCGCAGCACCTTGCCTCCCTCGGTGACATCATCCTTCAAGCAATGCGAAGGAAAGCAAATTCTCTCGCAGACCACCTCGCAAACTTTGCGGTAGATAACCCAACTAACGCCCTGGACACCTGTTGGCTAGATCTACCGCATGTAGAACTTAGGGATCAGTGCTACAACATCTCTAGGCATGACTTAACTGCCGGTACTACCGTGGGGATGGACGACAGCCTATCCATCATCAGCAGATCATGAATACCCATCTCATGATTAATTATTTCAGACGGCACAGCCTGGTAAAATTATCGAGCTTTTCTTGGGTTCGGCAGTCCATCATGAGAAAGGACAACTATAAAGGATCCGTTCCTTACAATGGTTTAAGAGGAGATCTCAAGCGTATGATCGGTATGCTTAAGGAATGGAGATCTTCGTTTAGAACCCCGGCATTAGTGGGCGGATCAGACGGCGATCTGCCTCGCATCATAACTTTGATTGGCTATCCTGTAGCATTTATCGCTCCTCCTCCCGACATTCTATTTATGCGACTCTTTGCTCCCTCAATCTCATTTCTTCATCTCATTTCTCTCTTTGCGGTGCGCTATCCCTGCTCCAGACCTAGGTTATACTCTGCTCCTCTCAGTAATCTCTTGGATCTCTGTTACCTGTATTCCATGGCTGATATCAACCTCCGCAGCATTAAAGCGTCGCAGGCCCTCAAGCGGGCCAAGGATAGTTACGAAGCCTTTGTCTCAAAACGGGAGAAGCAAACGATTGAATTGCTGGAAGAAGAGGTGGAACTCTCCCAGGCTCGGATTGACGACAATGCTATCAGTGAAGAGGTCGACTGGTTAGTCGACCCCGGGACACTCTCCACTCGCCACATGCAATTCCTGCAGACCCAAGTGGTGGCATGGCAGATGAAAACTATGCTGGCGAAGGCAATTTCCATGCAGGGCGCCGCGGTCAAAGAAACCTTTGCAGCAACCTCCATGGCGTCGGCTAGGAACACTGCGCGGCTGGACAAAATGGAAGTTGCTTTTAACTCACTCACAGAGGAACTCCGCAAGCACGACAAAGCTTTGGACAGTTTCGTTCGGCGTTTCGATATCTATCTCCGCCATGTCCTCAACGTGTCCATTGAAGTTCCAATGGATGACTCGCAGACCACTATCATTCGACGTTTCAAGCCCAGAACTCAAGTGAAAGTTGACGAAGCAGCAAATCCAAGCATGGTTGGTCATTTTGGAGCTTCAGCTCCCACTCAATGATGTTTATGCTCGCTCTTTGGTTTCATGATCGGACTGTATCTAGGTGTTTTCTATGTCTATATCTGCTACTAGTCGGATTCGGTATGTAACGGGGATCCTTCGGCCGTTAGCTCTTTTTGGTTGATTTCTCTCATCTCACGGGTAACCCTGCGTGGTGGACTTGTAATTTTGGTTTTGGTTGTCACACTAGTATGAAGTCTGGCTATCCGCAGTCCAAGATTTCTCAGTCTAATAGTCAGCTCGTTAAGGAGCAGGCCTGTGGCGCTACAAGGCTGATTGTTCTCAGGCCCTTTGTACTTTTTGTAATCTCTGGTTCATGATATAATATACTGATACTGACTTACAAAAAAAAAAAACATTAACTCAAAGAGCCAAAGACACAGTATCCAAACCTTGACACACAAGCTTTTTAAATGTAAAAATAAATTTTTTTAACAAGATAATGGAACATCCTCAAAAATCCAAAAAGAAAGTATGCATACTTAGTTTGATTCTGGAAAATACCAAATCTTAAAATCTACAACACACGAATTTTAAATTTGCACCTGTAATTTGACTTCCCATTAAATATTCTTTTGCATTACTGTTTGGAAGTTTCAAACATCTATAGGTTTAATTCCATCCTTTGTCGTTGAAGGACATAACATAGCCTTCTACCTTTTTGTCAACTTCATCTCATTATATATGAGCCCTTTTCGTACTATTGTGCATGAGAATGTTTCACATGATTTTTTCTAATGTTTTCTTGGACTTTACTCTCTATATTGAGATATTCTAGACTAACAATATATTTTCCTTGCATATTTTCTTCAGATCTTATGGAGATGGCGTGGTAGGGGTTGCATTTTTTGTTGATTTCTTAGCTTTCCATTTATGCCTAAGCTTTTTGTGCATCCGTTTGCACCTCTATGTACATTTCATTTGTTCCCACGTTTGTGTTGTAATATCTATACATGGCTATTTGCATATTTTAATATCTATACATGGCTATCTGCGTATTATATATAGTACATAAAAGACCATGAATATTCAGAGCAGTAGGTAGATGATCGAATGATTATGGCAATTTATATTTGGTGAGTGTCCACTCCTCTAATCCAATGATGCCCCATCAATGGTGTTATGCATGATGCCCACTTGTCAATCTTTTAATACATTCTCAACTTTTCATAGTGATACATTGTACGTGTTATATTGTTATAATTAGATATTTTCATAACAGAAATATATATATATATGACAATGATTCGTTCCTTTGAAAAGAAACAAAAACACAGTCTTGCAGAAGAGAATGAGATTAATGAGATACTAAATTCTGAGAAATAAAACTAGTTGGAATATGCACAACCTAAGCTCAAATTACTGCAATTAGAATTGATTTTTAATTGTAATGTCTCACTAGTATATGCTTTAATGACAGCCTAGAACTTTCATTTAGATTAGATGGAAACTAAATGCCACTAAAAATGACACAACTAACACTGAAAAGGAAACAACCATCAGTTATATGTTTTAAATAATGTATTTTTCTAAGTTCAATTGATATCTATGGCATTGTATTTCTTCTCTAGTTTAAGGATATCTATAAATATTAAATATCATGTATAATTTTGGAGACCCCTGGATGAGAAACAAGTGGGCCCATTTCACCCAAAGAATTTTTAATTGCTAAATAACAGTTCTGACCCCTGGCTGAGAAACAAGTGGGCCCATTTCACCCAACAATTTTTTAATTGCGAAATAACAGTGCTGGCTCTCATTTTGTGTTTATTTTATATGAGCTTCCCTTTCTCGGCAGGGATTTCTGCCACTGCCGTGGCCCTTCTTAATAGTATAGAAGGGGAAATGTAAAAATATAATTTGATAATATAAGTAACAAATTAGTGTAAGGTAATGAATGAGATGCTTGATATTAAAGACATTTCGAATCATCTCTACCAACCCAAAAAAAATCTGTTTTAAACATTAAACAGATTTGTATAAGTCTCGATCATTAAACAAATTCATATATGTCTACATAATATTAGGCCATTCTGACATTTTTCATCTAATCATCCCATTTAAATTAATTCATCTAACTATCCCATGTAGACAAGATTGAAATTAACAAACTATTTTACATTTTAAGGTTATGCATTGAAAATGAAACCAGCTAAACAAACTTACCATGATGCAATTAACTAACCAAACCCAGCACCAATACTCATTGTGAGCAGACACATGCTAATCTCTATGGTCTAAACAAATATTAGATTTTTAGGTCGATAGGCCTTTTCTTTTTTAATCAACTCTTTTCTATTTTCTTCAACCATTTCATTATGATATTGACACATGTGGAAATGTCAAAGTGTTCTCCCATTACTCGATTCAGATTTTCAAAGCATTCTTCTATTGATTGGTTCCGATTTTTAGGCCGATAGGCACTTGGATGACAAACGTTGATTGACATCTGGCACACACCTTTTGGGGCTACTTTCTCTCTTCAATTCACATATGGTTGCTCTATCTTTAAAACGTCCAGTGATGAACCCTCCGTTAGGGTGCACAACCAACAGCTATTTTCTTCGATGATGCGGGTTAAATACATACACTGTGGTGTCACGTTAAGATTTCTTATTGTAAGTGTAGGTCGAATCCTTGATAGAATGATTATATTTTATTCTCAACGACTAGAGGATATCTGCAGTTCTAGTAAATTAGAATACAAGTTCCTATACGAAATTGTCCACAAAGACGTTGCAGAAGGAACGACAAAGAATCCATTGAGCGCCATACTCTAGCTCATAAGGTGCAAGAACAGTAAATTTTTAGTAATGTGTATTTGTTTGAAGAAATTTAAGATAAATTACCGAGGTTGATTGAACTAAATAAATTTAAGAGAAATTATAGAGGTTGATTGATCTAAATTCTTGTTGTATTTAGAGAGTTTTTATGGGATTGAGAGGGCCATGGATTTTATTGTCGTACTTCTTCGCGATCTTTTGGAACGCGAGAGTGGAGTATGAAGTAGGCCTTTGAAAATGCATACATTATCACATTAAATCAATGGCATGGTTGGATTTCTCTGTCAGCCTCAAAGTGAGCCACCATTCTTTTTTTTCCATTTTATTTTCTAGAATTTCTCCAGTTTTAAGAGATTCATCTGTTGTATATTTATCTAAAGAGATGTGTATGGCAGGTGGGTTTGAAATTGGTCCCTAAAGAGAGAAGTTCATTGAGATGTTAAGAGAAATGAAAGGGGCATTGAGAAATTCATCTCAGCTATGCCTTTTGTTCTGCAGGAAATTCACAAGTTTCTAGTAATTTCAAGGTTTCGGATACGTTCATAATAATTTTACTATGAACGAGTTAACCTAATCTGTAAAATTCTTTCTGGTATTCAGAATAAAGAGAAAAATAAGCTAACATAATTTTGTGCATTTGTCAGGCAGCAAAGTTTGAGTTGGAACGGGATTCTGTCATAATATCTCTAATGATAAAAGCGATTATGATACAAATTTGAGTTTGAGTTATTTATTTTGTATCTTCACGTTTGTAAGGTTTTCTAGAATGGATAGTGGAGATAAAATATAGCTTATCAACACTATATATTTCAAAAATGGAAAAAGTATAGAGACAAATCTTTGTTACTCTGCTAAAAGTTGGATTTTTTTTTAGAAAACTATCTATTACACCAGAGGCACAATCTACAGCCCAATATGACCTAGATGTCGGGTATTTCACGTTCTCAAAAATAATAAATTTTACTTTTTCTAATGTCGGCCAAAGCATTAACTTAATCTTGAATTTTAAATAACTTGAATATTTAGATTATATATAGCTTTTTTTAACTTAATGGGTTGAGATTAACTATTAAAATACAACTATGTATTATTTATATAATTAGAATGGATAGTAAATTATATACGTGAATTTGAATGGATCATAAATTTACCTTTAACAAAAAAATTTACCACATTGAATTTCCAAATTAAGTAAAATTTTAAAAATCTTTACTCTTTACTAAAGTCAAGACCATTTCCTAAATCAAAGGAAAAGAGTTAATTCAACACAAACAATCAAAATCCAAAATCTTTTAATATTTCTTTTAATTAAATATTTATAAAATGAATCTTAAAAAAAAACCCATATTCTATGGATAAATTAAAATATTTAAAGACATAAATATTTCCCCATCAAAGTTGCAATATTTTAAAATTTAAATAAATAAAAATATATATAAAAACTAGATGTATGGTAAATAAATAAAAATTCTTTTTATATTTACTCCATAAACCTTTTTATATTAAAAAAAAAACTTTAAAGAGAGGTTTTATCTAGATGAAGCCTATAGGACCAATACTATGGAACAAATTAATATTGATACCATGAGCCAAATACTATGGTAAATAAATAAATATAAAAGAGGTATACAGAGGTATGATAAATAAATAAATATAAAATAGGTATAAAGAGGTATGGTAAATAAATAAATATAAAGTGGTACAAAGAGGTAAGGTAAATAAATAACAATTTTTTTTTTTTTTTTTGGTGAATTTGGTAGTCCTTACTATTTTCTATTTATCATAAAAAAGTAGGTTGCATCATATACAAAGTTAGTGGCCTCAACCTTCCCAAAGTAAGGTAAATAAATAACAATATATCAAATAGGATTATAAATAAAAATCTAATTATATAACAAGCCTATGCGCCAAATACCATAGTAAATAAAAGAGTTATGGTAAATAAATAAAAATATAAATAAACCAGAGGTATGGTAAGTAAGTAAAACCTCTTTTCATATTTACTCCATAATATGCTTTATATTTAGGAATATTTATGTTCATTAGTTTACATAACTAAGAAGAAATAGAGAGACAGAGAGTGATAAGGGAGAGATGGAGAGAGAGAGATAAAGAGACAAAGTAAGATGTATGGAAAGAAGGGGGAGAGAAGAAGAGAGAAGGAGAGAGGGAGGGATATAGTAATGTAGTTGGAGAGAGGGGGGCGGAAAGAGAGAGAGAAAGAAAGGGAGATGGGGGAAGAGAGAAGATTAGAGAGAGAGAGAGGAGGGGGGGGAGAGAGAGGATTGGAGGGAAAAGAGAGAGGGAAGTAGGAGAGAAAGGGAGAGAGAGTAGAGTGATGGGGGAAGAGAAAGTATTGGAGGGGGGAGAGAGAGAGAGGGAGTTAGGGGAGAGAGAGAGAGAGAGAGGAAGGATGAGAGAGAGGACTTGAGAGAGAGGAGGAGAGAAGGATTGATAGAGAGATGGAGTTGAAGGGGGAGAGATGTAGGAAATAAGAAATATAGAGAGTGAGAATTGAAGAGAGAGGAGGAGTGACAAGGGAGAGACAGAGAGATAGTGTGTATGTTTGGGGCTAAGATAAAGAGACAAATAAGGAGATATGGAGATAAGGGGGGGAGAAGGAGATATAAGGAGAGAGGGAGGGATATAGTAACATAGTTGGTGGGTGAAGAGAGAGAGAGAGGGAGAGAGAGATGGGAGAGAAAGGGAAAGAGAGGAAGGAAGAGAGAGGATGTGAGAGTGTGGAGAGAGGGAGGAAAAGAGAGATATATTTGGAGTGGGGGGGAGAGGGAGATAAGAAGAAAGACATAGAGAGATAAAGGTGGAGCGAGAGATAGAGAGTGAGTGATAAGAAAGATGGAGAGAGGGAGAGAGGACAAAAGGAGGAAAGAGAGATATTAGCAGGGGAGAGGGAGAGAAGGGGAAGATAGAGATATAGATGGAAGGTGAAGAGAGAGAAGAAGAGAGAGATGGGGAGAGGAGGGGATTGACAAAGAGATTGATATATATGGAGTTCAAGAGTGTGTGTGTTTAGGGGGGTGAGATAGAGAGACAAAAAAGAAGGGATGGAGGGGGATATAGATATGGATGCAAGGTGGGGGTAGGAAAGAATATTTCTCACACTAGATGGATAGATATAAGTGGAGATGGTGATTTATAATTCTATTTGATTATTTGCACTATATGCATCGATTTTAGTGTATATATTTATTTCTAATGATATTTGATTACTTGCATTAGATGCATTAATTTCAGTGTAGGTGGTGATTTCTAATAAAATTTGATTGCTTGCACTGAATTTGTTGATTTCAATTTAGATGTCGATTTATAATGATATTTGATTACTTTTACTAGATGAATTAATTTCAATGTAGATAGTTTCTAATCTTATTTGATTGTTTGCACTAAATGCATTGATTTCAGTGTAGATGGTGATTTCTAATCCTATTTGATTTCTTTGAGTAAATGCATTGATTTTAGTGTAGATGTTGGTTTCTAGAGAGAGAGAGTGATAAGGAACATGGAGAGAGAGGGACAAAGGACAAAAGGAGGAAAGAGAGATATTAGCAGAGGAGAGGGAGAGAAGGGGAAGATAGAGATATAGATGGAAGGTGAAGAGAGGGAAGAAGAGAGAGACGGGGAGAGGGGGTGATTGACAAAGAGATTGATATATATGGAGTGCGAGAGCACGTGTGTTTAGGAGGTGTGAGATAGAGAGACAAAAAAGAATAGATGGAGGCGGATATAGATATGGATGGAGGGTGGAGAGAGGGATGGATATTTCTCACACTAAATGGATTGATATAAGTGGAGATGGTGATTTCTAATCCTATTCGATTATTTGCACTAGATGCATCCATTTTAGTATAGATATTTATTTCTAATGATATTTGATTACTTGCACTAGATGCATTGATTTCAGTGTATGTGTTTATTTCTAATACAATTTGATTGCTTGCACTGGATCTGTTGATTTCAATTTAGATGTCGATTTATAATTATATTTGATTACTTGCACTAGATGAATTGATTTCAATGTATATGATTTCTAATCCTATTATATTGTTTGCACTAAATGCATTGATTTCAATGTAGATGGCGATCTCTAATCCTATTTGATTTCTTTGAGTAAATGCATTGATTTCATTGTAGAAGTTGGTTTCTAGAGAGAGAGTGAGTGATAAGGAAGATGGAGAGAGGGAGAGAGAGGACAAAACTAGGAAAGAGATATATTAGCGGGGGAGAGGGAGAGAAGGGGAAGATAGAGATATAGATGGAATGTGAAGAGAGGGAAGAAGAGAGAGATGGGGAGAGGGGGTGATTGACAAAGAGAATGATATATATGGAGTGTGAGAGCATGTGTGTTTAGGGGGGTGAGATAGAGAGACAAAAAACAAGAGATGGAGGGGGATATAGATATGGATGGAGGGTGGAGAGAGGGAAGGATATTTCTTGCACTAGATGGATTGCTTTAAGTGGAGATGGTGATTTATAATCCTATTTGATTATTTGCACTAGATGCATCGATTTTACTGTAGATATTTATTTCTAATGATATTTGATTACTTGCACTAGATGCATTGTTTTCAGTGTAGGTGGTGATTTCTAATACTATTTGATTGCTTGCACTGGATGTTTTGATTTCAATTTTGACGTCGATTTATAATTATATTTGATTGCTTGCACTAGATGCATTGATTTCAATGTAGATTATTTCTAATCTTATTTGATTGTTTGCACTAAATGCATTGATTTCAGTGTAGATGGCGATTTCTAATCCTATTTGATTGCTTTGAGTAAATGCATTGATTTCAGTGTAGATGTTGGTTTCTAATCTTATTGGATTGCTTGCATTAGGTGCATTGATTTCAATGTAGAAGTTATTTTCTAATATTATTTGATTGATTGCATTAAATGCATTGATTTCAATGTATATGTTGATTTATGATTTGATGTAATTGGATATATGACGGTACATTAATTTTAAAGTGATTGGATTAACAATATGCATTGATTTTAGTGTAAGCACAAAAAGTTATTGACAATATACATTGATTTTTGTGTTATAGTAATTTAACCTATTAATATTGGAGAGAAAGAGAGACAAGGTATCATGTTTACTACAACAACTCGAGCTAAAGATTTAAATGGTTTACGATTTAAATTTTCTTTTTCATATAATCGATATGAAAATATAACAAAACTAACAAGGGTGGCAATAAGAATAGTAGAAGAAAATAGTTTGAGATTGATCACAATGAATACTATTTGTAACATGAGTACATTCTTATTATTCACATTTTCTATCTTTCAACACTATTATTGTCACTTTGCATTCAAAAAAAATATTTCATCATTTTTCATCATTATAGTTATTAACAATATTTATCATCTCAAGGAAGTGAGGTAACTAAGAAAATTTAAAATTAAAATGACCAAGTTAATCTCATAAATATTTATCATATTTAAAATGATTATATTAATATTTGATATATTTACATATTATTGATAAAATTAATCATATCTTCAATAGATTTTCCTTGGCAGCACACCATTGAAACCAGTCTAGATCCATCTTAACTCTAGATCTATCAAGCGCTGAGAGGAATCAAATCTCTCGAGGAGGAAAGGTTTGCACCTCGAGAGATTTGATCCCTCTCGGCGCTTGATAGATCCAGAGTTAAGATGGATCTAGGCTGGTTATTTCAAATCAAAGTAAAAAATTTCCAATTCAACAATTCCAGTATCAATATTAGTTCAAATTCGTGACATGCAATGGGTTGCGTCAGGGGCTTAAAGATCCTGAAACATTTTTAAATTCAATGGATCAAGTGCTTAAAAATATTCTCTAAGAGAAAATGAATCATATCCAAAACATGTTCCGCATTGCATCCCATCATTCGAAGGACATGAAATATATCATGGCCCAACGAATAATTGTACTCATTTTATTTATAGCTAAGAATTTTGATGGTTTAAGGTAGTTCATGGCTTTAAGAGAAGACTTCATGTTTTGAGGCACCTACCTATAGCTAAGGGTGGAATAACCCTAGCCAAGTCATAGGCTCATATCCCCAACGAGAATGATATAGATTATAAAAGAGACTAAGGATGATGGGATTTGGCCATGGGATAGAAGAAATGGGGATGAGACTCAAACGAAGGTGTAGGTTAATAGGATTCTGAATAAACCTCGCTAATAGATGTAGATTGATGAGACATAGAGCAGACGAGACAAACAGAGCAAAAAAGACTCGCAATTGACCTACAAGAATTAAAGCAAAGATAAAATAACTCATAACCTAAAGCTAGAAGGGACATACTTATTTAGGAAATGATGTAAGTAGTAATGAAACATGCAAACAAGGATTGCATAAACACTCTAGATCGCTGATCTAACCATTAATTATATGCCCAAAATAATATGGAGTACAATTGTACACATGTGATTTGTAGCTTAACATTTTATGGTTGGAGGTAGTTTGTGGCATGAGGAGCAAACTTCATTTTTTGAGGAGCTAGTCTATAGCTAAGCATAGACCCACATGGAAACAACACGGACCATACATATTTACTAAGCATTAGCATTCATTGATGTTGTTAACGAAGTATCATCATTGCCTCTTTATCCTTAAGCCAACAATCTATTGCTACATCTCCTCAAACTAATGGAATGTACCAAAAAAATTGGTGGAAATTTGGTGAAGGCCACTCAATTTTGAAATTAATAATATATTTTCTTGATTTACAACAATTACACATAAATTTCTAAACTAGATAATCATCAATGATAGGAAATACAAATGAAAATAACAATACAACATGTATTTTCAATGCCACCATATCATAGGCCAAAAAAAAAAAAAATTCCCTTCATTAAACATCATAGAATACTCATTATAGAAAATCAATATTTCTACATAATGGTTTTGATTTTTCATTGGTAAAAATAGTGGTAAATTATATCTGAGTCAACTTTTATCATCTCAATATTTCAATTATTATTTTAACTATGCATTACCAAATTAACACAAAAACACTAATCAATCTAAATGTAAAACAACAATTGTTATTTCAAATCAAAATCGAACTTTTGCAATTTAACAATCCTATCAGCTTCTCTTTGCATTTTTTGAGACAATTGCTAATTTATCTTTTTTTTTTAATTGGTCAACGCTACATTCAAGTACAAAATGCTTCTCTTTGCATTTTTTGGTACAATTGCTAGTTTATTTTTTTTAATTGATCAAGGCTACATTCAAGTGCAACATGCATATCTCGGCGAAGATAACTGAATCGCCGAATTTCTGTTTTTTTTGAAGTGTAATTTGGTTAGTACTTTATGAGACCAGACCATTATCAGCGATATGAAATAAACAAATAACGACGAATGTATAAGTACCATCCAACAATACAAATAATATCAAAGAATACCGCGGAAACCTGAAAATCAAGCGGTGTTCTAGTGACTAGGAGGTGGCCGCTTGAGAAATGGGATCGGCGGGAATTGGAAGTTTGGAATTTGCAGAACCTGCGGGAGTGGAGGAGAGCCTGGAATGATCGGTTTTGGAAA
Organism: Pinus albicaulis; assembly: GCA_034641835.2. NCBI lineage: Eukaryota > Viridiplantae > Streptophyta > Pinopsida > Pinales > Pinaceae > Pinus > Pinus albicaulis. The sequence goes on along the minus strand of CM076572.1, from coordinate 921,471,276 downwards.
CGGAGGGAAACTCAACTGAGGTAGAGGAGGAGTTTTGGGGAGAGGAGGTACACTCAACTGAGGCAGCGGAGAGATTTTGGGAAGAGGAGGAGCACTTGGCAATGGCGACGTTTTGGGGAGAGGAGGTACGCTCAACTGTGGGAGCGGAGAGATTTTGGGTAGAGGAGGAGCACCTGGCAATGGAGACATTTTGGGGAGAGGAGGTACACTGAACTGCAGGAGGGGAGAGATTTTGAGGAGAGGAGGAGCACCTGGCAATGGAGCCATTTTGGGGAGAGGAGGCACGCTGAACTGAGGCAGGGGAGAGATTTTGGGAAGAGGAGGAGCACTTGGCAATGGAGACATTTTCGGGAGAGGATTGGGTTATATATAGAGTGGCATATTGGATTCAGCGTTCGCATTGGTCGTTCAACAGTCCATGTAAAACAAATACGAGAACAGTTGGGCATCACATACCTAATTTCCCATTTCTTGGTTGGTTACCAATCCAGCTAAATCATTCATATAGTTTTATATGGTTTTCTGCATAGCACAGAAAAAAGACATGAAACGACGCGTCATATCTTCCTGTACTGAGTCCGAACTATAACCGATCTTTCAATTCTATTCCACGTTGCCCCGGCCAAAGCTTCATTGCGTAACGAAATTTGCCCCTTTCCTGATTCACGGCTTGTCCTTTTGAAAACGAGTGGTGTATAACACCATTGCAGATGGGTTTGTTGTACCGCGGACGACTAGATCACTCAGAATTCCGACACCGAATTCGAAGAGCCAACCTATGATTTTGCTATTAATTTATTTTATATAAAAGAATTGCAATATTAACACAAGTAACTTATGATTTTATTATTATTTTAATTAATATAAAATAATAGAAATTCAAAGGAACATACGTACACGTTATTAATTTCAAATATAAAGCCACCAGTGGTTTCTGCAACTCTCATGTCAGTTTGATCATTTTTAACACATAATACTGACAGGTGTGAAATTTGTTGGTCGTATTTCACGTGGAAATCACGCTGTAACTCAAATCCGATCCCCACACATGCCTGTTCAAGTATTTTATGTATACATTTAAGTTTGAAAGGTTTTTTTTTTTTTAATATTGAACGCATTTTTTTTTTTTAAATTAGTGTTTTTTCCAATAATTGTCCACCTCACAGATTGGTCAATCAATGCCACTCCAACTCTAGATGTTTCGTATTTAAATGCGCATGTCACACATGTTGCTTCACTACTTTATACTACCGTCTTCCTATTCATTGTCTTTTCGACACAATTTCGCCTCCAAACTTGGCACCAAACTTGATTCACATATCATGTAAAAAACAAATGTATACTTAAATTTATATATTCCAAATTCCAAATTTATTGTGAAATGGTATTATCAAAAGCTTTCATAATTATTTAACCAAACAAATATAATCAACAATACAACAATGAACCATTCCATTTACATAAGATGTTGAAAACAAATGTCTAAGTAGAAACTTACAGTTTTTTTTATAGTGTAAATGCAACCCATAACCTTAATTTACATTATTTTTTGTAGGCACCAATTTATAGGAGGCATTGTGTACAATGGGGGGTAGTAGCTCCCCTACAAGAAATTGAGGGTATTGTCCTGAAAATTTTATTTTGGGTACACGATTTGTAAGCATTGTTTTTGGGGGATTAAAAGTGGTTACACCTCTATGCTTTGGGAGGATTCATGGAAGTAATTATCCAAACTAGGTGAACCAATAGATTTAGAAATGATGCACCAATAGATGACATCCAAGGCTTAATCACAATTACAGATTATCGGACATAGGAGGATCCCAACTCGTATTGGTGCTAATGGACCCCACCTCAGACTTTACACCCCAAACCGAATGGTGAAGCATGGCACAATTTCTAGAGAAACTTGCAAGGTAGGCATATTCCTTATTCATTGCAAGAAGATAAACTATGATGGGGGTACATGTCTAAAGGAACCTTTTCCATTCATGAAGGCTACCACTTACAAGTGGGTCATCAAACTCTAAAAAAGGAAGAGGTTTGGCCAAACATATGGAAACACAATATATGACCTAAGATCTCTATTTTTCTTTGGCTTCTGCTACAGAATAAACCATTAACATGGGAAAACATTCAAAAGTGGAATTACCAAGGGCCATCTTGGTGTCAATACATGTGCATTCTCAGTACATGTAGAATATCTATAGCATCTATTCAATACATGTGCATTCTCAGTGGGCTTATGGTATATACTATCATTATGTTCTATGTCTATTGATAGGGACCCTACAAATATTTCCAATACTATTGTTTGTTGGCATTCTTAGGCATTCTCAAATGAAATTCTAAATCACATTTGGACTCTCTCGTATGGTTTTGGAAATAAAAAATTAGACGAATTTTTAAGGGCTCCTCCATCCCCTCAATCTCCATTTGTAACTATGTTCCTTGCCATATCAAAGAATCATTTTTTTGATGGGGCATCAAAAGGTAATTTGGGTCCATCATGTTACGGTAGCAACATTCGAGATCATGGTGGTATGCCCCTATATATATTCTCTAGATCCCTTGGAATTAACAAAAACAATGTTATTGATCTTTTGGGTTTGCACATGGGATTGGAGATTTCCCAATCCTAAGGCATCACCAAGCTCCTGGTAGAAGACAATTCCTAAATTATCATAAATATTCTTTAGAAAGACTAGAATGATATCTAGATACATAAGGTATCATCGAGATGGTGCTTGAACACTCTTCTTGGTCATGTTTCTTCTCTCGTTTCCCTAATTTTGTTTATTATTCCGAATGCATGTTCGATAATCTACTTATAAAATAAAAAACTTGCTAGAAAATTATGGGTGCTTAGATTACTTTCCCCCAATGTCATCCACTTCGAACCTTTTACGAGACTCCCATGTTAAGGCCATGTGTTGGCATTCCATTTAGAAATACTTTCCAGTCTCAGATGGGGTGACGATAAAGAAATAAGGGGCGCGTGTTGGTGCCATCCCATCTAGCCAATGGACTGGGGGACATGGAAACACATCCTCGTGAATAATTAATGGGAGTAAACTATGATAAATGGAATTACATTCTATCTAGCCATACCATGGAGGCCAAGGATTTCAAAATTAGCTATTATTCAGCTAGTTTGTGTGACATTCGAGGGATTACTTGCGTGGTTGTATTGCGAGAAAGGACATTTCCCATGGCTCGAAGCCTACATTTGCATTTCGAGTTTTTTTTGAGGTGATAAGACATAGGGGCATCCAAGTTTGGATCATGTAGGGAATGTGACGAGATGAACATGGAATTGTCTACTATTATACTCCAATGAGGGTTCAACTATCACAAACCTACTTTCTTATTCCAAAACTCAACAATTCAAGAGTGTTGGCTTCCTCTTGGCTTAACAAAAACATTTTGAAACTAGTAATATTGACTCTTCATGTAGAATTGATACTATCCCATGTTATTTTTTCTCCTGCAAGTTGGACAACTCATCATTGACACTAGTGCTTGGGCTTGTTACTTCTTATTTAATATTCCCTCATTGCCAACAACTTCCTTTAGGTGCCCACCTCAGGTTTCTCATTTGCCTCTGCTTCCCTTCATAACCCTCCCCTCCTCTCCCATCCTTGGGCTCCCCTAGTCATCCACAACTTGACCTCTCCATATTCCTTTATCCTAATTCCTCTCATTACCTGTTCCACCTTACGAGATGACATAACACAAACTCGCATTTTCATGCATTTTGGTCTACTTTGTGTCTGGGTTTACTCTTTATCTTCCCCCTTCTGTCGTGCTGATACAACATGTGTATCTTCATGGAGGTCCTTCTAGCTACAATGATTCTCAAATATGTACTTGACTTAGTGGCACTCCTCCCGATCACTTGAATTCTTAAGTATGTTCTTGTCTTTGTGCAAGCTTTACTGATACCTAGACTTTTCTTCCATGCCTTGTTAATGGGAACATGTTAGGATAGGGCTCACTTATTACCAAGAGAAGGCCCATAAGGAGAGTACACACATGAATCACCGTATGAAGGATACTTCCTCCCACTTTCATGACCTCATGTCGAGAACCATTTAGGAAGAAATCACCCATGTTGAGGGGGAAGCTTGCACTCACATACTACCTCTCTCAAACACGAAGGTTCTTACTAAATGGGCATATTGGATTCTAGATACGATGCATACAAGAGGTCATTTCAATTAGTACATGAAAACAATTGATCTCTACTAGCATATGGAATTTCTACTTGGGTGCACCCTCTTGGACCAGTATGAGCATCACATGGATATTCTCCATTCCCTTGAGCATTTGTAGCAGAAATTGAGGGAATTAAATGGAAGGAGCAGTTTGAATAACATATCAACATCCCCCCTCTGTGAGGGGATCCTTCAAAGATACTAAAGAACCCATCCAGGTCATTGCTTCAGATTGGACCCTTTTTCCTAGTTTCTAACATATCTATGCTTCATGGTTCTTTTGCTAATGATTCTTTTCTACATTGTTGTGAGTATCTTAGTTTTTGTATGAAAAAATTTGTATCTCCTAATACTTAGTTATCTCTTGTATTATTAAAGAGAGTTAATTTTTGAATTTGGTCAAATCTCTTTAGATAGAAATGGCGTCACTTTTAAATTTATTGGGTTATTTCCAATTTTAAAAGAGAATTAATTTTTGGATTTGATCAAATCTCTTTAGCCAAAAATGACTTCACTTTTCAATTTATTTTGTTATTTCCAATTTTAAAAGCGATATAATTTACCCTATTTAAATTAATTAAACTTAATAAAAATTAAAAAAAAAATTTATAATATTAAACTTCACGCATATCTCTCAAGTAACATTTGAAGATATTTAATGATTAGTTCATGTTAATACGAGATATCTCATTGTACTAAAATTATTATAGGCTTGTTTAATATGATTTTCCATTCATTTTCGTGGATGGTTTCTAACACAATTATTAGTCCCGGCTGTTAGACCTGGACTATAGCAATGGAAATAGTTTAGTTAGTATTAGTCTCTATTACAAAAACTTTAGCCTTTGCGATGTAGCTTTTTACCTATTTTATTCGGAAAGACGCTTACCATTTTTCATTGTCTTATTGACTTCTTCCCAAGGCGAAGATGCCATAACCATGGATATTATTCGGTATACGTATTTTATATTTCACAATGGCAAACTAATGCTAGCATTAGTTCACGAGTATTAAATGCCAGCAAATAAAGACGTTTACAATTTTTCATTGTCTTATTGGCTTCTTCCCGAGGCGAAGATGCCATAACTATGGATATTATTCGGTATACGTAATTTATATTTCACAATGGCACGAGTATTAAATGCCAGCAAATAAAAGGTATTGCTATTCTGAGGCTTGAAGCTATGTGTCTTCCTGCTATAAATTCAAACACTAACCCGGTCAACCTATATAAGCGGTGTGCCACGGGGCCTTTGTGATTCCATTGAAGCAGCTTGACGCCTGGGTGTTTTAGCATTGAGTGGAGCTCTAAACAAACCGACATGAGGCATTGAATCTCTTTACTGTCCCTGGTGGTATTGACCTCACAGGAAACTCGAAGCTCTTGTCGACCTTCACCGTTGCAGGGCCAACTGGAACTCATTGGACAGAAGCTCTACAGCTATAAAAACCCATTCAACCTGTCAAATATTCCATTTCTTCGAAGGGTCATGGATTTGTTTACAGCGACGCGATCTCTCGCTTTTATCGTTTTGTTCTTGTGTTCGACCAATGCGCGTATTGTCATTGAAGCTCTACTCAGTGATGTATACATGCAGTGAATGATGAAGGTGTCAGTTCATAGCAGCCCATAAGCAACAGTCTCATAGTGAGTAAGAGTCATAGCCACACCATACCAGTCTCGCATAGCAGCTGTCATAAGGTCAGTGGTAGAAAGGTCTAGTCAGGCTACATGTAAGATTTTTGAGATACAAAGATCTAGATCTGCAAAACAATGAACAAGCTTGCAAGAGAAGGAAGGAAGCGAGTAAGAATTGAGAAAAGAATGAAATTGATTCTCCAATATTAGTTTTTGGAATAAATACATAAAAACAACCAAGTTAAGCTTAGTTGTACATGCAATAACTATAAATAGTTAAAGCTAACTGAAGCTAAGTGTGCTTTATCTTATGTTAATGTGTACATGTGCCACATGTAAGCAAGAATTGAGAAAATAATGAAATTGATTCTCCAATATTAGTTTTTGGAATAAATACATAAAAGCAACTAAGTTAAGCTTAGTTGTACATGCAATAACTATAGATAGTTAAAGCTAACTGAATCTAAGTGTGCTTTATCTTATGTTAATGTGTACATGTGCCACATGTAAGCAGTAAGTTAACTTAACTAAGCAAGTACACATCACATGCAAGCAATAAGTTAACTAAAGCTAATCTCGGTGCATGTACACCAACACAACTAGTCTAAGTGCATGTACACCAACACTACAGCGTAGCACTGGTATATATTAAAGGCTTAGCACTTACTACTCTAAGGGGGAAAGTAGTAAAGTAGTAGTTACACTACAACTAATTATAACTAGAGAGATTCTAATATACAACCTTCTCATTTGGCTTTTTGCCTCTCCTTTTAGTCGAGCGTGTTGTTGCATCCTTTCCGGACGCCATCAATATTGTTTTTACCCTAGCTATACCATGATCCAATTTATGAAGTCACCCAGCTTCCACCATCACTTGATTACTTGACTACCTGACTAATTGTAACTTTGATTTACTTGCTTGAGAGTCACAGGTTCTAGATAGTTATTCCTCTCTCCTCAGATAACTCATTCACTTAGGTTTGGGTTGGTAGCTTCTGTGTAAGCCTCCTTTGGACAAGGTCGGCTTCAACTTTAATAAAAGCTTTATTTATTTGGAAGTCACAGGTTCCACCAAGAGCCACTCCTCCGTCAGAGAGTTCATTCACTTAGGTTGGTAGCGCTTATGTGAAAGCTTCCTTTGGATAGGGTTGGATTTCACTTAAGCTTGATAATCATATATTTATTTATTCAATTGAAAGTAACTGGTGAAGAGCCCATACTCCTCAGCCTGCACACAAGCGAGTATCCTTCTGGGAGATAGTGCCTCCCCTAAGCTGGCTTTTTCAAATACCCCACAAAAGCTAGCTGTTTCATCGGGTGGAGACTAGAGTAACAGAATAATTTCTTAGTGGGCCAAGAACCTTCCATTCAAGGTAGGTTCAGATAAGATGGGTGCTGGAAAGAAAGGTACTGTTTCATTTTCTTTGCCTGCTTGATCCTGTTTCAATTTTCTGCTTGGTCGAAGAAGGGGAATTTTATGCAATGTCTCATCAAAAGACACGATTACATTGTAAGATTGCATCAGAAGATCATCGCAGGTAAGGTTCACGGGAATGAGATTACATTTATTGGCATTCGATTTCATCTTTTATATTGAAACATATTGACTAAGATTAGATAATACCAAGAGAGATTAGGTAGGTAGCAATAAACACATGTTAAATGGTTATTGAAACGGTTTTAAAGACTCAACCCAACCCTTACTACTTCTTTTTTTTCTTTCTTTCTTTTTTACAGTGGATCAGCCACTGGGGCAGCCTCGCGACTAGCGTTACACGGGGTCGATTCTGACTGTTACCACTCTGTTTTAGTCCGAAGGATTTGAACTCGTGACCTCCTGTACGAGCTCACCTTACAAAGGAACTTCACCGCATTTCAATTACCAACTCGCCTACCTCGTGGGGCTTTTCACTTTACTACTTTATTAGAGCAGAGCTTTTCAGTTTTCCAACTTTTCAGAATACAAGCTGCGGTTTGTCCACTCAGGGCAGCGGCAAGGACTTGCTGCCCTGCAACCCAAAATCATTATTTTCATTTTAGTGAATGGGTTCTAACACACTTATTTCGCTTATTTAGTTTAAATCAAAGAACCTTGAATTTATAGGATACAACTAAGTAAGATATGTTTAAACTATTGGAATTTCAATTAATTTTATGGAAATACATAAGTTAAAATATTTAGATATATTTTATAAAAATATTTAAAATATATATATTTTTAAATTAAATAATTTATTATTTTTAAAATTTAAATAAATAAATAAAATAAAAATTAATAAATTTTAGTTTTACAAAATTAATTGATTTTAAAATTTTCAAAAATACTTGAAAATTAAACCAAGCTACTAAATTACAAGTATATTAAAATTAGAAACTAACACAAATAATTAAATTAAAAATATATTATAATAAATGAATTAACATATATTTAACCCATAAAAAAGAGAGGAAAGAAGAAACCAAATCCTACGATGGTGTATTTATATAGCTATTTATATGATGCGTTTAATTTTATTTTTTAATTTTTATTATTGCATTTTAATATTTATATATTAGAAGTATTAATATAGAGTTATTTTAGTTATCAGTTTATTAAATGTGAGAGGAATCAAATTTATGTAATTTTTTTTAGAATATAAAGTTAAAAAAATATTTGTAACTCAGCCAATTTAATGTACATTATGTAAATTTTTTTATTATTTACATTGTATTTATGGATGCATAAACAACACTTGTGTATATTACATAACTTAAATTTTTGATTTTAACAAATTTTTGCTATATTTCAATTAAATTTTATCAAAAAAATATATAAAAATATTTTTTTTCTTCGTAAGTTTAGTAGTTCTTTCTCATTTTCTATTAATATAAATACTGCGTAACATATATACAAAAATTAGACCTCAACCTGCTCGAAGAAAACCAGTTTTGTTGGCGTGCATTGTACGCCATCCAAAATATAAAATTCCTTAACAATCTACAGAAAGTCTTAAAATAACTAAAGCTAACCGCTAGACAAAAAAAAAATACTAAAATCACTAATCATTTTCTAACTCCACCGGGGTGGTATTTCAACCTTCTGCAAAGTTTTGATATCCTTCTCCATTCTAACTAAAGCTAACCGCTAGACAAAAAAAAAATACTAAAATCACTAATCATTTTCTAACTCCACCGGGGTGGTATTTCAACCTTCTGCAAAGTTTTGATATCCTTCTCCATTCTGCCTAGTCTAGCATACTGATGCAATCGACGGAGGTTGATTTCCTGAATATTTTTGTTTATGTCTGCCAAGGTGGAACCTAACTTTGATTCTCCTATATCCTGAGTTGACATTACAACTTTTGCTAGCGAACATTTTATCAACCAATATGTTATTATTAAGTGCTGGAACATAACCAATATGTTCTATTGAGTGTTGGAACAGAGAGATATGCTCACGAGTCTGCCCTGGATCTCCAATGATATTATGCAGTCCTTTCGCTGCCAGATCATCCTCTTCATCCATTTTGTTTACTACTTCTGTTTCCCAACCATAAATACAAGATTTTACAAAACTAGGAGTGTCTTCTGCAAAGCTTTGGATTAGAGGCTCCATGAGTTGTCTTGTTGACTTCTGGCCTCTCTTTGTTAGCGAGGATGAGATAGGTTGTTTGCCTTTGGAATAAAAAATAATATGCCAATTTGAAATGTTGTGTTTTAACCACAAAAAATCATTTTTAAATTATTTTATTTAATATATACATATATGAATAGTTGATATTCAAATTATGTTATTTAACATGGACATTGAAATATTAATGACCGAAAAATGAGAGGGAAGAAGTGTATCAATAATCGTCTCACATGGACATTGAAATATTTATGACCGAAAAATGAGAGGGAAGAAGTGTATAAGAAGTGTATTTGCTTAGATGCATTGCACCAAAAAACACCAGTGAATGCTACATGTAATCCATATACCTCCACACTTACAACCAAAATTACCGCCCTTGTGAATTTTGTGACTAATGCTTCCACAATCCTATCTTTTATCCTCGGTGTCTACTTCTTGCAAAAGTTATCATAGAGATTTTGAAGTAGGCATATTTTATACCAGTGGATATTATGTAGTTTGTCTCCACCATCCTTTAAGTGAATCTAATCCATGTTTTCAATGACCGTCAGAAGTTTCAACACAACAATGTACTGATAGCAGCAACCAACAAATATAAGTAGCGTTCAAAATAAATAAAACAGTCAAAAAACAAAAATTAAAACACTATTGATGGAGACCTCGAAAAGTACTCCAACGTTACTGCCTATCCATGTTCGGCGAAAGTGCCGTCATCGCTCCTCTCACCAAGCACCTTTGTTGTCGGCCTCCATTGCCCTAAATCCCATCCATTGTTTTTGGCCTCCATTGCTCTGCTTCCTGAAGAACCCATAAACAACATAAAGACAAACCCCTAATCCTTTACTTTTGTCTTTTTTACTAGCGCCTCGTATCAAAATTTTTGAAACAAAATATTTTTTTGTCTTAAAATCCCCCTCCTTATAGGAGTGTCGAATGCAACGACATACAAGTTGTATCTAATCGTATAAATAGAGATCGAAGGGACATAAGAGGGATTGATGTCTGAGAAATATTTCCAAGAAAAGTTGTCGGGTTCTTTAAAGTCAACTACCCCACCAAAACAAAGAGCCCAATAAATTATTGTATTTATATAAGATAACGTAAATGATAAGTGAAATAGAAACCTTGATATAGGCGCAGGACAGTAGTAGTGTGCATGCTGTTAGACTTAGGGTGCACTATGAGAGTCAATTTTGCAAGTCATGTAAAATTATATTGTCTTCAATTGATATGGTTTTGTCTTAATTGTTAATTGTCTTAAATGAATTTCATCTTAATTTCCATTGTCTTAAGTGGCCATTGTCTTAATATAAAGTTTTGTCTTAAAATATTTTTGTCTCAAGTTGTTTTTGTCTTAAATATAAAGTTTTGTCTTCAAATATTTTTGTCTTAAATTGTTTTTGTCTGAACATGTTTTTGTCTCAAATGATTTTTGTCTTAAATATAAAGTTTGTCTTAAAATATTTTTGTCTTAAATTGTTTTTATCTTAAAATATTTTTGTCTCAAAGTGTTTTTGTCTTAAATATAAAGTTTTGTCTTAAAACATTTTTCTTAAACTATTTTTGTCTCAAACTATTTTTGTCTTAAATATAAAGTTTTGTATTAATTTTTTTTTTTTTTGTCTCAAACGCTTTTTGTATTAAATTTTACATTTACGACAATTCAAGTGATATTAAATTTAAATTTAAAATGACTAAAATAAAAAGTGAATTTTTAAGACAAAAGATTTCTATTGTCTTAAAAAATGTCTTAAAATGCCCTTCATGTAGTAGTGCTGGTATTTCAATCCGCTGCAAAGTTTTGATATCTTTCTCCATTTTGCCCAGTCTAGCATACTGATGCAATTGATGAAGGTTGATTTCCTGAGTATTTTTATTTATGTCTGCCAAGGTGGAACCTAACTTTGATTCTCCTATATCCAGAGTTAACTTTACAGGTTTTGCCAACGAACATTTTATTAACCAATATGTTCTTATTGAGTGTTGGAACAAAACCAATATGTTCTTATTGAGTGTTGGAACAAAACCAATATGTTCTTATTGAGTCAGAGATATAGAGAGATATGCCCATGAGTTTGCCCTAGATCTCCAATGATTTTATGCCGTTCTTCCGCTGCTAGATCATCCTCTTCATCCATTTTGTTTATTACTTATGTTTCCCAACCATAAATACTAGAGTTTACAGAACTAAGAGTGTCTTCAGCATAGCTTTGTATTAGAGGCTCCATGAGTTGTCTTCTTGACTTCTGACCTCTCTCTGCTAGCCGGGATGAGATAGATTATTTGCCTTTGGAATAAAAAATGATATGCCTATTTGAAATGTTGTGTTTTAACAACAAAACATCATTTTTAAATTATTTTATTTAATATATACATATATGAATAGCTGATATTCAAATTATGTTATTTAACATGGACATTGAAATATTTAAAATTGAAAAATACTTTTTTTTTTAACTACATCTCCTTCATATTGAATAGTAATATTAATAATAAACAACTAAATATTAATAACTAACCATATATGTTTTTTTTTTTTTTGATTTAAAATATATATATTTTTAAAAGTAACATATATCTACATAAATTGAATATGAACGTAATCATACATAGCCCTCATTCTAAACTACTAGCATAAATCCATCTGGATCTAAGTGCAAACTTTTTTAGAGTGCAAAATACAATGTTTGCTAAATAAAGTATACATAAGACCAAATACAAATTTTAACCATAAAAGCTTAATTTTTTTTTAATGTTTAGATATATATGAAATTGATACTAACATAAATTAGTTAACATAGATCTTCAAATAGTCTATTTGAATCTCTTGTTAAAATATTTTTGAAAAATATAAGATTTAAATATATGATTCATACATTTTTTTTACTTCTAATTATTTTACAACATATTTATATATTTTTTAAGTTATAACCCACATTTAAAAGAAACGAATAAACTTACGCATCCTTTTAGACTAGAGTGTAAAATAAATTTACCAAAACAGAACAATAAAATGTACATATCAATACAACTACATATATTTATTTATAAAAATGTTTTTATAAATATAATATTTTATTACACAAAATTCTTAATTATTATATGTTCTTTTCAGTATATTGGTTACCATTAAGCTACAATCTCTCTGAGCGTAATTTCTGCACCGTTTTTATGAAAAGTCATTGTGAATAAATAGTTATTTATCTCATAGAGTTATAATTTTGGGGATCCATGCCACCGCCATTCTACTAAGAAGTATGTGGGTTATGTGCTCGTTCTTTGTTATTGAAATCGACGCTATACACTTGGCACACTTTAAAGGTTTTTTTTTTATTATTATTTTTTTAATATTTGGCTTGCATACTTTTTTTTTTCACAGAAGTTCATGTCACGTGATGATTACATTTCATCATAATGAAAAATAATATAAATTATTTATAATTATAATTATTAAGTTTGGATTTGCAATGGACACTCGGGCACACTTAAGTGTTTTCTTTTTTAATATTTTGTCAGCATAATTTTTGTGGGGAGTGTGTGTCACGTGATGATTATATTTTATTAAGATTAAAATTTAATAACGAAAAATAATATAAATTAAATAAATTATTTGTAATTATAATGATTAAGTTTGAATTTGAATTGTTTTTTAGTTTTTTTTATAGAGAGTGATTAAATGTGTTGTTAAAGTATAATTAGATATTAAGTCACTAGTTCAATTTCTTATTTTATTTTAATAATAGTTTTAAACATAATATTCAAGTAATTTAACTAATATCCAACTTAAAAAATAAATTTAAATCTTAAAAATTCAATATATTTGTTTAATAAATATACCTTACAATTAAAAAAAAATCATAAATTCTACATTAACTACTCTATTTAAAATATTACAAATAACTACTCTCTAAAATTATCTAAAAATAATAAAAAACAAAATATATTAAACTTATTAATATTATAGAAAGTCTAAAATGTGAAAATAAAATTTTTGTTAATATCATTAACAAATTCTCAAAAATAAAATCTAATGTAAAGAGAGTGGAAACCCATACATACATACATACATACATACATACATATATATATATATATATATTAAACATAATTACACGAAAGGTGTTTATTTTTAAAATGATTTACGATCTAATTTTGTCTACTTCATTATTTTCCACTATTGAGTAGAGCCAACAACTGTCATTGTTTTTCATTGTTGATTGAAGCAAACAATTGTGATTACACCGAAGGACGCACGTTGGCCACGCTCCGTCAGTTGCTGGATCTGAGAAGAATTTCTGATTTATTTATCAAGTATTCAATGTAGATTAGATTCAATGCATCAACCCATGGATCTATCCAATGTTATATGAATCTGATTTATTTTTGAAAATGATCCTGAGCGGAACAATATGGAGGATCTCCGCTACCATATTTCGAAACGTAGGAGGGCTAGCGAGGATGAAGTAGTGGACAACCCCTCAAAGAGACAACATGTGTATAGTCGACATTGTGAATTTCACTGTGGCCCTAAGCAACAAGATGATGACCGTAGAAAACAATATTTATACAGTGATCAGTTACTGCTAGGTAACTAATCCTATCAAATGGCACACCTCTTAACATAATCCCTATAAAATATTTGAATCCACGCAATAGTTTATGGACCATCAAATTTAAAATCATTTCAAAGCACAATGTAATTTCATGAATTTTGAGTTAGACAAGTCTTTAGCTTTGATTTTATTTATAGAGGTAATGGCGAGATACACATTACATGTTTCAATACGTAAGTAATACTATTGCATCTTTCCATATAAAGGGTAAAGTTTATGTAATTTCTAAGGGATTATCAAACTTGTAAACAATAGTAGGCGATTGCACAAACTTGTAAATAATAGTAGGCGATTCAACGGATCATTAAAGTTTATGTAATTACTAAGAGATCATCAAAGTATATGTAATTTCTAAAGTATGAATCACAGTAGTAAGCGATTGCAGGGTAGGATTCAAGTAGAGTCTAGTGGCTTCAAAAGAGATCCATCTGACGATATAGAAGTTAATCATGAAGGCAAGTTAGGGAGGGCTTGGTCCAGAAGCTCACCAAGCATGCGTGGCCTAAATTATCAATTTAGAAGTAAGTATCATGAAAAGGAGAGAAGTAGAATCCCTCCAGATGGTTTGTTATCATAAAAAACCATGGTTCTTAGAGGTGAAACTTTTAGAAACACTTAAACAAGAACAAATTCCATAGATTTTCTAGGCCTAAAACACTATGCTTAGTTTACTCTGTTTCACATATTAGTGCTTGATTTACCATCACAACTCGATTCGAAGAGGTGGTGAAGTGTAGCCAAGTCCATTTCACATATATGTTATTATCAGATGCTTGAAACAATTAGGGAATCGATTTATAACTGAGGTTCAGGTGATGTAGTGTAGTCGAATCTATTGCAAATACGTATTAAAGACATGATAAAGAAGATCTCTTTCATTGCTTGGAAATTTAAACGTCTCTAAATGATCTAAATTTTACAATATTTGGCAACACAATTAGAATTATTGGATTATTTTCCCTTAATGAAATGGGATGAGTAGGTTTGGATTTCTTTATGATAATGTTTAGATTAAATGGGATGATTAATTTTGGATTTCTTTATGATAATGTTCAGATTGATCAATTTATCAAACTAAATGTGCAATGTTCGATTCAAGTTAGTTTATTTGTTTAGCATAATTGGTTTTAAAGATTTTTTTAGTTTTCTTGAAGTACAAGTTTGTTTTAGGTTTAAGATAAGCTAATTATTATGTCAATGTAAAGTGTATGAAAAATTTTCTCCTATATCTAACTTTGCGAAAAGTTTCATAATCACAATGGTACAAATAATGAATTTTTTCCTTTCAACCCATTCATATCCATTCAACATACTTGTCCTAATATATTGATAACTCATTCATATCCTTTCAACATGGAAATATTGTGTATAAAAAATATGTTTTTCCTAATCATATATCTTTTTCTAGAAAAAATAATTTTAATATAATGACATTGATCTTAATAGAAAAATCAATTACAAGGATTTGAAATGGTAATGAGGACATCATGCCTATCCCAAAAATTTTATATTCAAACAAAGGTCATTAGAAAGATATTTTTTCTTCTCTATGGAACTAATACTATACATAACATACTTTCTTCGACCTTTGCACAATATTTCAGATTAAATTGAATTGAAAATGGATCATTGGTTAAAATAAATAGTTTTTCTCAATACAACAAGCATGCATTCACATATACAAGTATTGAGTATGATTTAAACTATTGAAAATTTTACCAACCACTTCTGAATAACTATCTTCATTTTCTCTATGTTGCGAGCCTATTACAATGATTGATCTCCAAGTTTTGACTCTAAAAGTAAGTAAATAGTATTTTCTATCCACAACAACAAAATATTGTACTCCATTATACTATGAAAACATTACAAATAAATGGCACACCTCTTGACTTAATTCCTTTCAAATATTTGAACCCATGCTATAGTTTATGGACAACCAAATTTATAATCATTTCAAAGAACAATGTAATTTCATGAATTTTGAGTTAGATGAGTCTTTAGCTTTTATTTTATTTATAGAGGTAATGGTGAGATACACATTACATGTTTCAATATGTAAGCAATACAATTGCATCCTTCCATAAAAATGGGTAAAGTTTATGTAATTTCTAAGGGATCATCAAACTTGTAAACAAACATTACAACCACCTAGAAAACGATTGGGAAATAAATCTATACAATACCTCAACAAGAGAACCTTTCCTTGAAAATTGACATTTGATTACAAATAAAAAATTCAGATTTACTCTTAACAATGAGGTATCAATGCATTAACCCTACATACAAAATATTTATTGATATCCTTGGTATTATTATCTTTATTTGGCAATCGACCACCATAATCAAGAAGAATGACAGTGAGACCCAAAAGAGAACCATTGAATTGAAGGATATGGATATAATTTTGAGTAAATACATTATGGGGGTATTTCAACATGAAAATTCTAGCTTAAATTACTTATCATTTATTGCTATAAAGAATAGAGGAAAAAGTGATTTTAATAGGATATTGAATAGTAAAACCTTTACATCCCAACTTTCCACCAATCACGACCTCAAAGAATCGCATGTCTCGATAAATTGATTTGAAAAATAAAGTGCAATCCTTAAATATCACTTATTATCTGCGCATGGTGCTTATGGTGGTCACTCCTCTATTCAAAAGAATGTGGTTACCATTGTAAAGGAAGACCTCTATTAATATCACCAACATTCATATTTCATATTGGTTAAGGGAATTATTATGTATATAAAAACAGACGATTATTGATACACTTCTTCCCTCTCATTTTTAATATTTTCCAATGCAAGAAAAGGGTATATGCTAATAAAGAGGGAAACATGCATTGTCAAAGATGCAATAAAACTATTGACGAATGTGACTGCATGTACATGTTCCACTAAAAAATATAGGACCAATTAGAGACAACAAATGTTTCCAAATTCTAAGTAGTTCCAAAAAGACTTATTAGAATCCCCATTAGGCAATTACATTCACTAATGGAGGAGGAAAACAATATTAGGGCTACAAATATTTTTGGAAATCTATTTTTTAATAAATACATGTTAAAAATATTGATAAATGAACAAAAAAAAATTGATATACCCCAAGAATTAATAAACCCGAGGGTTTAATATATGAGGTGTTTAAACCCTAGGATTTCTAATACAAAACGCTAGGGTTTAAATTATATAATATATTATTACTACGTATTATATTATTAAATAATATATTTTATACAATACAATATATTATTATATTACTATTAAATTATTAAATTGTTATATATATATATATATATATATATATATATATATATATATATATTATTTTCAAGTATTATTATAATATGTTTCTATTTAATATATAGTGTATATATAGTTAATATTATTAATATACTCCAAGTAAATATATAAAATATATTCACAATTATATTGATAAATATGTAATAATTATTGATGATAATATAGTGCTAGAGATAAATACATATTATTAATAATAACTAAATGTTGTTATTATGTTTTTTTTTTCTTTCAAAGTCAAGATTATATTATCATATCAAAATTTACATCAAGAAACAACATTGTTGTGTTACATCTAGACAACCCGAGTGGAAAAAAAAGCATAATTGACTTGGGTGTGTGCCAAGGCATGCAATGCCACTGGTTATTTCTGACACAAAACTAGCAAAAAGCAAGTGGTTACAAAGCTTCATGGAGAAGGATTAAGGAGGGTTGTTAGTGGCCCTGCAAAGAAACCGGCACGATTGTGGACATGGTAGTAAATATGTTCGACCTCGATCTCCAGTGCTCGGAGGTGGTCATGAGAGTGCCTCAACTGACGGCGCAGACTCCTTAGAGCATATAGAGTTTCATTTGGAATATGTTGGATATCATTTATATAGACGATGAGCTTGTTGCATTCTCCATACCTATGTTCCCACGTGTTGTCCAAGTTAAGATGGATTTGATGTAGTTGAGTTGAGATTACATCCAGGGTGGCTAGATGGTCAACTTGACCAGGAGATTGGTCTGGAGAGACTGCCATGGTAGCCATTGAACGCTGGCTCTCGGTGGATTCTAAATTCGAGATTGGGTCCCCATTCGGCCTGCGCTCCTCCATCCCACACCCGAGTCCTCCTCTACGTGCACATCCACATTCTCGTGGCATGGGCTTGTCATCATCGCACCTATCTGCGTCCTAGATGTATCTCCAATTATCTGTGTAGCGTGTAGCCCTTGTAACAACAGTGTCGTCCCACTAGCCACTGCCTCCTTTCCAACCACCTGCACCCACTACAGCACATAACACTTCTGCCAGCCCAACTACTTCTTCACTGCGACCATTAGTGGAGAGAAGCCTCCACCCATAGAAACACCAAATTGCTAGAAGGCTGGGTGGGCCTTTGAGCTCGAGCTAGAACCGCGCGGAGGTTGACTCGTCTGTCACCACTAACCTCCCTCCCTAAGAGGGACGAGAGAGCCACAAAAACCACTCACAGGTGGACGCTCTCCTCGCAGAGAATCTAAGCACAATTTTCGCCCCATCACCCTGTTACTCCTCCGTTTCCAAGCTACCAGGATCCCATAGGGCTCGACTCCACCATCCCCAATTCATCATCTCCCTCTCCTTCCCCCACACTTCCTACAGTAGAAGCTCAAGCCGAAGCTTGAGAGCTAATGACGGTGCACAAAGAAGAACCTCCTCACAAACTTCCACCACCACCTACACCTTCATAATGCCAATTCCCTTGCCCGAGCTCTTGCTATGCACACGTCTCCCTTTGTGGATCTTCACATCCTGAGGGCTCATAACTCTTCAAGTGTGTGGTTAATGGAGCTCGGTGGCGCGTGGCATCAAGACTGTCCGACCGCGCTGCCTGCCCCCATTTGTTCTTCAGGTGTGACACCCCCTTCGGGGAAAATGTTATTATTATGTTATATGTGAATTATATTATAGTTTTAAATATAAATCTTAATATATTAGCAAAATTGAACACATGAACACTTTGGTGACTCGGAGGAGGATGGAACGCGCTAGGGTTTCTTTGTGCTCTGCCGCCGCCGTCAAGGTCTGTGCGGATCCTGTACCCAACAAAGCTTCCCCCGTAGCCGTGGCTTCTAGTCTGGATCTGGCAGCGTCTCACCTCGACTCTTGCTTCCTCGGAGTTCACAGCTCTGCCAATGAGCTCAGCTCAAAAATCTCTGCGAATAATGCCTCTGTTGGAGCCGCCGTTGCGCCCACTACTCCATGGGGTTTGTATCAAGGGAGAGCAAGGATTCCAAGGCCAGATAGGTGGTGCGGCTCACACGCTGGCGATTCGGGGTTTCTTAAACCTGATAAAATGTTTGCGGATCTTGCCCCAGGCAAATCCTGCAGCGGCAAGGAAGATCGGATCTACCAGAAATTGATCTGTCTCCAATCTGCCTTGGATCTGCCCAGGGGGGTTTCTCTATAGGATGAAGAGGCTGCAAAGGCGCGATCGACAGTTTTCAAGGAATCTGGCAGCCATGCAGAAACAGAGTTCAGCAATTTCTATTCCTCTCCTCCAGGAGAAAATGTGCCTAAGCCCGATATGCAGAACCCTCTACTGATTCAGAAGATAGGAGAGGTAGAGACGAGAAGGGATCAGTATAAACAGGGACCGACCTCAACAAAATCGTTCTCTGAATCCCACTCCATAGGTAAGAAATCTTTCCCTCTGTACTCTCCTCCTTTTCAAATCTTTATCAAACCGCCGGTGGGTAAGTCACGTTTAGCCTGGGTAAACGATGACACCTCCATCCTACAACTCAAGCATCAAATTTGGGGTTTGACGGGCTACCCAGTACCGATACAACATCTGGTTAACGGGCACAGTTCCCTCCAGGACTGCAGGCTCTTAAAGGATTACGCCATAAGAGCAGAGAGTACCATCACCCTAAATCTGCGTCTGCGAGGGGGCGCTGTGAACCAGAGCACGCCCAGGCAAACAAATGGTGGCCCCTCCTACAAAAATATTCTACAGGGGAAAAAAGGAGTCGGCACAGCTCCAGAACAAGCTGGAAATACGCCGAGGCCTTACATAGTTGAACAACAGGAACAAACCCCTGCTCTAAAAATCAATAGTTCAGCAACAGAGGAGCATATCAAGACATATGAAGCCCAAGCATTAATATGCCGCTTCAATTGCTTCTGGCCCAAACCCATGGACCTTTTCCACTGGATCTTCACCCAATGGTCCTTGGAATGTGAAATACATCTCTGTTCTAAGGGATTTTTTATCGTTAAATTTCAAACCTCGGAGGAAAGGGATATCATAATCAGAGAGGGGCCTTGGTTCTGGGGGTCCACGGGGTTGTTTATCACTCCATGGTTTCCAGATTATGACCCCAACACTATGACAGTTTCCAGACTGCCAGTATGGGTGAGACTTTACAATCTGCCCCTTGATTTCTGGAATGATCAGGTTCTCGAGAGCATTGGGAACAGTCTTGGGCGCTACATTAAAACAGACATGGAAAGATTAGAACAACGAATCTTCACCTTTGCCCGGATCTGTGTGGAGGTAGATTTAAGCAAAGGACTACCGGAGAACATTTCGCTGATTTACAAGCAACAAAATTGATTGCAATCACTAGATTACGAGAATATTGCGTTCAGATGCAGAAATTGCAGGATGATAGGACACTTACAAAATACATGCCCAGAAATTAAGAAAGCCAACAAAAAAAAGAAACCGAACAGGAAGTAGAGGAAAGGTTGGAAATTTCCCCCTCCTGATTCAGAGGAGGATGAGTCAGAAGAAGAAGTGGACCTAGCCCCAGCAGGAAATAAGCAAACTACACAGGAACCAGAGGCACAAACAAAGGACACAACCGCACTAGTGGATCCACATCTTCAGACGAATCAATCAAACAGGAATGCAGTGGACACGGGCAGTGGAGGGATCAAAAGACACCATACATCAGAAACTTCAGATTCAGACAAGGATACAGGAACCAAAAGTGCAGAAAATCAGATTGTCCTTGCCACTTGCGAGCCATCTCAGGGCGAATGGCGCAAGGTTGAGAAGAAGAAAGGTAGAAAAACCTGATTTGTGGGACACTTTTCCTACGATCTAGCAGCTTCCAGTTTTTCTGCCCCTCTATCTCTTCTCTTTTCTCATTCTTTTTTCTTTCTTTTCTCTGAATGCAAGGTAGCCTTGCTACAACGCATTGTTTGCGAGAGCACATGAGCCCAATGGGAAATTTCTGAAAATGCTTCAATGCATATGCTATGTGTAACTTTTCATTTTTATTAATAAAAGGTTACCGATTTTTTCTGCGGAAAAAAAATATATATATTAGCAAAATTTCATGTAATAACTTATATTATATTAATGTACAAAATAATGTTAATATAATAAGTATAATTATATAAATAAAAAAACAATATGGAAATTATTATTTATATACTTATTAATAATGAGAAACAGTTAACATGTAACAAAATACACCTAACACTTACTAATGTGGTGGGTGGTGGATATATGCTTATCTGTGTATGTCATCCACATTGGTAAATGTAGTCTTATCTGTGTATGTCATCCACATTGGTAAATGTGGTTGTAGATGTGTTTCCTATACGTTAATCGACATATATCAACCACATTGGTAAATGTGGTTTTGCTAGTTATTTAACCAATCAAATACAATCAACAGTATAACAATGAAACATTCAAATAAGGTGTCAAACACAAATGTTTACGTGGAAACCATACGTGTTCTTTTGATTATAGTGTAAATGCAATCCATAACCTCAATTTACATTATCTTTTGTAGGCACCAACCTATAGGAGGCATTGCACACAATGGGGGGTAGTAGCACCCCCACATGATGATCAAGGTAGTGCCCCAAAAAAATTGTTTTGGGTATGAGTGTGATCGAGAAGCATTTTTTGGGGGGGATTAAAAATGGCCGCACCACTATGCTTTGGGAGGATACATGGAAGAAATTATCCAAACTAGGTGAAAAAATAGATTTAGAAAGGAGGCACCAATAGATGATAGCGAGGGCTTAATCACAATTACAAATTATTGTACATAGGAGGATCCCATCTCGTATTGGTGCTAATGGATCCCACCTGAGAATTTACACCCCAAACCAGATGGTGAAGCATGGCACAATTTTTGTAGAAACTTACAAAGTAGGCATATTCCTTATTTGTTGCAAGAAGATAAACTGTGATGGGAGTACATGTCTAACAAAACCTTTTCAATTCATGAAGCCTACCACTTAGAAGTGGGTCATCAAACTCTAAAAAAGGAAGAGGTTTGGGCAAACATATGGAAAAAAAATGTATGCCTTAAGATCTCTATTTTTCTTTGGCTTCTGCTACAAAATAAGCCATTAAAATGGGAAAACATTCAAAATTGGAATTACCAAGGGCCATCTTCATGTGTACTTTGTCTCCTTCATGTAGAATCTCTACAAAATTTATTCAATACATGTGCCTTCTCAGTGGCCTTATGGTATATACTAGCATAATGTTTTATGTGTATTGATAGGGACCTTGCAAATATTTCCAATATTGTTGTTTGTTGGAACTCTTAGGCATTCTCAAATTCCATTCTAAATCACATTTGGACCCTCTCGTCTGGTTTCCTCCTATGGGATATCTCGAAATAACAAAATAGAATAATTTTTAAGGGCTCCTCCATCCCCTTGGCCTCCATTTGGAACTATTTTCCTTGCTATATCAAAGAATCATTTCTTTAATGGGGCATCTAAAGGTAATTTGGGGCATCGCATATCTATTATTCATTCCCTTGAGCATGTGCATCACAAGTTGAGAGACTTAAATGGAAGGAGCAGTTTGAACAACATTTTGGCATCTCAAGAGGAACCTTTGAAGATACTAAAGAACCCGTCCAAGTCATTATTTCAAACTTAGACCCTTTTTCCTAGTTTCTAGCATGTCTATGCTTTATGGTTCTTTTGGTAATGATGCTTTTGTACATTGTTGTGAGCCTCTCAATTTTTATATACTAAATTTTGTATCCCCAAATTATCTCTCGTATTACTAAAGAAAGTTAATTTTTGAGTTTGGTTAGGTTTATTTAGCCAAAAATAGCTTCACTTTTCAATTTATTTTGTTATTTTCCAATTTTCCTCTCTAGCTAGAAATGGCTTCACTTTTCAATTTATTTTGTTATTTCCAATTTTATTTAAATTAATTAAAATTAATAAAATACCAAAAAACAATATTATAATATTAAACTTCATACATATCTCTTAACTAAAATTTGCACAAATTTAATGATTACGTTCTAAAAATCAAGTTTAGATGCATAAATCTCGTTATATGACGCATAAATCTCGTTATATGATGGACTACAATTTATATGATGGATCACAAAAATATAGATTCCGAAAAACATAAATCTCATTATACTAAAATTATTATAGGCTTATTTGAAATGATTTCCCATATAATGATATCATTATTTTCATATTTTCATATTTGTGAATGGTTTCTAACACACTTATTTACCTAAATTTTACCTAGATCGAAAAATTATTAGGTACAACGAAGTGAGATACACTTAAAAGGTTAGAATTTTAGTTAATTTTATGGAAATATGTAAGTCAAAATTTTGGATATATTTTATAAAAATATTTAATTTTTTATAATAAAATAATTTATATTTTCAAAATTTAAATAACAATAATATAAAATTAAAAATTTTAATTTTAAAAAATTAATTGATTTTAATTTTTAATTTTCAAAAATTTCGAAAATACTTAAAAACTAATCGGACTTGACTTATTAAATTGCAAGTATATTAAAATTAAAAATAACCTAATTATTTAGTTTACAAGTATATATATATATTTTGTACGATGGTGTGTTATATTATTTTCACACATGGTTATAGTGTTTATTTTTCAGGACAAAATTATATATGATTTTTATATAAGATAGATAGTTTTAGTTTTTTATTAAAAATAATTTAAGTGAGTTTGAGTGAGTTTAATAGTTAAGAATATGTTTTTTTTCTAAGAGATATAGATTCAAAATGAGAGAGACCTTTATAAATTTAGCAAAGTATGTATCACTTTATAAACTTAATTGTTAAATAACTAACTAAAGTAAATCTCTTATTCTATAAACAAAATATTCTCATACATCAATTTAATGTCTCGCTTAACTTTAAAATTAAATAGTAAGAATAAGAATTAAACAAAATTCTTGATTATTATTTAATATATTCAATATTTTAGAAACCGTTGCGATATAATTTATCGGACAGTAATCTCAAATGTCATTGTGAATAAATTATTATTTATCCCAGAAAGTTATAATTTTCGGAATCCATGCTCTTAAGAAGTACGTGGTTTACGTAATCGTTCTTTGTTATTCAAATTGACGCCAATTTTTTTTTAAAATTGTTTTGGAACATGATTATTGCATTTATTCATCGTTAATTTAATATTAAAAGGTAAGTTAACTAAATTGATTATAACTATAGTTATTATGTCTTAAAATTTGGGAATGTATATCTTACCAAATTTTAAAAAATCGAAAGGAAAAAAAATCATGAATCTTTTTACTTGAACTTCTATATTTAATAGGTTATTGATAACTTTTTTTTTGAATGATTTAAAAATAATGGAAAAGAAAATGTATTAAATTTATTAATATTATATTTTTATGAGTTTTGGAGTGAGATTGGGGTGGTTTATTCCTAAAATTTTTTTGGAACAACAAAGTTTTTAGATTTGCAATACTCTATTTTTACTCACATTTGCTCTCAATTCTCTACTATCTCACTTCCAATCTTCTTGACTTATTAAGTCAACCTACTTATATGGATCTTGGAGCACGAATTTCTCTTCTCTTTGACCATAAAAACAAGATTTTGAAGAATCAAATTTAGATTCTCTCTTTTCTCTTAAGGTCCATAGATCACATTAGTATTAATAGACCACCACCACTATCAAAATGTAAAAATAACCACCATCACCACCACCACAATATAAAAATAAAATTATAATAACAATTTTTCATAATGAATTAGATAAATCATCTCTGCCAACCGAAAAAATATGTTTTAAACATTAATTCATCTAATTATCGCATTTAAATTTATTCAACAATGACTGGATTGAAATTAACAAACTAATTTATGTTTTAATGTTATGCGTTGAAAATGAAACCAGTTAAACAAATTAACGCTTACGCAATTAACTAACTAAATCCGGCACCAATACTCACAGTGAACAGACACGTGGTAATCTCTATGGTATAAGAAATCTTAGATTTTTTATTTATTTTTAATTGGTCAACCCGACATTCAACTTCAACAGGCATATCAATCGGCCAAGAGAACTGAATCACCCATTTTCTGTATTTTTTAAGGGTAATTCGGCTGAATATATATATATGTAGACATAGTTATATATATATATATATATATATATATAATGTAAATAAGTATGATTGTCCGTATCATCAGTTAGTTAGCACCATAAACACGAATTTGTTTCAACATTCACCGGGAGGATAAAGTCACCATTGCAAATGTTCATGCATTACACGGAAACCATTGCTATATCATCATTTTATTACCAAACGCAAAAATGACCCCTCCTACCAATGCAGATTAAAGTACTATCTGCGAAAGGCTAGAGGCCAACAGTCGCATGAAACCAGACCATTATCAGCGATATGAAATAAACAAATAAGGACGAATGTATAAGCACCATCCAACAATACAAATAATATCAAAGAATATTGAGGAAACGTGAAAAACAAGCGCTATTCTAGTGACTAGGAGATGGCGGCGTCAGAAATGGGATCAGCGGGAATTGGAAGTTTGGGATTTGCGGAACCTGTGGGAGAGGAGGAGACCCTGGAATGGTCGGTTTTGGTAATGGAGGGAAACTCAACTGAGGTAGAGGGGAAGTTTTGGGGAGAGGAGGTACACTCAACTGAGGCAGCGGTGCAATTTTGGGAAGAGGAGGAGCACTTGGCAATGGCGACGTTTTGGGGAGAGGAGGTACGCTCAACTGCGGGAGCGGAGGAGCACCTGGCAATGGAGACGTTTTGGGGAGAGGAGGTACAGTCAACTAAGGCAGCGGAGAGATTTTGGGAAGAGGAGGAGCACTTGGCAATGGAGACGTTTTGGGGAGAGGAGGTACGGTCAACTGTGGGAGCGAAGAGATTTTGGGTAGAGGAGGAGCACCTGGCAATGGAGACATTTTGGGGAGAGGAGGCACGCTAAAGTGAGGCAGGGGAGAGATTTTGGGAAGAGGAGGAGCACTTGGCAAGGGAGACAGTTTGGGGAGAGCAGGCACGCTGAACTGAGGCAGTGGAGATATTTTGGGGAGAGGAGGAGCACTTGGAAATGGAGACATTTTGGGGAGAGGAGGAATACTGAACTTGGGAAGAGGAGGAACAGTGGGAAGGGTAGCAGGTGGAAACTTCGGCAATGAAGGGATTGTGGGCGTCTGTTGGCCTGCTTTCGAAGACTGGCCAACATCCTCAGCCATTTCTCGACCATGCATCATTTCCAACAAATCTTTCGAATAACAGGATGGAGGCACAGTTTTATGCTTGTAGCTAAAGGAGCCTGCAGTGTACATGACAAATCCATGGGAAGCTGACTCTAGACTGAGCTTTGATGGTGCAGACATTCTGGGAATGTTGCAGGAGTGGTAAGGGCTGTTGCGAGGCTTCACCCAACAATCATTGAATTGATCAGCAGATGAAAAAACGTTGGAGGGAAGCTCCACCCCGAATTCTCCGTTTTCGTCCGTCTCTCCGACAAAGGATATGCTCATCATATTCCTGTTGATTCACATTCCACTGCTATCGAAGCACCTGTTCGTTCATCAAAAGGTGAAAGGAACTATCAATGTATATATTGCAGACAATAAAACAAATATTTTCAAAATGACATGATATGATACCGGATATAACGTAGCCATTTTCAGAAAGCCTGTGCTCGAGGCATGTATCACAGAACACTTTGCCCACAACCAAGATCGATGAGGCCTTCCCTTGCCTTGCATAAGTTGTCGCAGCAGCCAAAGCCAAGTAGCTCAAGAGGAAACCTAGAACAGTAATTGATGTTGCGGGATTTTCAATGAACGCCATGATAGATGAAGCTACTCAATATGTGCTTAATTATGTTGTTTCTGAAGGAGGATTGGGTTATATATAGAGTGGCATATTGGATTTTGCATTCCCATTGGTCGTTCAACCGTCCATGTAAAACGAATACGAGAACAGTTGGGAAACACATACCTAATTTCCTATTTATTGGTTGGTTACCAACCCAGCCAAATCATTCATATAGTTTTATATGGTTTTCTGCATTGCACAGAAGAATGACATGAAACTACGCGTCGTATCTTCCTGTACTGAGTCCGAACTATAACCGATCTTTCAATTCTATTCCACGTTGCCAGGCCGAAGCTTCATTGCGTAACGAAATTTGCCCGTTTTCTGATTAAGGCTTGCCCTTTTGAAAATGCGTGGTGTATAACACCATTGCAGATGGGTTTGTTGAACCACGGATGACTAGATCACTCAGAATTCAGACTGTGAATTCGAAGAGTAAACTTATCATTTTGCTATTAATTTATTTTATATAAAAGAATTGGAATATTAACAAAAGTAACTTATGATTTATTATTAATTAATTTAATATAAAATAATAGAAATTCAAAGGAACATACGTACAGGTTAGGAATTTCAAATATAAAGCCACCAATAGTTTCTGCGATTCTCATGTTGGTTTTTTCATTTTTAACAATCTAATATTGACAGGTGTGAAATTTGTTCGTCGTATATCACGTGGAAATCACGCTGTAAGTCAAATTCGATCCGCACATATGTGTGTTCAAGTAATCTATGTATACATTTAAGTTTCAAGTACCTTTTTTTTAATTATTTATATTGAACGCATCTTTTTTTTTTTTACTAAGTGTTTTTTCCAATAATTGTTCACCTCGCAAATTCGTCAATCAACACCACTCCAACGCTAATTGTTTCGTATTTAAATACCCATGTCACAGAACATGTTGTTTCACTACTTTATTCGAGCGTTTTCATATTTATTGTCTTTTCGACATGATTTCGCCTCGATTAATTCTATTAAGCAATCATATGGTACAAGAAGAGATTATAATCAAGAGAGACAAGAAATGATAAACTATCAACCTCGGTCTCTAAGAGTGAACATGAAACAAACAAAAGAGGAGAGAAGCTAGACTTAGAGACTAAAGAAGGCAGAAGCTAGGTTCTACCCAGATTGGGCAGAATCCTCTATGCTAAATTTTTTTCCTTTCTTTTTATTGACTTTGACCCATCCAACTTGGTGCGGATGGGCTAGAACCACTTGTAGTTTGTTGTTGATTGTAGGAGGAGTCTCCTTATCTGTGTCGGAAGAGGAGGACTCATGGGTACAATTCTGAGTAGTGGTAGTGACAGAGGGATCCTCACAAACCTCGAAGGAGGGTCTTTCATCTGGTTTGCCTACTCCATTTCTACACCAATCTCCTCTTCATCTGAGCTCGAGGGTTCAACGTCAACTATTGAAGGCGAATAACATGGTATCCATCTTTTGGGTTTTGGTTTGCGAATTTTTTGCTTCTTTTTTTGTCAATGAGCGAGGGGCAGTTGTTCTGAGGGTGCCCTGTTTGGTGACAATGGCGACAGTAGAAGGCAGTGTTCTCATAATCCAGAATCTTGTCCACAGGAAATCGTTGATCTTGAGATTGATTTGATCAGACAATGCTTTACTTATATCTATTTCAACACATATTCTGCCATGTGTGTAAAGTCCCTAGAATTCCCGAGAGGGATCTGTTGTTAGATATCGGCCTAGGGCGTTTCCTATACCTTGAAAGACTAAAGGGTGCCATAAGTGAGCAAGTAAGTTGGGAAGCTTGACCGATACTGGGATCTTGGTGATGATAGCCGTAGAGGGGTCGAAATCTAGGAACGAGAGTGTAAGGAATAATCCTACTGCTTCCCAGAACCACGAACCTTCAGTTACAACCCTCTGGTAGTCCTTGCCATGAGGGAACACTACAATAAAGAAGCCCTTTGAGAAGAAGATGACCGTGCAGTTGTGGGTCCAGTTGGCGTAGATCCAATTGTAGAGATCCTTTGTGCGAGGCTAGAGTCCATTGAATCTGCAGATGATGGCGGCTTCTGCATATTTTTGGAGCTGATCTGCCAGCTCTAGATGGGAAATCTCTATGGATGGAACCTCCTCCAGCCTGTCAACCAGAAAATGCTTAGGGGTTGCAGGGGTTTTAGCTTCTTTCTTGGGTTGTGCATGTACAAAATCCTTGTAAGAGAAAGCTGGTGCAGATAAAGAGTGCCCTGCAACTTCCCCTCTCAAACGAAGGGTTAAAATTATAGTAGTGTCTCTCTCAATTTTATAAAATGAAAGGGGAAACGAGACATCAAGTTGTTTACCTCCATATAGAAGTCTTTGAAGAGATGAGGGAATCCCCAGTTTGTGCTCTAGGGCATGCACGAGTTTCTAAACTGTATCTGTTGAGCAAACCCATAACATCATGGATATGCCCATGAGGAGCATGATCTAGATTTGAAAGGCAGGAGAGGGTAGATCTAGGAAACCTGGGCTACCGATATGTGACGCAGAGCCCAAACTGAAGGTCCTTGCTCGATCTCTGCATCCCGCAGCCTTTTCTGTATTCCAACCACAATCCTGTGAGCGAGGGTTGCTCAAATGTTTTCGATTCGAGGTATCGCGCCTGATCCAAGCATCTTTCGGAAGATACGAGGGGTCGGGGGACGTCTTTTCTCCGTTTTGCAGGTTGCAGGGGTTTTTCTGTCGAGGAGGAGTCTTATCCAAGTGGTCTTCACCAATATCGTGTTTTGCAGTGCTCCAGAAATGTGTGCGCATACCCTTTTCCCTTGGATGGCTACTTGCAGGAACAGTGACGAATGCATGATCAATCGGGAGCGATGGCGTGGCTAGCGTCCTTTGGATGCTTGGATCTTCAGAGCCATGCGATGGCTTCACAACGGAAGAGGGAAGGGGCTTCACAGCAAGGGTGCTAGGGTTCTGATTCAAACTCGCAAAGTTTCTCAATTTTACTAATCAACTTGATTCATATGTTATGTAGAAAACGAATGTATATTTCAATTTATATATTAGAAAAACAAATCTATACTTAAATTTATATATTCTAAATTTCTTGTGAAATGGTATTATCAAAATTTTCATAATTATTTAACCAATCAAATAAAATCAACAATACAACAATGAACCATTCGAATAAGAGGTTAAACACAAATGTTTACGTGGAAACTCATATGATAAACAATCATAAGTGTTCTTTTTATTACAGTGTAAATGCAATCCATAACCTCAATTTACATTATCTTGTGCATGACACCAACTTATAGAAGGCATTGCTCATAATGGGGTAGTAGCACCCCTACATGAGGTACATGTGCCCAAAAATATTATATAATTTTATTTTGGGTATGAGTATGATCCAGAAGCATTGTTTTTTGGGATTAAAAGTGGCCGAACTACTATGCTTTGGGAAGATTTATGGAAGCAATTATTCAAACTAGGTGAAAAAATAGATTTAGAAATAATGCACTACTAGATGACATCCAAGGCTTAATCACAATTACAAATTACTGGACATAGGAGGATCCCAACTCGTGTTGATGCTAATGGATCCCACCTGAGACTTTACACCCCAAACCGGATGGTGAAGCATGGCACAATTTTTGGAGAAACTTGCAAAGTAGGTTTATTCCTTATTCATTGCAAGAAGATAAACTATGATGGGGTACATGTCTAAATGAACCTTTTCCATTCATGAAGCCTGCCACTTAGAAGTGGGTCATCAAACTCTAAAAAAACAAAGAGGTGTGGCCAAACATATGGAAAAAAATGTATTCCCTAATATCTCTATTTTTCTTTGGCTTCTGCTACAAAATAAACCATTAACATGGGAAAACATTCAAAAGAGGTATTATCAGGGGACATCTTGGTGTCCACTTTGTCTCCTTCATGTATAATATCTATAGCATTTATTCAATACATGTGCCTTTTGAGTGGGCTTATGGTATATACTGGCATACTTTTTTACGTGTGTTGATAGGGACCCTGCAAATATTTCCAATACTATTGTTTGTTGGCACTCCTATGCATTCTCAAATGCCATTCTAAATCACATTTGGACACTCTCGTATGACTTCCTCCTATGGGATATAAGGAAATAAAAAATAGAACAATTTTTAAGGGATCCTCTATCCCCTCGACCTCCATTTGCAACTATGTTCCTTACCATATCAAAGAATAATTTCTTTGATGGGGCGTCGAAAGGTAATTCGGGTCCATCGAGTTACAGTGGAAACATTTGAGATCATAGTGGCATCCCCCAATACATATTCTCTAGATCCCTTGGAATTAACAAAAACAATGTTATTGATCTTTTGGGTCTCCACACGGGATTGGATATTGTCCAATCCCAAGGCATCACCAAGCTCCTGGTAGAAGATGATTCCTAAATTATCATAAATACTCTTCGGAAAATTTATAATGACACCTAGATACATAAGGTATCATCGATATGGTTGTTGAATACTCTTCTTGGTCATGTTTCTTCTCTCATTGCCCTAATTTTGTTTCTTATTCGAATGCATGTTCGTCAATCTACTAATAAAATAACAAACTTGCTAGAAAATTATGGGTGCTTAGATTCCTCTTCCCTAGTTTCATCCACTTGGAACCTTTTACCAGACTCCCTTCTTAAGGCCATGTGTTGGTAGTTCATTCAAAAATGATTTCCAATCTCAGATGGGGTGACAATAAAGAAAATGGGGGCTGGGTTGCTGCCATCCCATCTAGCTAATGGACTAGGGGACATGGAAACAGGCCCTCGTGAATAATTAATGGGACTAAACTATGACGAATGGACTACCATTCCATCTATCCCTATCATGGAGGCCAAGGATTTCAAAATTAGTTATTATTCACCTAGTGTTTGTGTCATTGGAGGGATTTCTTGTGTGGTTATATTGTGAGAAAGGACCTTACCCATGGCTCAAAGCCTACATCTACATTTCAAGTTTTTTTTTTTAGGTGATAAGACATAGGGGCATCCAAGTTTGGAGCATGCAGGGAATGTGATGAGATGTGCATGGAATTGTCTACTATTATACTCCAATGAGTGTTCAACTATCACAAACCTACTTTCTTATCAGAAAATTTAACAATTCAGGAGTGTTGGTTTCCTCTTGGCTCAACATAAACACATTGAAACTAGTACTATTGACTATCTATGTAGAATTGGTACTAGCCTAAGTTATTGTTCTCCTGCAAGTTGGTCAACTCATCATTGACACTAGTGCTTGGAATTGTCACTTCTTATTTTATATTCTCTCATTCACAACAACTTCCTTTAGGTGACCACCCAAGATTTCTCATTTACCTCTACTTCCCTTCTTAACCCTCCCCTCTTTTCCCATCCTTAGGCTCCCCAAGTCATCCGCAAGGTGACCTCTCCATCTTACTTTATCCTAATTTCTCTCGTTACCTGTTCTACCTTACGAAATGACATGACACAAGCCCTAATTTTAATGTATTTTGGTTTACTTCTGGTCTATGTTTACTTTTTATCTTAACCCTTCTGTTCTGCTGATGCAACCTATGTATCTTCATGGATGTCCTTCTATCTACAATGATTCTCTAATAGGTACTTGACTTACGTGGTGCTCCTCCCGATCCCTTGAATCCTTAAGTTTGTTCTTCTCTTTGTGCGATATTTTTTGATACCTATACTTTTCTTCCATGCCTCGTTAATGGGCACAAGTTAGGATAGGGCTCACATACTACCAAGAGAAGGCCCATAAGGGGAGTACACACATGAATCATCGTCTGAAGGATATTTCCTCCCACTTTCATGACCTCATGCGGGGAACCATTCATGAAGAGATCACCCATGTTGAGGGGAAAGCTTCCACTCACATACTACCCCTCTCAAACATGAACGTTCATACTGAATGTGCATATTGGATTCTGGATACGGGGCATACAAGAGGTCGTTTCAATTATTACATGCAAACAATTGATCTCTACTAGCATATGGAATTTCTACTAAGGTGCACTCTCTTGGACCGGTACAAGCATTGCGTCGATATTCTCCATT
This sequence comes from Pinus albicaulis, assembly GCA_034641835.2. NCBI lineage: Eukaryota > Viridiplantae > Streptophyta > Pinopsida > Pinales > Pinaceae > Pinus > Pinus albicaulis. The sequence continues at coordinate 921,438,011 of CM076572.1, read as the reverse complement.
CTCTTTCCCTAGAGAATTTGCATCACATTTCGAGGGACTTAAATGGAATAAGGTGAAATTTGAAAAACATCTCGACATTGCCCCCTTTGCAAGAGGAAGCTTTGAAGATACTAAACAACCCATCCACGTAATTGTTTCAAACTTTGACCCCTATTCCTAATTTCTAACATATTTATACTTCATGGTTCTTTTGCTAATGATACTTTTCTACATTGTTGCGAGTTTCGCAATTTTTATATGCTAAATTTTGTATCTCCTAATACTTAGTTATCTCTTCTATTACAAAAGAGAGTTAACTTTTTGGTTTGATCAAGTCTCTTTAGAGAGAAATAGCTTCACTTTCCAATTTATTTAGTTATTTCCAATTTTAAAAGCGATATAATTGGCTTGATTTAAATTAATTAAAATTAATAAAATACAACACACCAATATTATAATATTAAACTTCAAACATATCTCTTAACTAACATTTGCATTAATGATTACTTTCAAGTTTAGAGGTAGAAATCTCATTGTATTAAAACTAGCAATTGCACCATCACCAAATGTTGCAAAGGAAACGCCGTAAAATTCTTAAAGAGATCCTATAGTTGCTAAGAAAGATATCTATAGTGGTTTGGTGTACTGATTTTGGTCAATTTTAATAATGTAGAATGAATAAAAATGTGTTGTTAAGTACATAACTGTGTATCAAATAGTCAATTTTAATAATGTAGAATGAATAAAAATGTGTTGTTAAGTACATAACTGTGTATCAAATAACTAATACGGGACATTGTTCATGTATTTATGCATTTGGAAATAGGTTTTAAAATATAAAATCTGAGATGAACCATTCATTACTCAACCTATTGTTGTTAGTTCTTAGCTAGTTGTTGCATCTGAATCTCTAGCAGTATCTCTTACCTCTTGTACGCGTTGTCTTGATCAATAAGTAATAATTATATTAAAACCAATCAAATAGAACAGGTAACTTGATTTTGAAATATGTTATTCTAGAATCTATATTCTAGAACTGGGGTTTATGCTTGATTTCTCATGATCAACAACTAACGAAAGAGTGCCATGTCACCACCTCTTGGGGTTTTCCCCACTCATTGAGGTCTTCAACTTCAAATTGAATATCTCTAAAACTGTGAAGAACTATGTGGCATTCCACATACCGCAAGAAAGAAATCGACGAGTAGAATCCATCAAGGATGATCCTAACATCAAAAGCCATGAATTTCCATGTCAAATTAGTAAAGAAAAGCAAGTGATCTCTAGGTGGTGCTTGAGTTAATCTCAATGACAACCATGTATCAACAATAAGATGCTAAAACCTTATAATTTTCAATAATATTTCAACACAAGATTTAAATAAACTATTTGAATATATGTTAAAAGAAAATATTTATTGTACAAATAAAGAAATTTTTTTATTGAAAATTAAAAATAAAAACAAAAAATATCACAGTATTTGTTAATAAAAAGAATAAGAAGATGTGTAATTCATCTAATCCTTAATATATATAATTAAGCTTTAACAATTTAAAAAATTCATAATAGTAAAAAAAATTCAATATGTATTATAAAAATATATTTAAATGTAAAAAAATAAGAAATATGTTTTCATACTTAAAAATATATTAATAAAAATAAAAACTATTTTAATATAAACAATATAATTCACCAATACATTATTTGAATACACATTTTATATAAAATATTTCAATACCAACTTAAAACTTAAAATACCAACTTAAAATAGCATTCAATATCTAGCATCAAATAGAAAAATAAATAAATAAATAAATAAGAAATAAATAAAAAAACTAAAACTCATATGAATAAAAGTAAACCCGTAGCAGCAAGATCTGTCTTCCTGATAGCCAATATGCAATTTATCACCGTCGCAGCCGCTGCCAGAAGTAAAAAATAGCATCGTTTATTCCGTTTGCTCTGGATAAATCTATATTGGAAATTACCTTAATGTATTGAGTTCTATTACATTTTGTTGAAAAAAATTAACTTCTTCTTGGTTTGATGTTGATGCAGATCCCAGCTATATGTCCGTCTGCTACAATGCCACATTAATGTCTGAGGTGGAGGAATATGATTACATCGTAGTCGGTGGTGGCAGGGCGGGCTGCCCTCTGGCCGCTATGTTATCTCAGAAGTTTAGGGTTTTAATACTGGAGTGGGGCGGGCTCGGCTACTCATTGCCAACTGTCGTCGGGCGTCGTAAATTCAAGAGGAAGAGTTTTGGGAGGAAGCAGCAGAGTAAATGCCGACTTCTATTCCAGAGCCGGATCCGCCTACATAGGAGAGGCAGGATGGGACGAAGCCCTAGTTAATGATTCATACCATTGGGTAGACGACATGGTGGTATTTCGTCCCGCTTTGAGACAGTGGCAAAGTGCCTTCCGAAATGGGCGTTATGAAGCTGGAGTCCGGCCATACAATGGATATAGCTTGTAACATGTTCGGGGAACTAAAATTGGTGGCTCGACTTTCGATAGGGACGGAAGACGCCATTCCTCGGCTGATCTTTTGCAGCATGCAAATTTTTCCCATCTCAGAACTGTGCTGCATGCCATGGTTTCCCGGATCCTCTTCGCTCCGTTGCTACCTCGTTTGTCTTTTCTGCAAATCTTTATGAGAAGCTTTGAATCGCATTTTCTTGATCGTTATTGCGTGCTTAAGGATTTGCGGTGCTTCTTGACCGAAAGTATTGAATGCTGATATGCGCGCAGTCATTTTGTTGATAAAGATTTTGAGCGCCACCTCTTGCCTGCATTGTCTGGTACTCGATATCTGGCAGAGCTTGCTCACGTTCACCATGTTTCCACTTGAGGGTGTCCATAGCAGGGGTCGTAGCAGATAGATGGATGAGGAAGTGGTCGTTACAGACGAACAGGTAATCACACGGGAGGCAGGTCGTTACAGATAGCCAGTTAAAGAAACTGTTAACCGACGTGAATCAAGGAGTCAGTTGAAAGTTTAATCGGTGGATCCAATGGCGGAAGACGTTTTAATCGTCTAACAAAAAATCAAAGGGCTGAAATTATGACACGACGACACCGAGCAAGGTTGTTTTCAAATAAAGACGCCTACGGCGTAATTATTATAGGATTGTTTTATATGATTTCCCAAATAATGATATCATTACTTTTATTTTCGTGGATGGTTTCTAACACACTTGTTTATAATGGTAACATTATTTCCGTTTTCACCCTTATTTATTGGATACAACGAAGTGAGATAGCTTTAAAATGTTGGAATCTTAGCTAATTTTATGGAAATATGTAAGTTAAAATGTTTGGATATATTTTATAAAAATATTTAAAATATTTATTAATTTTTTAAAATAAAATAAATTTTTATTTTTAAAATTTAAATAAATAAATAAAATAAAACTTAAAAAATTTTAATTTTAGAAAATTATTTAATTCTAAAATTTAATTTTTAAAATTTTCAAAAATACTTAAAAACTAACCTAACTTATTAAATTGTAAGTATATTAAAATTAAAAACTAACCTTGAACTAATCAAATTACAAGTATATTATAAATAATGGATTAACATAAATTTATTAAAAAAAAAAGGTTGACCAACCAAATCCCGATTTGGTTTCATGTTTTAAGATGGTGTATTATGTAGCTATATATTATTTTGTGTTTATTTTTATTTTATTTTTATATTTTATTTTATTTTATTTTTTCATTTTAATATTAGATATATTAGAAGTATTAATATAGAGTTGTTTTAGTTATGGATTTACTAAATGTAAAGAGAAATCAAATTTATTTATATACAAAAAAAATTTAGAGTGTAAACTTGAAAAAAGATTTGTATCTCAACAAATTTAACACACACAATGTGTAACTTTTCATTATTTAAATTGTATTGTTGAATGCATTAATGGATCCAATGCATTGAAACTCTTCTTCAACACTTGTGTAGACTACATAATCTAAACTTGCAATTCTAACAAGCCTTTGCTAAATTTCAATCAAAATTTATCAAAAAAACGATACTTAAAGAATGGTAGAAATGAAAAATAATATGGGTATTTGAAATGTTGTATTTTAACCTCAAGAAATCATTTTAATAAATATATACATATATGAATATCTCACATTCAAATTATGTTATTTAATATAGACATGAATATAGACATTGAAATATTTATGACTCTTGTTGAAAGTAATTTTTTTTATATTTTCTTGAGAATATGAATTGTAATATTAAGAATAAACAACCAAATATTAATAATTAACCATATATGTTAATTCATTTCTATTTTTATTATAGTCCATATTGATTATTTTTTTATTTAAAATAAATTAATATATGTTTATTCATTTCTATTTTTATTATAGTCTATATATTTTTTTTTATATTTAAATATATATATTTTTTAATTTGAAAAGTAACATATCCACTTATTAAAAGTAAATATGAACATAATCACACATAGCTCTCCTACTAAACTACCAACATTGATCTATCTTAATTACGAATCTAACATGAACCTAGAGGGATCAAATTTTTTCAAGTTCAAACTTTTTTAAAGTGCAGAAGACAATGTTTGGTAAATAGAGTATATATAAGACCAAATAAAATTTTTAACCATAACTAATTAAAAAAAAAAATTATATATAAATATATATGAAGTTGATATCAACATAAATTAGTTAACTTAGATCTTCAAAGAGTTTTTTTTTTTAATTTTGTTGAAATATTATTTAAAAGTATAAGATTTAAGCAACTCATTCACACATTTTTTTACTTCTAATTAATTTACAACATATTCATTTTACCACATTGAAAAAGAAACAGACAACTTACACATCCCTTACTTACACATCTCTTCATATTGGACTGTAAAATAAACCTATCAACTCAATAAAATATACAAATCAACACAACCATATAAATTTATTGATAAAAGTATATTTATAATTATAATATTTTATTACACAAAATTCTTAATTATTATATATTATTTTAAGTATATTGGGAGCAATTACGTTCCAATTTGTCGGAGCATAATTTTTGTGTGTCATTCTGTGTGTCATGTGATTGAGTGTGTTGATATGGTACAATATTGTACAATTAGATGATAGAGGGTGATTGAGTATATTGTTAAGGTACAATGAGATGTTGAGATGTTAAGATATTAGTTTAATTTTAACTTTATTTTAATAATATTTTTGGATATAATTTAGTTAATATTTAATTTAAAAATAAAAAAATTAATTGGATATGGAAGATTTTTTTTAAAAATTAAGTTATTTCTATTATATCATACATGTCAAAATATTACAATTCTCGTTCTTCAGAGTTGGTAGGTCAATTCCGTAGGGAAGTATCAAAAGCAAAATAGCAAAATAGGGGCTGCCCTAGGTGGGGAAACCAAGCCAAGAGAAGAGATGATTATGAGCTGCCCAAAGTGGGAAACCAGCTTGACAAGTTATAAGACTGATACCAAACCATAAAAATAAATAGTTCCCAAAATAGGAAAACTAGAAAACACCGGAAGATAACTGGAAAAAGAGACGAGCACCCAACAATTAGGTGGATGGTGAGATTTCATTATTTTATGGAGGGTTGGGTGTCTCTTCCACAATCATGCAAGCATAGAGTGACTCGTCCTCCTCCTTGGACTTGTGGGCAATTGACGGAGTAAGAAACAACGCTTGGGCATCTGGCAAAATGGAGGAGGTTGCATGAGTGTTGGCGTCGGCGTCCTTTCCATATTCGTCCGAGCTTGAGCCTGTACCACTGCTTGAGCCAAGACCGTTGTTGGAAGTGCTCTGCACAGGTAGGGCCTTCATTTTGTGAGGAGAGAAGACTGGAGCAAACTGAATGGTGGATTTACGGGGCCATTTTTTGGGTCGAAGGCTAGAGGATTCAGGCGGAGGGCTAGGGAGATGGAGGGACATATGGGTGGTGATGTTGACAAGGTCGAGCAGGTCCGGATCCTCCCAAACCATAGAAAGATTCACATCCTTGCCCACGGCGGTCGAGGAAGGAGGCTTGGAGGGGAGACCTCGCCCACCAGCTCTACAGCACGACATCCTATGCCGTCTCGGCATGGCAGACGAATGAGAGGAGCACAGAGGGGATGGGGCGACCTCTAGAGCAGCCAAGGTGCCAGACTTCACAAAGAAGTAGCCACATAGAAACGGAACAGAGCAGAGGGGATGAGGCGTGACTGAGTCGCCAGAAGCAACCGCACAGAGTTGAAGGAAAAGATGAATGGAGGAGGGTGGAGTGGGGGTGGTGAATTTAACGACCATGGGAGCAGGTCGAGGCAAGATAAGCAAAATTAATGATAAGAAGTCAAAGGATGTCGAAAGAAAGCTGGCGGGGGTGGAAAATAAATGAGCCATGTTCCAACATTTTTCGTGGGTTGGGCTACCATGTGGAGGCGCGTGGGGAGGACAAGTGCCCTACCACATGACGCCCAAGTGGCAATCCTTCTCAGTGTCTAACACCCACATCCAGGAGTTGGAGATATTTGAGCACCAAAAGAGTCCATTCATGACTGAGAGCTTCATCATCAAGAGTATCAAGTTGACCTGTGGTGAGAGAAGCATTGTGAGTAACTCCTTTGTTGGCCAGTAGATCCACGACAACATTAGCAGTTCTTCTGATATTTTTGAAAGTGACTACAGTGTGGCAAAGGAGCCATTGCCCCAGGAGCTTGAATCGAGCCACTAGTCTCCAACTCATAGAGAATTTAGAGGCTGAGGATCCTGAATGGAGGCGATCGAAAATGTCCATGATGATTTGGGAGTCTCCTTCAATTTCCAAGGGAAAGAAATTGTTCTCCTATGCTAGTAGGAGGCATTAAAATAGTCCTTCTAACTCAGCAGAGTTGTTAGTGTTCCAACTAATGGAGCCGAAGTATATCAAAAGAGCATCTCTAGCTGAATTTCTTAATATCCCACCAAAACCGGCGTCTTTTTTATTTCCTTTTGAGGCGCCATCAAAATTGAGTTTGAAGAGGCTATGAGGAGGGGGAGACCAAGTAAAGGGAGAGCTGGGGGAATGGTTTGAAGGGGGCTCAATGATCGGATGAGAGTGAAGGGATAATTTCCAATTGGTCCAGATGATTTTTTCAGGGGGGTGGGAGGGGAAATCAAAGTCTTTCCAACGAATCAATGCAAGGGATTCCTGGAGGTTGTTGCAAATGTTGGTCCAAAGGGTGTGAGGAGGGGTGGTTTTATCTCGAAAGATGCGATGGTTGTGTTCCTTCCAGATCAACCAGAGAATATGCCCAGGGAGGATGAGCCAAAGGGAATTGAGCAGATCGCTATGGAAGGGGGAAGGAAACCAATTATAAATAGTATTGAGAATATCCCCTCGCTGTCTGTTCGATCTTTTACTCAACAAAACAATGTTATCCCATAGAGTGTTTTCAAGGGGGCAAGAGTTGAAGATGTGCTCTATTTTTTCTTCAGCATTGCCACAATTTGGACATTGGGAGGGTCCAATGAATCCTTTTTTGAGTACGTTGTCCCAGGTAAGCATGCAACTTTTGCTGAGAAACCATAAGAAGGTAGAGATTTTGGGCCAAATTTGAGTCCATATTATATCTTGGGGAGTCTAAGGATTGGGGAGGAGCAAGCGATAGGCCTCTTTGGTGGTGAAGATGCCTCAGGTTGGGTAATACCATCTAACAATGTCGTCTCCTTCAACGAAGTGAATTTTCCTTTCGAGCAGTTCTTTGCTGATGTCTTTAGTGAGTTGTAGACTTCGTTCTGCGTGCAGCTGATTGGCAGGAAGCCTCTGACGGTGGCCCTAATTGATGAGGGGAGTCCAAAAGTGCATGATTTGGGAGTTCTCTTGATTGTTGAGGCTTTCCTTCTAGTTTGATTTGGGAAAGAGAGAGGTTAATTTGGGAATTTGTTGCCAAGAATCCTCCCAAAACTTAGCTTGGGATCCTGAGCGGACCCTTAGAAGCTATGGTCCCGAACGAGAGCCCTGTGATTTTTAGTTGCTTTCCACATAAGGGAGCCATTTATCTCAGTGTCGAAGTGAGTTACTTCCCGGGCTGGCCAATTATTCACATATTTGGAGAGCCATAGTTGGGCCAACGGAACTTCTGGATTGGAGATCCAATTCCACCCGATTTTTGCTCCCATTATCGCATTACTGTAATGAGGGTCTCTGAGCCCCAGTTTGTAAAAATTTTTGGGGACGCAAGCTTCCTTCCAGTTGACCAGTGCCTATTTCCTGTTATATTTCTTTCCTCCTCATAGGAGTTTTTTTGGAGATTTATGCTAGATTTGAGGACCCACTTGGGAGCAGCTAGGATAGGAAAGAGATATAATGGCATGGACTGAAGAACATAATTTATAAGGACAATTCGTTCAGCTATGTTGAGGGCTTGAGGGGTCCAGAGGGAAATTTGGCCTCAAGTTTATCCAGAACTTCTCTCTAGGAGGAATGCTTGATAACTGAGTCAATGAGGGGAGCCCCAAGATATTTTGAAGGAAGGGAGGAAATGGAGAAGCCCAAAATTCTGGCAATGTTACGCTGGGTGATGATTAGAGTGTTGAAGAAGAATATTTGGGATTTATCGGTGTTGATAATAGGGTCGGCAGCCAAGGAGAAGCAATCAAGGATAGCTTTGAAGGATCTGGCTTCTTGGACGAAGGGTGACCAAAGAGCATGTTATCATCTATGAATTGCTGATGGGAGATAAGCGGGCAATGATGAATGTTGAGCCCTTTGAAATATTTGGAAGTGACATAGTGATTTATGAGTCGGCTAAGCTCTTCATCCATCAGGACAAAGAGGGAGGGGGATAGGGGGTTGCCTTGTCGGATGCCTCTGGAAAGCGAGAAAGGGGCGGAGGGGGAGCCATTGAGCAGAATAGAGAAGATGGGGGAGGAAATCAGGCTCATGATCCATTGAATCCAGGTGGGGCTAAAGCCAAAGGCTAGCAACATTTGTTGAATATAATTCCAGCTGAGTTTGTCAAAGGCTTTTGAAAGGTCAATCTTGAGAAGCATACCTGAAATTTTTTCAGTCTTCAGAGAGTGAGTAACCTCATGAGTGAGTATGCTTCCATCTAGAATTTGTTGTCCCTCCACATAACCAGTTTTCTCTGGGGAGATTAAGAGTAGTAGCATAGGTTTGAGTCAATTTTCTATCACTTTGGAGATGATCTTGTACATGACATTGCATAACGCGTCCGACCTGTACTTGTTGGGGGTAGTGGCATTGTCCTTCTTGGGGATGAGAGTGAGGAAAGTGGAATTAAGCATAGGGAGCATCCACTGCATACTCCAGGACTCCTCCACCATTTCCCAGACTTCCATCTTTGTGTCTTCCTAGAATAAATGGAAGAAATTGGTAGTGAAGCCATCCGACCATGGTGCTTTCCCAGACTTTAGTTGAGTCATGACTTGATCCACTTCCTGCAGTTGGACTGGTCTCAAGATAATTTGATTATGATCATCCATTTTGATAGATGGAATATGCTGGGTGATTTTAATGATTTCAGGTTGTCTATCAATAGGCGGCTCTACGAGGGTGTCCATGAAATAATTGAGGAGTTCCTGTTCAATGTCCTCATGAGCTTCCAGGTTAACTCCTTGATCATTTTTTAGGATGGAGATTTGATTTATCATTCTTCCTTGAATAGCGGAGCGGTGAAAGAATTTGGTATTTTTCTCCCCCTCTTTGAGCCAACAAATTATAGATTTTTGCTTTCAGTGTATCTCTTCCTGCAACCCTCTTTCTTCTATTTGGTTCTTCAGATTCTGTTCTTGGCGAACTAATTCCTCCATGCGCCCTTCCGAGATGATAGATTGTTGGAGGATTGCCATCTGAGTGTCCAAGTCCCTCTGACTTTGGAAGATATTTCCAAAGGAGTTCTTATTCCAGTGCTTTAAACGGGTTTTTAGGACCTTTAGCTTTTGCTGGAGTTGATACATCTTTGACCCTTCTAGGGTGATGATATTGCGCCACCATTCGATTACCATTTCTTTGAATCCAGGATGGGGGAGACATAACTGCTCAAAGAGAAAGGGTTTGTTGTTAGCTCTAGCAAGACGCATCCATTGCAGTTAGATGGGCCAATAATCAGAGCCCGCGGTAGGCAGGATAGTGGAGAAAATGTCACCCCTCAAGTGAATCAAGGAATCTAAGATAAGAAAGCAGTCAAAATGCGAAGAAATCAACTGGAATCCTCTTCTTCTGTTATTCCAGGTGTGAAGCCCATTTGAGGTGGGAAAATCGATCAACTGATTCTGGAGGATGAAGTCTTTAAAATGGTAGCTGTCATTATCAAGGTGCAGATGACCTCCTCTTTTTTCATTGAGGTTGGTAATCATATTAAAATCGCCTCCTAGAATCCAGTGGGGATGGGCTCTATGGGCATTAATGGATTCAATATTGTCCAAGAGTTTGATTTTACGAGTAGAGGATTAGAGGAAGTAAACATTGGTGAGATGGTCGTGGATGCTGGTGACTAACAGATGGAAGGAGGCCTGAATGAAGTTGCACTACAAGGAAAAGACCCTCTAGCGGAGGTTATAAAGGAGGTTTTTAGTGTTATAAAATTGGCCAAAATTGTCAAAAACATATATGCTACCACATGCATTTCAGGTAATGGAGGTTTTGGTGGAGCTTTTAATGGAAATTCAACACAACTAAAAGAAATGGGTGGCCAGAGGTTATTACGGATGTTTTTTCATCGACACTCTTATTAGGTTTTAATGCACCGGTGTGTATCGGTAGACAACGCACCGAGGCGGTCGAAGGAGAATGCACCGGGCCATTAAGGAAAACAACAGCACCAGGCCTGGTGTTGGTGTTACAATGCACGAGGCCATTCTATTTGGTCTTGGGATTTGAGCGGTGCCCATAGGTCGTATAAGCACACCGGTGAGTGTATCTTTATGAGGCACCGGTGCTCCGTATCACAAAAAGGAAACGAGATTTATAATTGGTATCGATATTCGTGTGGTGCACATGGCATCTACAAATGCACCGGTGCTTATAGATACATAAATGCCCCGGTGCGCAGTATCACACAAACACACCGATATTTATAATTGGAATCGGTATTAGTACGATGCCTTTAGAATCATAAATGCACTGGTGCATATAGACACATAAATGCACTAGTTTTCATTTTTTTTTTTTTTAAACATCCACCTCTGACAGTCCAATTATTGTGATTGTTTTAAATTCATTATTCATCAAAATTCGACACATCTTATAACAATATTCATATTAATTACTTTTTTATTAATGCATTTGAATGTGTTGTTTGGATTAATTTGTTATATCATATCAGAATTATTGTGGTTTTTTAAAATTCATTATTCATCAAAAGTCGACACATATATATAATCTTATAACAATATTCATATGAATTAAATTTTTATTAGTGCATTTGAGAATGACAATGGAGAATGCAATAGCGACAATGGAGAATGAAATAGAATAAATTAAAACAAATATTATGATTATATATATATGAATAAGACAGTCTTTATCATACAAAATGGGATAATTATTCGTATCCCTTTGTCTTTCAATTGGGACACTATGTCCATTACATTAAACAAAATGTCTGATTTCACAGACATATTTCAAAAAATAAAATGCCTTGCTTTGATATCCAAATTACATAGTGATCATCATTCTTCGCTTGAACTGCTGTCATTGCTAGAGCTACTTCCATGACTTGGATTATTTTCAGGAATGTTGTGTTCATGGCGTTGATTGTTTTCTTCTTCTTCACTTTCCATCTACAAACATAAAAATAAACTGAAATGAGTGTATATACATTGGTGAGAATAATGAAAATTCCAATATTAAATAATATACATCGATGTAAATCGAAAATAAAAATGGCGTACCATAGAAACAATTGACTCATAAACTATACACATTCTTTCAAAACCATGTACCATGCCATCTTTCAAAATTTCATCTGTTGGCGCAGTTCCATACTTTGTTTTCTGCAAGTTTTATACCCCATAACAAATCATATATTTAATATAAAAGATGTTTTTGTTCTATTAATTATAGACAGAGCTAATTAAAACAAGATCAATAGATGCTTACAAATTCCACAATTAAATTCTGATATACCAACATATACTCACAACCCATATTTAACCCAATTTCAATCAATTCGTTTGATGGTTCTTCTTTGTATGTCAGCACCCATTTCAATACATTCAATGATGATTTTTGTAAAACAACTTAAAAAATACAAAAATGAAATCTAGTTAAGTTGTTATAAGGAAGTAACAATTACTCACAAACTTAGAGATCAACCATTTTCTTCCTTGTCGTCCTGTTTTATGTTCTGAATGGGTTCCATTTTCTTTTCTTTTCTGCAAGAAAATTCTTGAAAATTAATATTTAATGCTAAATTGTTTATTTATTGTACCTAATGATCGAAAAATTCAATGATTACATATTAGATTTGAAGCACGTTGTTGTATTTGTTCCACTAGATCCTTCAAAATTTTGTAAAAGTTTTTCCACCTTTCATTAACTTCCAACACCACTCCAGATGAGCCAAGGAGCAATTAATTTTCATTTGCATGTTCTATTTTTTTTTCTTTTCTTAGAACAACATTCCTTTTCTGAGTTGTTGGTCCCTGTATAACATTAAACATATGTGAATTAGTAGACTGTTGGACACATGTTATCTAATAATTTTAAGTATATTATTAATTATAATTAAAAAAAGAAACTCATATTGGATCGATAGTATTGTTTCATTCACCTGATTCATCTTTTTGCAATTTTTCCATTAAAATTTTACGCTCTTCTGGTCGTAGATCAGAAATAATCATATCGAGCTTCATCATTTTGTGGCTCTGCATGATACATAGTAAACAATACATATTAGTTAAAGTTACATATAGTTGAAAAATAATATTTTTTATAAATAATTTACAAAGAACTTGCCTTTTTTGCTTTTATTGATGTGTTAACAGTATTTTTGTTACTTGATATCTTGTTATTCATTTCTTTATCAATATGAAACTTGTAGCATATCATTCATTAATATATTTATAAATAAATTCTCAACTTTTCAGGTAGAAAATAAATCTCGAGACACCGGTGCACCTTTCATGAAATTCGCATCGCTACCGGTGCGTGGATATATTAACAACATACCACAAAACAATATAATACACCGTACGGTGCGTTCAGTGTTATAAACGCACCGCAAAAACAATTTAATAGACCTAACAGTGCGTGGGGTATTATAAACGCACCACAAAAACAGTGTAATACACCGTACGGTGATTTCCTAGTTAAAGAGAGCACTGGTGCCCTATTTCAGATTTGCGCACGGATTTAAAAAAATGTTTTCATTTTTTTACGACACAACTTGTGCAGTGCACTGTAATAATACAGAGCACCGGTGCAGTGGCATACGCAGGGCGCACCGATAAAGAAAAATCCATTTTATCAAAAATTCACGCAATGGCCGAATGGATTGGGATCCGACTATGAAAGTCGTCTCGTGGGTTAGACGTCAATCTAAAATGAAAAACCCTAATTCTGAAATCACAGAAACAGGGAGAAGAAAGGGAAAAAACAAAAAAATGAAGGGTTCAGGGTAAAAATGGATAAAATTGCAGGAAAAAATAAAAAACTACAAAAAAAAGTAAAAAAAAAGAATTAAATTTAATCACAAAATGGTTTGAAATTCTATGATAAAGGGCTTGAATCACCAGAGTTTTGATTTCTGATTGTCTGAATACTTCTGTTCGAACGTATTTCGCCATCCATAGTGCTTTCGTGCTCTCTTGCTCCATGTTTGTCTCCTGCAAAAATCTGACCAAAAAGTTTTCGCAAAAATAGTGAACTAATGAAAAGTGTTTAGTATTTAAAGAATTATTTTATCAAATTAGATTTTCGAAAATATTTTGCCGCCCATTTTTCAAATTGCCGTTTTTTTTTTTTTTTTTTTTAACTTAAACAAAATAGAGTTACGTTTTTTTATTTGCATTTATTTGTTTCCAGTGCGCGGAAATGTGACGCACCGATGCGTTGTATTAATACGATGCACCAGGGCCTGTTAGGATGATAAGTGCATCGGAGTTTTTAAAGTTTTTTTTTTTTTTTGTATGTAAGATCATAATAAAATAATGATAACTATAAAGTACATGAATTTATTTTCATTATTTTCTAAACTTTATATATGTAAGATCATAATAAAATAATGACAATTATAAAGTACATGAATTTATTTTCATTATTTTCTAAACTTTATGTTACAAAAATTCGTATTATTCTAGATTTGTTATTTTAAAATTATTTGCAAATTTACAAATTTAAATATTTTAATAAAATCATTTCACATTAATACAATTAAAATTTTCACATTAATAGAATTAAAATTTTACATACAATTACATTTATTAAAATTACAATTACAATTTTACATTAATTTCACATACATGAATTACGATTAAAATTACAATTAAAATTTTAATTTTACATACAATTACATTTACAATTTTACATATAATTATATTTACAATTACAATTACAATTTTACAAATATTTTACAATTCAATTAAAATTACAGTTACAAATAAAATTACATTTACAATTTTACATAGAATTACATTTACAATTACAATTACAATTTTACAAATATTTTACATACAATTCAATTAAAATTACAATTAAAATTTTACATTAATAAATATTTTACATATAATTACACTTAAAATTAGAATTAGTACAAATACAAATACAATTTTACAATTTAACATAGACTTAAAATTTAAATTACAATTACATTCACGACATAATATTTAATAAATATCATGGTCATTTAATAATATTAAATTGATTAATAAACATCATCACGATCATGATAACCATCATACAAACATCATATTCGACTAATAAACACATTCAATTAACATCAAATTAACATTATATATTAACATCATCACAACAGAAACATCAAATATACATCTCAATATAATGTCAAATAACTCATGCGCCTATCACATATACACATCTATCTGCAAGCTAAACATTAAATGAACATATCTAACATGACTAACAATATGCGCCACATCATGATGATCATCAACATGAAAATTAAGTACAACTGCAACATGAACATAAAATACATGGACCATATATATATAACTAATTGAATAATGTTAAAAATATACAATTGTAATATAAAAGTCATGGATCAAGCGCTGGTGGTAGTATAACAACATCAATAACACTAGTACAAGTGGATGCGGCCTGCTCAGTAAAGCTAGGTGCAGCCTCGACAGTCGATGGTCGACTAGCCCGCTCATGATCATGATGATCACTAGTATTGATGGATGCATCCGCTGGTGGTAGTACAACATGATCAATATGAGGTGCAGTAGTAGTGGAGGCCTGCTCAGTCAATAGTACTACAACCTCGGCAGTCAATGGTCCAGCCTGCTTATGATGATCGTGACTAGTACTCATGATGGACGCTGTAGGTTGTTGACTGGACGTGGCTGATGGTACAACCTCATCTCCATGATGACTAGTGTCAGATGCTGCCAGTGGAGCCTCATGCTGATCATCAAGTGCGCTGCAAGGTGAACGATCATGAGATGCATCTGAGTCGCTGTTGGCGGACTTTCCATCAGGGGCCGCAGCTTGACTACGCCTATAGCTATGGACAATCCTCCTCAATCGTGTAACAACTGTTGTAGCTCCTACGACATACCGCATCAGGCCATACATGTCACGTGGCATGCCTCTCCACATCCGTAACAATCTATCATCACCCTATATCTCTCTATAATGAGCGGGCCTGATGCCCGCATCTGAAATCAATCCACACAGTTGCTGCCCAACTCCATCCGGTATCTGGTCTCAGGTCGACCACGCCTACCAAAAGGCGGTACGAGTGCACCATGAGGCATAGGATCAGCATGTCTCTTTGCTGCACCACCAACCTCATCCTCCGTAGCATCAACCATCTCCTGATTGTAATCATCAAGATTGACACTTGGATCATGTGGTGGATCCGACATCTCATTGCCATCAAAAGAGCCAATGTCTGCAAAATATATACAAGTACACAAACAATTTCATTACACAATTTAATAAAAACAAGTTAAAGAACATGTTAGAATAAATATAAATAAAACAATAATATTACCTCTATCATCTGGCGGCTTATCAGGAGTGAAAAGGATGTTGGGACACCTTCGCCAATCTAGTCCAGCATAAGGACATGGGACCATAATGAAGGGATGAAACCTGCCAACACTAGCTAGTAAGTCCAGCAAATCATGTGATATCCTCACTGGAAACATAGTGTCTCCCCTCTTGGGCATCATCTACCCCCACATGCGCATCCGGGCCTCGAACATCGGCCTATGAGGCTGTCAAACAAAACTAGGTCTCATCTCTAGAAACCTCTCAAAAAATAAACAAAACATATCTGAAGCAAAAGGAAAGTTGACCCTTCCTTGTGCATGAGCACGGCATCTATCTAAGGCTGTACAAAACTGTCGCAAAAAAATGGCAGACCACCTGACAAGTCGTGGCTGTTGTACTAAATAATCAACGTAATATAAAAGTGAGCAACTAATGCGTTGCCCGTGACTGGTGTTGTGAAAAATGATTGAAGCGATAATAGAAAGGCACTGCACGTCCTGTCTACCAAAAGAATCTATACATAACTGACCTCCAGGTACCTGAAACTCTGAAGGAGACAGTACATGTGCTCCAATGTATCTCTGGGAGTAAACTAACTGACTCCCTGCTACATAACCGCACATATGGGAATGAGGGAAAATCCACCCCTCTCCTCGATAGTCCTGTAATAAAATAAATGTCCTCCTCAGTGGGTGTGTACCACTGGTCAGGACCAACCTGAAAAGCCTATCGGCGGGCATTCCACTTGCTGATAAGATGTCTCAAAAGCACACTATGGGCCTTTAGGCTAGAAATAGACTCCTTATAGAACTTGAGGAGGCCTACCTGCATAAGGATCTCCTGGGTATCTGCAGTGATAGGGCGATGGCATCCATCTCTCTCCCTCTCTCTCGCCTCCCATTGGCGAATCATGTCATATTGTTCTACTTGTTGTTGCTGCTGTTGCTGCTGTTCTCTCTGAATCATTGCCATATTAAATAATTTTTTTTATTAAAACAGAAATGTATTTATAAATATACATATATAATTTTTTTTTTTAAAAACAAACATACAAGTCGGTGCTCCATAAAAATAGTCACGCACCAATGCCGGTGCGTCCTAATATTTTAGCATATTGTCCCCGGGGCCCCTAATGAAATAGACCACACCGGATTTGGTGCAGATGTATATTTTTCAAGCACCGTGGATTGCATATAATTCAGAATAGTGGTGCGCTAACTGAAAGATATGCCCCGACGCATATAGTCATGTCAGCGCACCGAATTCATGACAGTGACATAGTTGACGATGTGGCCTTTTACCCGGCCACACTGTTGACCGTCTCGAAATGAAAAATTCGGTGCGCTGACATAAACCAGGTTGGAAAATGAAGTCAACGCACCACACTATGATTTCCAGGTTCAACGGTGCACCTAGATAAATGAGCGCACCGCCTTTTTTATTTTTTATTTTTAGTTTAAAATTATTCAGGGCGCCTTCCGGTACTGCCCCGAAAACGGTGTGATTACCGTTAGCACCGGTAGTGGTGTTGCCTGTAAATTTTACATGTAGCACCTCTATCCGGTGCGAGCCGAACATCTTGAGCGCACCACACAACAATTTTGTTTTCTTCTTTTTTAATGGTTATTTTTAAGTTTATTTCAATTTCTAATCTGCTAAAAGGCTTAATTATAGAAAAACTAGAAAAATACCTGTACTTTTCACCATCGAGGAGGCATATTGGCTGTAAAATTTGGAAAATAAAATTTTCCCACTGTTTTTCAAAATGCAAGTTGAAGATTGGTGGCCAATGCAGAGCATCAGTGTGTGCAATGGGTGCAATGAGAGCACCAATGTCAGGGCGACTCAGAAATAAGGAAATAGCACCAGGGCTTGAGAGCTCTGGAGCACTGAGGAAAGTGAATAATGAAGTTTTTTGGTTGTAATTTTTTTTAATTAACCCTGTTTCGGTGCGCGGGGTTTTATAAGCGTACCGGTGCAGTTAAATAAAACTGCACCGAGCGGTATCAATTTTGGCGCATTGTTTATAACGTGCCGAGGCGTTTCGCTAACCGCGCACTGGGATGTTTCAGTTTTGGCGCGAAAATTTGATGATGCACCGGGGCGGTGTAATGGTAAAGCACCGGTGCGTAATAGTCACAAAGCACTAGTTTTTTGGCCTTAATTTTTTTTTTATATAACGTTATTCCAATGTGTGCGGTTTCTGGCGCACCGGTGCTCTTAGAGATGAACACACCAACTCGTTTCTGTTTTGGCATAGTGTTTTATGTTGCACCGACGAGGAAGAGTATTGACGCCCCAGTGCATTACATTAATTGGATGCCTTGGTGGTGTGTGTACTTCACGCACACTGTCCGGTGTGCCAATGTTCGGTGCACACCGGTGCATTCTATGGTATCATGCGCACTGGTAATTGATAGCTCAGGAGCACTGGAAAACTAAAAAATCTGGGTTTTTTGTCGTAATTTTTTTTTTAACTTAACCCTTTACCAGTGCGCATTATTTATAGGTGCACCGGTACTTTTTGCTACAAACGCACCGGTCGATTTGTGTTTTGGCGCATTTTTTATGATGCACCGGTGCGGTTTCTGTCTACCGCACATGGTGGTTTCAGTGTTGGCGTTGTGTTTTATAATGCACCAGTGTGGATGAGTTGTGAGGAACCGGTGCTTTATTATATTATGATGCACCGGGCAGGTGTGTACGGAATGCATAGTGTCTGGTGTGCCAATGATTTTGTCTGCACCGGTGCTTTCTTTTTTTGAGAGCACCAAGGCGAGTTTTAACGATAAGAGCATCGATAGGAAAACATCCGCAAAACCCTCCGCCTGCCAACCTCCTCTAGTAACCTCCGCTAGAAACAGATGTATGGGGTATTTTTCTTTGTGGTTCCTCAAAAACATCTGCTAGAGGGTCTTTTGCTTGTAGTGTTGAGATAAGCATCGAGGTTAGAGAGGGAGAGGATACGGGGGTTCCAAGCAATGGCTAGCCCTCCGGAGTCCCCCAGGGCATCAACAGCTACAGTGTTACAACAAGGCCATAGCCTAGTTAGGATTGAATGGAAGCTGGTGCTGGAGCATTTCATTTCTTGCATGAAAAATATGGAAGGGTTGTGTTGCCTTATTCTATTTTTTATCATTCAGAGCTTTGAGGGGCTATTGATCCCTCAAATATTCCATGATGTGAGCTTCATCATTTAGATTGGTGGGTGAGGACCTTACAGAACTTGTTCAACTTAGGGTATCATCCAGATTCAACCAGTTGATCCCCTAGAATAATCAAACGTTGCAGATCTGTGGATTTGCCCCTTTTTCTAGATTCTCTGATAATGTTGATTGTTTATCGAGGTATGTTATCTCCCTGGATGCCCAACTTCGTGCTTCCTTTAAGTATTTGAGATTTGAGTAGAGCTTCCTCTTGACTATCTATTTGCCGAGCCAGAATGGTGTGATACTCCTTGGTATCGCAGGCGATTTCAAGGCCAATGATGTCCAGATTGCCGAAGTCTATGGGTTCTGGATCTTCTTCCATGTAGGTGATTGGGGTTTGATTCTTTCCTTTATTGTGATCTTCCTGCTAAGAAGGGATACCCTGAGTGTCCTCCTCCATGTTGGAAGTGAGATTCAGGGGACGTTTTTGGATCTGGATGGAAGCAGAGGGTGAGTTGTCCTTTTTCTTATCTTTCTTCTTGGATCCTTGATGCTTGTCTTGCAGGTTTTTGTCAGAGGACTTCGAGCTTTGATTAGGATTAAAAAATATGGGGGGGAAGAGGGGTTGGTGGGGGGGTCGCTGAGGGGAGGAGAGGAAGATGGGGGATCCTACTCCAGGGATTGGCTAGCTAGGAGGTGAAAGCTATTGCTGGTGAAAGGTTGAGAGGGTCTGGGGTTGTGGATAGGTTTTTTTCATGTATTTTACGAGAGGAAACTTTGGTGAAGCCATCGGGGTCAGAGGAGGGCTTAGGGGGAAGATTAAGAGGGAAATCCCTGAAAATATGGCCATGCTTATGACATTTGCAGTAGCAGAAGGGAACATGTTCATAATCTATAGATTGGATCCATTCAAATCCATCATGATAGAGACTTACTGAATCTGGAAGAGATTTGGCTAGATGCATGTAGACACAGATTCTTGCATAGGTGGTATAGCGATTGTGCTTGGTTTCTTCAATGATTTTGATGAAAGATCCAAGGTCGTTGCCAATTTCTTAGAGGGTTAGCTCTTCCCAGTATTCCTGTGGTAGGGAATAGAGCCTAATCCACACCGAAACCCAGTTGAAGTCTTCTTTGTCAGGGTTAAAATGTTCAACCCAGTCTCTGAGGAAGAGGCGAGCTACATTAAAGAAGTAAGGTCCTCCGTCCATAACCCTATTTTTGTCCTCTATGCAGGTGAAAATAATAGTGAAAAAACCATTGGGTCCTAGTTATAGTGTGACTTAGCCTTTGGGCTTCCACTTGGACTTCATCCAGCTGTAGAGAGCTTTCTTGGTTGGCCAAATGCCGATAAACTTCCAAATAAGGGATTTATCATGCATGTATTTGATTTTGCCATTAATTATTTCAGCAGGGAAGCAGATCTCAAGCCCTGTGGTCACTATTGGGATGCAGGTTGAGTACGTCGCCTTGTTCTATCCTTTGCTATCTTGTTCTTCATTCACCTGGGTTGCATCATTTTCTCTAGGCTCTGCATTTCCTGTCGAGTCATTCTGTGGCGGATCATTCTGACCAACTTTGTTGTTATTGCCTGGACCACCATCTTCTCCTCCATTGGGGGGGGGGGGGGGGGGGGCGGAGGGTGTAACACCTCCCCGCCCCCCGTTGTTGATGTCATTCTGTTGATCCTCAGAATGCAAATGGGAATCAACTCGGTGATACAGGTGGGAGGGATTAGGAGCTTTGTCGGCGCCCGTAGCAGAGGTGATGGAAACCCTAAGTTTCCATGACCTAGTTCGTCTCAGTCATTCGACCCAAAAACTCTGATATGGAAGAAAATTAACTCTTTCAAATTCAATATATATATTTTAATAAATATATATTACTAATTAAAAAAATAAATAAAAATAAAAAAAAAAATTAAAAAAAAATTAAAAAAAAAAAAATCTACATTGCCTCCTCTATTTAAGGTATTACAAATAACTCTTCTCTAAAATGATTTAAAGATAATGAAAAACAAAATATATTAAACTTATTAATATTATAAAAAGTGAAAAAATATGAAAATAAAATTGTGTAATATCATTAAAAATTCTCAAAAGTAAAACCTAATGTAAAGAGAGTGGAAACAAAAAAATATATAGTTTAAACATAATTACAACCATGTTTCTTTTTTAAATGCTTCACCACCTAATTTTGTCTACCTTCTTATTTTCCAGAGTTATTTAGAGCCAACAACTCATTGTTTTTCATTGTTGATTCAAGCAAGGAGGCAAGTTGGCCATGCTCAGTCAGTTATTGGTTTTGAGAAGAATTAAGCTCTCGCGCAAATCTGAAAAGAATTAGGTTTGCCGATGCTACTGGACCTCGTGGACGACTCTTCAGATTTTATTTTATTTATAGATTTAATGGCCAGATACACATTACATGTTTCAATATGTAAGCAATACAATTGTATCTTTCCATAAAAAGGAAAGAATGGGTAAAGTTTATGTAATTTCTAATGGATCATCAAACTTGTAAACAAACATTGCAACCACTTAGAAAACTATTGGGAAATAAATCTAGACAATACCTCAACAAGAGAACCTTTCCTTGAGGATGGACATTTGATTAAAAATAAAAAATTCAAATTTAATCTTAACAATGAGGTATCAATGGATTAACCCTACCTAAAAAATTGTTATTGAGATCCTTGGTATTATTATATTTATTGGCCAATGGACCACCATATTCAAGAAGAATGACACTCAGACCCAAAAGAGAACCATTGAATTGAAGGATATGGATATAGTTTTGGGTAAATACAATATGGTGAGATTTTCTACATGAAAATTCTAGCTTAGCTTCCTCACTATTTATTGCTATAAAGGATAAAGGAACAAGTGATTTTAGTAGGATATTGAATAGTACAACCTTTACATCAAAACTCTCCACCAATCTCGACCTCAAAGAATCCCATGTATCGAGAAATTGATTTGAAAATTAAATTGCAATCCTTAAAACTCACTTATTACCTACACATGGTGCCTCTGGTGGTCACCCCTCCATTCAAAATAATGTGGCTGCCATTGTAAAGGAAATTATCACAAACATTCATATTTCATATTGGTTAAGGAAATTATTATGTATATAAAAAGAGATGATTATTGGTACACTTCTTCGCTCTCATTTTTAATATTTGCCAATGCAAGAAAAGGGTATATTCTAGTAAAGAGGGAAACTTGCATTGTCAAAGATGCAAGAAAAATATTGATGAATGTGATTTCATGTACATGTTCCACTAAAAAATAGAGGACAACTTAGAGACAACAAATGTTGCCAAATTCTAAGTAGTTCCGAGAAAACTTATTAGAATCTACATTAGGAAATTACATTCACTCATGGATGAGGAAAAAAACATTAAGGCTACAAATATTTTTGGAGATCTATTATTTAATAAATACATGTTAAAAATATTTTTAAATGAACACACACTCAGTAATGACAAGAAATCCCAATCCATTGTCATTGCATCAAACAAAATTGAATCATCAAGATAAAGGGGATAACAAAATGCCATTAACATGCTATGTATACAGTTTATGAGACATCACTTT
The DNA here is from genome assembly GCA_034641835.2 of Pinus albicaulis. Classification (NCBI taxonomy): domain Eukaryota; kingdom Viridiplantae; phylum Streptophyta; class Pinopsida; order Pinales; family Pinaceae; genus Pinus; species Pinus albicaulis. The sequence goes on along the minus strand of CM076572.1, from coordinate 921,415,102 downwards.
TTCTAACTCATATATTTCATAAATTTATATTTCATTGCAACACATGCACTCCTCCAAATGCAAAGATATGTATTTTGTATTAAATTCCTTCCCATGGTTAAGTTGTGTGAGAATAAAATAAATACATTCCAATGAATATATTAGTATGTTTAATGATATAAAGGGTTATAATGTGTTTAGATTGTTGGGAATCAATGTAATATTAAGAGAGAGGGTGAATCGGTATTGTCAAAATTTTCACAATTATTTAACTAATCAAATACAATCAACAATACAATAATGAACCATTCAGATAAGATGTTTAACATACCTATTTACGTGGAAACCCATACGACAGAAAACCATAAGTTTTCTTTTGATTATAGTTCAAATGAAATCCATAACCTAAATTTACATTATATTTTGCAGGCACCAACCTATAGGAGGAATTGAGCACAATGAGGGGGTAGTAGCACCCGTACATGAGGTTCGGGGTAATGCCCCGAAAAATTTATTTTGGGTATGAGTATGATTTTTTGGGGGGATTAAAAATGTTTGCACCACTATGCTTTGGGAGGATTCATGGCAGAAATTACCCAAACTAGGAGAACAAATAGATTTAGAAAGGATGCACCAATAGATGAAAGCCATGATTTAAACACAATTATAGATTACTGGATATACGAGGATCCCAAATCGTGCTGGTTCTAATTGATCCCAATTGTTGTCACTCCTAGAGATAGCCTAGAGTTGTAATAGACCCGTGCCTAGGACATCTTAGCATAGCACGGAGCGTATGATATAATGTATGAAGTTGTCAACTTCAGCTCATATGATATCTCCTGTAAATAGGGAAATAAAATAGAATGGGACCAAACTCTCAGAAACTGACAGAGGAAAAGAGATACTACAAAAGCAAGATGTAGAACTCTAATACAAAAGCAACAGACAATTCAGAGATAGTTTACTGCAAAGCGGGCCGATTCAGAAATACTTCAAAGACATAAATTATCAGAAGGTGTATGTAGTGAAAGAAATGTTTGAGAAGATATTAGTTAACATTGAGCTGATACCCAGATATACAATACCACCATGCATGGGCTTACCAATCTAAGAATCCATACATGATAATAGCATTTTAAAAGCACCCTCCCAAAGAAACTAATATAGCAGAAGTATGGTTAGCTGAATAATGGAACAAAATATCATGCATGAGTCATATTTAAAGCGCTTGACTGATCTGAGCATGAGCATCAACTAGGATGAATCCATACCAAAAATCAGTGAGCCACTCACATTCCAAAACATGATACAAGAAAGATCAATGAAATGAAATGTTCCATTAATATAACACAATAAAGAAAGTTACAGACTGTGAAATACCAAAGACCAGAAGCCTCTTTGACAGATAGAACTCATCCTCTCTGAGACCATATGGGCTTTATGTATTCATACCAAAGTTTTACAAAATGTTTACAAAAAATCCTTTCACTGCATAATTTTCTGATAAAATCTGGAACCCTAAATAATCTGTTCTTCGGGGGTTTTATAGAGAAAGAGAAAACTTAATAAATGAAGTAGGTGATAAACGTTTAATCATATCATAAAAACAAAATGGAGGAGACGTGCACGCCCATACTTCTTGATGACTTTGTGGTGATGCACGTACTCTGTAGCCTGTCTTCTGAAATAAATGTTCTGGGTGAAAATCTCTTCAGGAACACGATATAGGGATAACCATATTAACATTATGTCCTTTTCTGAAGGTAAATTCTGCTGAAATGAAACCTAGAGGGTGTTGTTTCTTGTGCATTGTACTCTTTTCCTTCTAAACCCTGAATTATGATTTAAAATCTTCAATGCCGAACACTGAATACCTTGATCTTCCACTGATACTCTTTGCTGCAACATTTATGCCTCCATATATGATATCTGCCTCTTGAATAACACTGGGAAGCTCGCCAAAGTACAACCCTGTTTATTTAATGGATGTCATGTCGCAGCAGCTACCCAGGACTTTCTTCATAAATTTCGCCTCTGAAAAACTGTTCCTTTGATGTGTTCTTGGCTCTTGTAATGGATGCTGCCAATTATGATAATTCTTTGTCGCTGTAAACCTGCAAAACACACAAAGTTGTGAAGAAAACAAATGCATGGGGGATGGCAATGCAACGGAGGCGACTGTGTAGTGAAGCAACATGATAAAATGGTGGAAGCATGCAAGGTGGTGACAAAGAAAATGCAGTGGAAATAATGGCAAAAGGGCTGGCCAGATTTTATAATGCGGAACGTTAAAATATATCATATGAATGTAATGTATAAATGGCGAAGGGAAAAAATGCGATAAACACGTGGGATGATGACGTGGAGGAAGACCGGGTCAATAGTGGGGCATGCTAATGATCTAGACCGTTCGATCTCAAGACGAGATCGACGGTTGAAACGGCGTTGGGGGCGATTTCCAGTGGGCCAGGGGTACGATTCCTTATTCTAAATCCCGTGCAGCTTCAGAGCGCGATAGCCGTTGGATGAAAAGCTTCAGATCAGACGGCTGACGGCGATATCGCTGGGCGTCCTGTCCCGAACAATAGCGCGTGATGAACAGCGGTTTTGGAACCGTACGCTAGGACACGTGGCAGACAATGTATGGAATCGCTGGCCCCACGGGAATTATCACCTACCGTCGAAATGCGGTGCGATATAAACCACCGGTTTTTGCAATAGGAGCGGGCGTGGGGACCACCAGGATAGGCATGCTACGAACCGTTGATTTGGTAGAATGATCAGACGGTGCATAAACGATTTGGGCGATGAATAGAATGAGCCACGAGCACAGTGCTGATTCACGAATACTGTCCGATCTTGCCAAGATCGACGACTAATATTTCGCCCGAGCATTTGGTTGATAAGTGCCTAGTTCTTTTGCGCTCGATTCCAGCACTGGGTTACGCGGGAGAAAAGGACAGAGGGGCTACGGCCTTAAATATTTTCAAATGTGGGGTTTTCTGCCTTTTATAATGTAATTTGGAGGCGGGAAATGGTAACGATAGGTGTAAGAATGATTTTCCAAGGCTGAAAGGGGGAATTTGAGATCTATAAGCCAGATTGCCTGTGAAAATTTTATAGGAAGCTGATTATGATCAACATTGGCTTCACCTGGGGACGGCACGTTCAACCCTGAACGTGTCGAGAACTCGCAGACCCTCTGATCATCATGTATGCAGACTCTATTCTCCAGCACCTCCATTTTCACTTTATAATTCATCGCAACACCAACATTATTCGAACAAAGATAAAACAAAAACTAAAATACAGTATAGTACATCAGGCTGTCCCTGCCTGGATTAGAACTGGAAATAGGGTTTAAGAAATTGACCATTTACAGGGGCATCCAGTAAGTCGCCCTGTAAATTCTCCAACCTGAAAGTATTATTTCCCCCCTGTTCCACAATTTTGAAAGGACCAAACCAGAGGGGGTCGAATTTACCATGTTTACCCTTTTCAGCTCTTCGGACATCCCATATGAGCACCAAATCACCAATCTGCAGCTTCCTGTCTTTTGCATGCTGATAAAAAATGTGTTTCATTTTCTCTTGATATTCTATTAACCTCTGATTCACCTAGCCCCGTGTTTCTTCTAATTCCACCAATTGATTGATTCTCCTGATCATATCATCAGGTTCCTCCTGGCTTTCTTGCATGAAGCGGGCCACTGGTAAAGCCAGTTGTACAGGAAAAACTCCTGCTCGTCCATATACCAATTCATAGGGAGATTTCCCAGTTGCTCTCTTGCTGGTGATTCTAGTAGCCCATAGAGAAAATTTCAATTGGGAATCCCAATTCTTCTGATTTTCATTGATAGTCTTCTTCAAGGCCCTCACCAGAGTTTTATTTGAAGACTCTGCCAAGCCATTTCCTTGTGGATAGTAAGTTGTAGAGTGACTCAGTATGATATTGTATTGCTGGCAGAAATTCATAAATTTTTCAGACTTGAAGGCCTGTGCATTATCAGTCACTATTCTGGCAGGACGGCCAAACCTAGATATGATATTCTCCTCCATGAACTTTATGATCACAATATCTGTAGCATTCCTTGCAGGTATGGCTTCCACCCACTTTGTGAAATAATCGGTGGCAATTAAAATCCATTTATGTTGTCCACTCGATGGAGGATGTATTTCACCTATAAAATCAATACCCCATTGACGAAATGGTTCATCCACATGCACTAGAATCAGGGGAAATGGTGCCGATTTCTGTCTCTCAGCAAATTTCTGACATTTATCACATGCTCTTACTCTGGCAAAAACATCTCCAAAAAGCTTTGGCCAATAGAAACCAGCCTTCAGAATTTTATGAGATGTGGCCCTTCAGCTGTAATGACCTCCACGGATCCCTTCATGAAATTATGCTATAATACTCTCAACTTCATTCTCTGTGAGACACAGGAGTAAGATGCCTGAAGGATCTCGCCAGTATAGCCGGCCATTGGCAACTATGTACTTCTGTGATTTCAATCTCAGCACTCTGTATTTAGTTTTATCACAGCTCGGATGGCAGCTGAGTGTGAGGAGATATTATACTATCTCTTTGTACCACTGACTGGTGAGGTACTTTATATGTGTTTCCGGAGTGGCTACTCCAATTCCCTGTCGTTCTTCTTTTTCTTCAGATTCCTCACCTGCTATAATGGACAAATGTATGCCCAGGGCTTGATAGTTTGATTCAGATAACATTTTAGCAAGCCCCTGTCCTTTGATCAGCTTAGTAGGGCGGATGTCTAAGTCATATTCCTGTATTTTAGCAATCCACTTACCCCTTTTTCCTTCACTATCCCCCTGGATAAGGATATCTTTTACAGCAGCAGCAGGCACAAATGCAGTGATGTGGGACTGTAAGATACATACACGGAATGCTTTGAGGGATTTCACTAGGGTGTATGCTTGCTTTTCCAATATGTTGTATTTTAATTCTGCATCACGGAGCACCTGACTGAAAAAGGCAATAGGCTGCTCATACCCTTCCTCATTTTTCTGCAATAAAACTCCTGCTATTGTATGAGGTGATGCAAAAGAAAAAATCATCAAAAGGTTTATCATAATCTGGTCCAGCCAGCACAGGGGCTTCTACAAAATCATTCTTTATTCTGGTAAATGCCTCCCGTAATTCCTGTGACCACTTTACTTCATTATTCTTCTTGAGCATGTCCGTTATATGCCTAACTATCTCAGCATAGTTAGGAATAAACCTCCTTAGGAAATTAATATGCCCAAGGAATACCTACACCTATTTCTTATTTTTGGGGAAAGAAATACCATTTATAACCTCTACCCTCTTAGGATCTATCTTCACCCCATCTTTAGTCACGATATGGCCCAAAAGCTTTCCCTCTTCTAATGCAAATAAAGACTTTTGAGGATTCAAAGAGAGACCATACCTTCTGCATTTCTTAAAAGCTCTTCGCAGATGTTCAATGTGCTCAGCATCATTCTTGGAAAATACAGTGATATCATCGAGGTAAACCACCAGGAATCTATCTTTCTCCCCAACAAAAGCAATATCCATCGCCCTCTGAAAAGTGGCCCCTACATTAATCAATCCAAAAGGCATCCTGGCATACATAAATGTACGCTAGGGTGTGGTGAAAGAAGTCTTCTTTTGATCTTCTGGAAGTACAGCCACCTGGTTATAACCAGAGAATCCATCCATCATGGACATCCTAGAAGCTCCAACCACTTTCTGTAGGATGTGATCCATCTTAGGCAGTGGATAATTATCCTTTAAGGATGCTCTGTTTAAATTTCTAAAATCCACACATAGCCTTATTTCTCCATTCTTCTTTCGTACAGGAACAAGGTTTGCCACCCATTTAGAGTACCTCAGTGGTACAATTATTTTGGCTTTTAGTATCTTCTTGATTTCCTTCTCAATATAAGGCAGCAACAGGGGATTTATTTGTCTGAGCTTCTACTTATGGGGCTTTGCATCTGCCTTCAATGGAATTTTGTGCTTCATAATACTAATATCAAAAGTTTTCAATTCCTAATAGGACCATGCAAATACATCTTTGTAAGACTAAATATGTTCTGATATAGCTTTTTATATTCTCCAAGGATCTTCCTGGACAGTTTTACAATCTTGGGATCAACCTCAGTACCCAGATTCAGGTCTTCTACCTGATTTTCTTCTACCACCTTGTTTGGCTGCAATGAGACATCATTCTTGTCAAATAATATTTCTAGAGGCACCAGTCCTATAGGTATAATGTTTCCCTTCAATTGCAACACTTTATTACTTGCCACTTTCTCCTCCCAATTTCTTTCTGAAGTGTTTTCAGACTCAACCTCTTCTTCATCAGCATCAATCTCCATATTGGAGAATTCTCCCACTGTTTCCAGGAATCTTTTCATTTTTTCTTCATCTTCAAATACCTGCCAGTGTTTGATGTTATCTGAGATTGAAGGCCGATAACGCACCTCAACTTCATATCTTAAAAGAGGGTTCTGAGGTGGTCGAAATGTACTAGCAGCCACAGCAAGGGAATCAACCATCCTATTCTGTTCTCGGGGCATGAACTGGATATTGAATGCCAAGAATACATTTTCTACCATGTCCCAAACTTTATTCCTATAAGCCCTTAGCCTAGGATGTTTGGTATGACACTGATTCCTGACTTGTCTAACCACCAGTTCTAAATCTCCCAGAACTTTTAAACTTTGTATATTCATATTCCTGGCTGTCTGCAATCCTAACAAGAGGGCTTCATATTCAGCCACATTGTTGGTGGCTTCATACTCTAGTTTGAAAGACAGTGGGATCCATTTTCCTGCAGGAGAAATCAATAATATTCCAGCTCCATTACCTTCTTTAGAATTTGCTCCGTCAAAATGGAGTGTCCAGATTCCTGCTTCATGGCTCTCTGAGGTCTGCTCAATCTTGATCTGACAGAAGGATGGTTCATGAGCATAATATTGATCTTCTTCCAGCATCAAGCATGAAAAATCTCCTTCCTTACTGTAGACTGGTGAATTTACAAAATTGTCAGCCTTAGTCACCGTCTTGACAAATCTAGTCTCCCTGTACAACCTCCTCTCCTGGCCACCAAAAACTGGGATAATAGCATATGTTAAATCTAACTTGATTGACCCGCCAATTTTTGTTCCCCGGGACCTTGACAGCAACATACCAAAACGAGCTGGGATGCCAGCCACCACGATGTCCATTACCACACTTTTTGTGGGGATTTGGGCCAAATTGACCACCAAAGCCTTGATCATCCCCAAGAATTTAACTCTTTTGGAATAAAATGAATAGAGGTCTTTATATGGACGCGTGATTTGCAAACCTAGTTGTTCCATGACTGACAGAGGCATAAGATTATGGGAAGCTCCAGAATCTAACATGCAGTTATGTAATAGCAGGTCATGGATCACTAGAGACACATAGAAGGGAGGAGTAGAAGGATCTAACTCCTCAACATGTGGGCCAAACACTACCATAGGTATTTCTTCTTGAAGGTTGAGGCTATCTGGGATGATTGGTGCTTTTGGAGGGAGCATGAAAGAGGTGACTTGAGATTGATATGCTGGTTGCTTCAACAGTTCAGTCAAGGGGACTGGAATTTTGACTTTTTCAAGTTCCTTTTGCAGACTGAAAGCAGGAGGGGACTTTTCTATCACAACCTCTTTTGATTCTTTATTTTCAGCTGGGGGCTTGAATTCTTTAGACACAAGCTTTACATTAGGGGGAATGACTGCTTTTGAAGAGGAAGGAATTTGATCATTAAACTGCAAAGGTTTGTTTAGAGGTCCCTTACCTTTGTCTGTGGATTTCTGCATTGTTGACCCCTGCTGAGCAAGTGCTTCCTTCTGGGGAGGCTCCTCTTCTTGATCTTGAGTACGAGTCCTCTTCCTAGAGGATCTGAGATCATATCTTCTATTGAAGTGTGCTTGCATGAAATCATCAAATTGTTTACAATAATGATCAAAATCTGCTTCTTTTGTGTCTCTGGTCTTTTCTTCTTCTTGCAATGAGCATTCCTCTCCTTCTCTATCTGAGAAAGCAAAATTTGCATTCTCCAGTCCATAGGCAGCGTCTTCAGCAGAATCATCTACTGGACCTTCTAAGTACAATGGGTGTGGTACTTGATCTTGTTGTTCTTTTGTTTCCTGTACTGAGGATTTTAACCTCTGTTTTGAGCATTGTGGAAGTTCTTGGGGGTGAATTCTTGGCCTCCAATTCTAGCTTGACCGGTTTACCAGAAAGGTTCTTAATCATTTTTCTCATTTCTTCAATTCGGTCATTAGCTGAGTCTCTGTCTTGGTAGGAGGTAGATACCTCCTCTTTGCCCCTTCTTCTGGTGTCTTGTTCAGTTTTTGCCTTTGATTTGCCAGTGGAGGCAAAATTTGCCTCAATTTCTAGTGCATCTGACTGAGCATCATCCAGAGTAGCAGACTTTCTTTCTCTGAGAGAGAAACCAAATTCTGAATCAAAGGCTGCTACGAAAACAACTTTAGCAGCAGTTTGATGGGGTTTCATATCAGCAGGGAGACTCAAATATAATTTATTAAATCTCTTGATAAATTCTGATACCCCTTCATTATGTCTTTTCTTTAGTGCATTGAACTCAATGAGACAATTTCCATGATCTTTCTTCTCTCCCCATTTCCTAAGAAAAGTGTCTTCCATGTTATCCCAAGTGGTAATAGAACGGCCAGCCAATGTCTTAAACCATTTTCGAGCTTCACCATCAAGAGATTGCACAAACAGTCTTAAGACCACATCTAAATGTTCAACATTAAAGTTCTCTGCAAAGGAGCAGAAAGTCTCAAGATGTTTTTGAGCATCAATCTCGTTTTCGCCATTGAATCTGGGCAAGATCTTCAGATAATCTTGGGGCATATCATTAAACACTTGGGGTAATGCCAAGGGAGCATATTTGTTCATCAATAAGGCCGAAACATTGGCCATTGGAGGAGGTGGAGGTAGTGCAATAGTTTGATGAGTAAAAGGAGGAGGAGGAGGTGGAAGTGGAGTATGAATAATAATAGGAATATACTCAACTGCAGCTTGAGGGGTTGAGGGGAGCAAAGGTATATTAACAGCAGATACTTCGGTTACTTCTTTGACCTCTTCAACCTCAGAAGTAGGATGAAGGCTATTTTTATTTCTAATACCCTCTCGGGGTGGACTATCTGAATAATAATAATCAGTATCTCCCACAATGGAGTCAGGATCTGGCACTTGAGTCTCTTGAGAAGAAGAGGATGGAAAGTCTACTATAGACACTTCAGGAATTTTGGAACGGGCTGATTTCCTTTCCCTCCAATTTCTTCTATGTATAATCTGGTCAGGGTCACACACTGAAGGTGTCTTTGACTTAGACGTATTTGACCTCAGGTGTGGCTTACAAGGAGCCAGGACTGCAAATAGATTTATCAAATAACAAATGTGGAGTCGCCAAGATGAGGGATCTACAACTCTCAACTCTCCATACTCACCTACTTGAAGAGTGAATTAGGTTTTGTCGAGGCCCAGGGATTTTAATTTTCTTAAATTCGTCCACGGCAACGGCGCCAGAAATATGTTGTCACTCCTAGAGACAGCCTAGAGTTGTGATAGACTAGTGCCTAGGACATCTTAGCATAGTAAGGAGCTTATAATATAATGTATGAAGTTGTCAACTTCAGCTCACATGCTATCTCCTGTAAACAAGGAAATAAAATAGAATGGGACAAAACTCTCATAAACTGACATAGGAAAAGAGATACTGCAGAGGCAAGATGTAGAACTCTAATACAAAAGCAACAGACAATTCAGAGACAGTTTACTGCAAAGCGGGCCAATTCAGAAATACTTCACAAACATAAATTATCAGAAGGTGTATGTAGTGAAAGAAATGTTTGAGAAGATATTAGTTAACATTGAGCTGATACCCAAATATAAAATACCACCATGCATGGGCTTACCAATCTAAGAATCCATACATGATAATAGCATTTTAAAAGCACCCTCCCTAAGAAACTAATATAGCAGAGGTATGGTTAGCTGAATAATGGAACAAAATATCATGCATGAGCCATATTTAAAGCGCTTGACTGATCCGAGAATGGGCATCAACTAGGATGAATCCATACCAAAAATCAGTGAGCCACTCGCATTCCAAAACATGATACAAGAAAGATCAATGAAATGAAATTTTATATTAATATAACACAATAAAGAAAGTTACAAACTGTGAAATACCAAAGACCAAAATCCTCTTTGACAGATAGAACTCCTCCTCACTGAGACCCTATGGGCTCTGTGCATTCATACCAAAGCTTTACAAAATGTTTACAAAAAAGCCTTTCACTGCATAATTTTCTGATAAAATCTGGAACCCTCAATAATCTGTTCTTCGGGGGTTTTATAGAGAAAGAGAAAACTTAATAAATGAAGTAGGTGATAAACGTTTAATCATATCATAAAAAAAAAATGGAGGAGACGTGCATGCCCATACTTCTTGATGACTTTGTGGTGATGCACGTACTCTGTAGCCTGTCTTCTGAAATAAATGTTCTGGGTGAAAATCTCTTCAAGAACACGATATAGGGATAACCATATTAACATTCTGTCCTTTTCTGAAGGTAAATTCTGCTGAAATGAAACCTGGAAGGTGTTGTTTCTTGTGCATTGTACTCTTTGCCTTCTAAACCCTGAATTATGATTTAAAATCTTCAATGCCGAACACTGAATACCTTGATCTTCCACTGATACTCTTTGCCGCAACATTTATGACTCCATCTATGATATCTGCCTCTTGAATAACACTGGGAAGCTTGCCAAAGTACAACCCTGTTTATTTAATGGATGTCATGTCGCAGCAGCTACCTAGGACTTTCTTCATAAATTTTGCCTCTGAAAAACTGCTCCTTTGACGCGTTCTCGACTCTTGTCATGGATGTTGCCAATTATGATAATTCTATGTTGCTGTAAACCTGCAAAACACACAAAGTTGTGAAGAAAAAAAATGCATGGGGGACGGCAATGCAACAGAGGCGACTGTGTAGTGAAGCAACATGATAAAATGGCGGAAGCATGCAGGGTGGTGACGAAGAAAATGCAGTGGAAATAATGGTGGAAGGGCTGGCCAGAGTTTATAATGCGGAACATAAAAATATATCATATGAATGTAATGTATAAATGGCGGAGGGAAAAAATGCGATAAACACATGGGATGATGACATCGAGGAAGACCGGGTCAATAGTGGGGCATGCCAATGATCTAGACCGTCCGATCTCAAGACGAGATCGACGGTTGAAACGACGTCGGGGGCGATTTCCAGTGGGCCAGGGGTATGATTTCCTTGCGCTAAATCCCATGCAGCTTCAGAGCATGATAGCCGTTGGATGAAAAGCTTCAAATCGGACGGCTGACGGCGATATCGCTGGGCGTTCTGTTTCGAACAACAACGCGCGATGAACGGCGGTTTTGGAACCGTACACTGGGACGCGTGGCAGACAGTGTATGGAATCACTGGCCCCATGGGAATTATCGCCTACCGCCGAAAGGCGGTGCGATATAAACCATCAGTTTTTGAAATAGGAGGGGCGTGGGGACCACCAGGATAGGCAGGCTACGAACCGTTGATTTGGTAGAATGATCGGACGGTGCATAAACGATTTGGGCGATGAATAGAATGAGCCACGAGCACAGTGTTGATTCATGAAGACCGTCCGATCTTGCCAAGATCGACGGCTAATATTTCGCCCGGGCATTTGGTTGATAAGCGCCTAGTACTTTTGCACTCGGTTCCAGCACTGGGTTATGCGGGAGAAAATGACAGAGGGGCTACGGCCTTAAATATTTTCAAATGTGGGGTTTTCTGCCTTTTATAATGTAATTTGGAGGCGGGAAATGGTAACAATAGGCATAAGAATGATTTTCCAAGGCTGAAAGGGGGAATTTGAGATCTATAAGCTATATTGCCTGTGAAAATTTTATAGGAAGCTGATTATGATCAACACCACCTAAGACTTGACACCCCAAACTATATGGTGAAACATGGCACAAATTTTGGAGAAACTTGAAAAGTAAGTGCATTCGTTATTCATTACAAGAAAATAACCTATGATGGAGATACATGTCTAAAGGAACCTTTTCTATTCATGAAGCCTACCACTTAGAAGTGGGTCATCAAACTATCAAAAAGGAAGAGGCTTGGCCAAACATATAGAAACAAAATGCATGACCTAAGCTATCTATTTTTCTTTGGCTTTTGCTACAAAATAAGCCATTAACATGGGAAAACATTCAAAAGTGGAATTACCAGGGACTATCTTGGTGTCCACTTTGTCTCCTTCCTATAGAATATTTGTAGCATTTATTCAATACATATGCCTTCTAAGTGGGCTTATGGAATATACTACCATAATGTTTTATGTGTATTGATAGAGACCATGTGAATATTTCCAATACCATTGTTTTCCGACATTATTAGGCATTCTCAAATGCCATTCTAAATCACATTTGGACCCTTTCATCCAGTTTCCTCCTATGGGATATATGGAAATAACAAAACACGAGAAATTTTTAAGGGACCCTCCATTCCTTTGACCTCCATTTGGAATTATGTTCTTTGTCATATACAAGAATCAATTATTTGATGGGGCGTCGAAAGGTAATTTGGTTCAATCGAGTTATAGTGGAAACATTCAAGATCATGGTGGTATGCCCTTATACATATTCTCTAGATCCCTTGGAATTAACAGAAACAATGTTATTAATCTTTTGGGTCTCCACATGGGATTGGAGATTGCCCAAACCCAAGGCATCACCAAGATCTTGGTGGAAGACGATTCCTAAATTATCATAAATATTCTGCAGAAACTTTAGAATCATACCTCATTACATAAGGTACCATCGAGATGGTGGTTGAACACTCTTCCTGGTCATGTCTCTTCTCTTATTATCCTAATTTTGTCTCTTATTCCAATGCATGTTCAAGAATATACTAATAAAATAATAGACTTGCTAGAAAATGATGGGTGCTTAGATTCCTCTCCCCTAGTGTCATCCACTTGGAACCTTTTACCAGACTCCCCTCTTAAGTGTTAATTTTTGTGTAGCTTGGGAGGTACTCCAAGCCCTAAGGTTCGAGGTTTGGAGGGAAAAGCACCATAATAGTGTTGAAGCCTAGAAAATCTCTGCTTCAAACATTGGGGAAAACCACCCGGTCGGGACTTTAAGACAGCTCCTTTTCCGTTTGGAATGGTGGCTCCGACTGGATTTAAAGGACCATTTTCCTTATAACTAAGTGGATTGGATTGGATGGGTGGAAATGGGACTAAATTAACAGAAATAAAACTATCTAATCTAAACTAAATACTGATAAAGAAATTCTAATACTAACCCGGGTAATTATATGTGAATACAATTTAAGATTGTTCCAATCTAATAATAACCATGAAAATGTATTATTAATCAAATTGAAAGAGAACGAATAAAGATAATTTCAAGAATAAACAGAGTATTAAGATATATTGTATTCACACAATAAAACATGGTGTAAGGCTATAAAGATGTTATTTCAATATACTCAGAATGATATATAGTGTGTCACATGAGACTCAATATATAAATGAATGACTAAAATGAATACTATGTTGGCTCAAAGAAAATCAATGAAAGTGAATGTATAGAAATACCTCATTCATCTTGAAGACTGTCAAATGAAATGTGATACTCTGATCGAGTAACTCCGATGTAAAATTAAATCCAAAGGTACAGAAATGCAACACTTCAAAGATAATTTCAGCACAAAAATCACCAGATGTGATCCTTCATAAAATATAATAGGGAATGGAGTACAGAAATGTTAGCTCCAAGTCCAAAAAAATATTACAACTCCAGATCCCTCTCTAAATGCATGAGAGGGATTTAAATAAGAAATTACATAACAAAATCCTACTACTACTGCTACAATCTATCAAATTGAAAACTGAAAGGCTATCTTAAATGAAACTGATTCATTGTTTTTCTCTCTCGCTTGATGAAGCCAAATTGCAAATCTTCAACATATCTTGGAGTCTCGGTGGATGACTCATCTCGGAATGCAGCTGTCCAGCATAGGTGGCATCGGAAAATTCTGGAATTAAACAATCAACAGCATTTGAAAGGAATTTGATAGCCATTTTTTGATTGTTTGGTTTGATCAAATGAGTCCACATACTGTCCCAGGATATTGTTTGAAGTTTGTCGATTTGTTGACTTTTCTTCTCCATTTCTTCTCTCCATCTGTTTTCAGTTTCTTTCACTTTGGGCAAACTACCAGGAACACAGTCTGAAATGAGATTGATTGAGTACAAGCTGTCATTTATGAATTGCGTGATATTATTCATCATACTTCTGGCCCTTGATATTGCTCTCTCAGCTTTCATTATTTGATGTTCCCATTCTGTAAACAAGACTTCTTTGTGTCTTTCCTCTATTCTAGGAAGATTGGCTTCTTTTCCTTTTTCTGTGTCTTGCCAATTGAGAAATTCGGAAATCTTTTCATCAGCATCATCTATTTCTTGTCTGAGAGTAATAACATTTTGGATCAAAGATGAGGTAATATCACAAAAAGGTTCTGTCTGTGATAGCTTTGCACAAAATTCATTCAATTGCTGAGATAATAGTTTATTAGCCTCAAGGGCTTCTGATTTGAATTCACTTAACTTCGGAAAATCTTTAAACTTATCCAAAGTTGTTTGAAATTCCTTTTCTTGTACCATATTTGCATTTTTCTCATTTTGTAACAGACTTTGTAACTTGGAAATTTCTTCATTAAGTTGTTGTTGTTTGCTTAAGAGCTGCTCGTCAACTTTCTTCTTTTCTTCTGCAAGCTGTTTTTCCAACTCTTTGGACCTGAATGTCTGATTTTGTAGTTGTTGTTGCAATTGGGCAATCTGTTGCTGACTTTCCTTAGCTTGCTCTTCAAGTGAATCTATATGGAGATCTTTCTGAGTTATCATTTGAGAAACTTCTACAGCTTTATCAACTGTTGCAGCACTATAAGCTCTTGCATACTGGGATAATTTTGTGAGGTCTTCAGATGGATTCACCTCATTGTTTTTGTAAGAAATATTCATAAACTCTTCTGATGGAGTAGAAAACATGTCCTGTTCTGTCTTCCTTCTTTTTCTTTGCCTTCTAACAACAGCCTTATGTTTGGGGTTGTAAAATACATCTAAAGGAGGGATCTCCTCGACCTTCAATACAATCTGCCCTGTCGGATGTTCAGGAATGATTTCAACATCCTGCTCTATTTGTTCTTTATCTTTGTCTTGCAATCCCAGCTGTTGAGCAAATTGATCATATTGTTTCAATAACTGGGAAGAAACATTAAGATCAGCAGAAACTATAATCTCCTTAGTTTTTTCCTTCCCTTTTTCTGTATCTGTGTTCTGCTCAATGGTTTTGCCATCCGATCCACCTTTTTGATTATGCACATCATCATTGGTACGTGTGCATTTTTCTGTTGTTTGGGCAGTAGACTGCTGACCAGTATTTTGATCGGATTTATCATCAGTATTTCCCTTTTGAGCATTAGGCTTGTCGACAGTGACCACCTTTTGAGTATGTACAGTTGGCTGGTTAACAGCCGATTGTGTAATGACTTTGCCAGTAGATGTTTCTACTGGCGTTTTTCCAGATGTACCTTCTTTCTCTGACCCTTGTGTTGGAATTCTTAGTTGGTCCAGAGGAACTCTTAACAATCTCTGGCTTCTGAATAACAAAAATTTATTCATTTCCTCCTTTTGGAATTTAGACTTGGCTAAATCATAAATTTGAGGAAAATTATCCAAAGAAACAAACAAATCATCAAACAGATCTGGCTCATGCTCAAATCGAGCAATTGACACTGAAGCAGTAACATCAAAGGCTATTTATCGCGGATCATACTGTCTTCCAGGAATGGTCGCAAATTTACAACCTTTTATCTTGGCTACTTCCTTTTCAGCATGCTTGAAGTCATTCAAAGTAAACTGACCACAATTGAATGGGAATTGAGGCCACATTCTCTTCTTACTGTTATTTAAAGACCTGGATATTCCTTCAACTGTTAATTGATAGGAAATTTCTTGAGAAAGAAGTTTGTCTGGAACAATAAGAGGAAGAACATGTGGTTCCACAATACTACCAAAAACCCTGATGTATGTAAATTTCTCCTCCCCAAACCAATCTCCTATTGCAGATAAGTCTGCCTTAGCTTTATCAGAGAACCTAGGAGGGAAGCGATTATAAATGGTTTGGAAAACAGGGATAAGGAAACCATGACAGATTCTATATACATTATATTGGAAATGAACCTTCCAAAGCAGTTTATGATAAATATGAATTGGGGTAGGGTCTTTGGGAGTCCATTTCCATCCAAATAAGGGAAACTCGGAATTAAAACAAAGAGCATCAAGAATATAGGCACAAAAGAAAAAGGGAGTGGAATTTCCAGCGGTTTTTTCTTGTCTGTACTCAAGTATCCTATTGGCCATTCTATCAGAAAGAATAACTGTTGTGTAACCAGCTTCAAAAATAGAAGGAAAGAGATATCAACGCCTTAGAAATAAGCCACTTCGAGGGGGCAACCTCCAATACATTACATAAATGCACAATTCTTCGATCATACAATTTACAAAACCTCCTTTCTATATATAGGAGTCCATGGGGCCATAATGTAATCTCATGGCCATAATGTAATCCTAGCCGACCTAACAATAATAATTTAAGGGCACAATAATAATAAAATGGGGGTTACAAGGGTACAATAATAATAATAATGGGGGCTACACTAACATAATAAGGGGCTACACTATTAATATAGGGACTTAACATGCCCCTCTCTTTCAAACAAGTGTTGTCCTCAACGCTTGATTATTTCTTGATGCTTCTGTATAAAATTCTCATCCTCCCATGTGAAATCTTCTACAGGAAAGTTCTTCCACTTGCTGAGATACTCTGAAATTGATCGTACTTGTCGAGTTCTTGTTTCTATGACTGATTCATAACTTCTTTCGATGTGATGTTGATCTTCCTGTTGTTTCATTAGATTCTGCACCAAAGTTGGATTATCCTTTGAGAGTTGGAGAACTTGTTGTTGATGTTCGATGTGATCTTCCATTAATTTATCATCCATATTTGCTATTATTTGATCCTTCAAACCATCCAACTTAGCCTCCATTTCTGCTTTTAAACCATCTATTTCATCTTCAATTGCTCTTCGTAAGATTGAAACTTGTTGGACTTGGTACCGTAATTTTGATATCTCGTACTGCAACTCTTCCTCTTCATGCGTCATAGTATAGATTTCCAAAGGCTTAATGGGTGTTGAATTCTTTTTTGGGGCCATTTTATAATCCAATACTGATATCTATTCTACAATATGCCCTTGCAATCAATTCAACTTGATTCTTCAAACAAGACTTATGCAATTCAGAAACAAAATATACACCTTTTACTTGCTTTGAGGAGCTCGATATTGAAATTGAATTATCTCTGTAATTGAAAATATTCAATATCTGAAATTCAGCCCTGTAGTAGCCCTTTGAAGCTTCTTTCAAATGCCACAGGTCTGACCTAATTTAGATTCTCCAAGACAAAGTTGTGTCCAATCTCCCACAATGACCTAATTATGGACTGGTTCAGTAGAGCGAACTTGTACGACTAGCCACATGTCACTGTTTCGTCCTTTGTCGCTGAAATTGATATCCAAGAAACTAAAGTCTGTGTACTTGCAACCACTTTTTACGGCACTTCAATCTGATTCCCAGAGAGATATTTATTGAGCGTTTCCCACGATCACCTCTTTGAGATGAAATTCAGGAGCCTGAAAAAGCACTACATTCCACAGATCATATCTCAAAAAATATTGCGAACCAAGCTCTGAAAATTTTTGAAGAATTTCCTCAGGATTTCAGCTTCGCACCATATGAATTTCAGATTCTGAACCTTCGTAGAAAACAAGTTATAGCGAAAATTCCACGATGACCTCTTTAGGATCTTGAAAAAATACCTAACTTCCACAGATCATATCTCCGAAAATATTGCGAACCAGGCTCTGAAAGTTTTAGACAATATTCCTCCAGATTTCGGCTTCTCACCCTAAAAATTTCAGCTTCTGAAACTTCGTAGAAAAAAATTTATAGCGCAAATGCCACAATGACCTGTTTAGGAGCCTGAAAAAAGACCTAACTTCCACAGATCGTATCTCCGAAAATATTGCGAACCAAGCTCTGAAATTTTTAGAAAATCTTCCTCAGGATTTCGGCTTCACACCCTAAAAATTTCAGCTTCTGAAATGGCGTAGAAAAAAATTTATAGCGAAAATGCCACGATGACCTGTTTGGAGCAGCGAAACCCTAGAATCCAAACCTCTGATACCAAATGTTGTGTAACCAGCTTCAAAAATAGAAGGAAAGAGATATCAACGCCTTAGAAATAAGCCACTTCGAGGGGGCAACCTCCAATACATTACATAAATGCACAATTCTTCGATCATACAATTTACAAAACCTCCTTTCTATATATAGGAGTCCATGGGGCCATAATGTAATCCTAGTGGGCCACAATGTAATCCTAGCCGACCTAACAATAATAATTTAAGGGCACAATAATAACAATATGGGGGTTACAGGGGTACAATAATAACAATAATGGTGGCTACACTAACATAATAAGGGGCTATACTATTAATATAGGGACTTAACAATAACAGCCCAATCCATTATGTCGGAATTGACAGCAGCTAGGATTAATGGGACCATTTGTATAGAAAACCTAGCTGAATTATCATTGCCAAATAATCTACACATCATGGCAGCAGCATAGCAATACGGAGGTAAAAGGGAATCTACAGAATACATACCGGACGCTTCATTTCGGTGCTTCTCTGGATTTTTCTTCCAATCTCTGATAGGGTCAGATTGGACTTTGTTATTATCAGCAAAGTCTTTGATAAAATCCTTGTTATACACCTTCTGCGGGTCTGGAAGGTGACACATTGCCTTTAGGTCTTCTGCTTTAAACGAGCCAAAAGACACTCCAGATGCTGAAACAAACGTTCTGTCTTGTATATTCACACTGTCAATAACCCATCGAATTGCATCATAATAAGGCATGATGCTCGCTCTGGCTGCAATTCGATGCAAAAATGAATTTGCAAGTGATTTTTCAGTGATCTCAGAGTCGGAATCTGAGCTATCTTCGTCTGGAACCGATGCTTTTTACACTGTGACCTTGGGGTTTTCTCTTTCCAATAGGTTGTAGACTCCTTCCCACGTCATTCTCCCAAGCCCCTGGCATGATGTATCTGTGACTAATCTTAGTTTCGTGGGCTTTTCTTTTGAAACCGTAGGAGTCTCAACAAACTTAACTGGAACAACAGTCTTGTTTCTTCTCGCTCTCTTCGACATTTCTGCGTTTGCTATTGCTTCCCTCTGTCTGTGAATGAACGGGCTTAGTGTTCTTTGGCTCTGCAAGACAATAAACTCTCAGTCGTGACAAACAAGCAACTCAAACGGGATGATTTATGAACTTATGATGTTTATTTATTTGTTTCGTATACCGCGTAAATGCTCCTTTTGGGTCACACTCACGTATTAAAAACCAAATCATTAACAATATTCATTCGATTTGTTATTGAATGCCCTCGTACAAACAGATTTGGCGCTTGTGAAATATTAAAATATTCATCCATTCTGAATTTTCCGCATGTAATAAATGGCATTTATCAATCGCATCGAAAGTTTTCGAATGGCACACAAACATCACAATACGTTTTTCTCGATTGGCCGATTCCGATTGAAAACTTTTCCGATTTCTAATGGTGGGGTCTACCATATAAAATTTAAATGAACAAATGTTTGATTTTCTTTTAAAAGCGTTTATTGTACTAACGCGCGTCGGATCGGGGAATTTCAATTGACCGTAAAGAGCTTATTAAAGAACATCCCGATCATTCGATTGTGACTGGCCGCATCGCATCGGAAGTTATACGAATAAATAATTTAAACTCTTTTCGATTGAAGATTTCCGATCGAACTAATCGCATCGAAGGATTTGAAATAAGTATATGAAACTTCTTTTAAGGGTTTTCTCCGATTCTCCGATTGCGATTGGGCTTTTAAACTTGATTTGTTTTTTATGATAAGGCCTTCTATATTGGATCGGATCGGAAGTTTTGAATGTTGTATTTGGTTAGTAAACAAAAGATGAGTTTTTTCAAAACAATGAATATTTATTTCTAAGTCTTTTATTTCTATAAAAAGAGAAAGGGACCCTATTTCTAAATGAATTTTATTTCTAAAATTTTAAGAAAAAGGGAGGGTTTTTGTATAGTACAACAAATAGTCACGTGTGGGTTCGCAACTCAAGCTTGGGGTTTTGTGCCCATCGGGATTTGGTTCAAATCCAAGAAGAATTTGAGCATGAAAAAATTTGAGGTGATAGAGCTTAGTGTGGAAATTCCAATGCTTTGAAGATCACTCAAGTTAGAGATCCAGAAAAGAAGATATGAATTTTTGAATATTATGTATTGGTTTGCATAAGAAGTGTCAAGGTCGGCTTAATGTTATTTAGCCTTGTGATAGCTTTTCAAGCCCTATAATGACGTTGGAAGAAGCCCTCTTATTTATTTTAAATAAGAGGTGATGTGTGTTCATTTGATCATCCATTTTATGCAACACAACACAAAAAAATAAGTTTGTTGGAGAGGGAAAACATATATTTTGGTGGTCGCAACAAAGAGGACAAGACATCGAGCGTTTAAGGGTTGTTTGAAGCCTAGTTTAGGTGACTGAAGTTGTGCACTAAGGATGCAACGAAAAATTGTTTTGAGGGTGGGATGAAGCTTCATAACGGTGTCGAAGCCTCGAACAAGGCTATTGTAGGGTGTCGCAATTGTTTGGAGGGAGGCCGAAGGGCTTATGAGGGCTAGAACAAACCAACATCACTATTGAGGGCCATATCCCCTCATGGAAGGGAAGCTGCACTCGTAAATGGAAATTTTGGGAAAAATTTGAGAGGTGGTAGGTGTTAAAATTTGTGCCCTAACCAGGCCTAAGTGGCAGCAGTGGAGAAAACTTCAAAAAAATGAACATGGTATGTGTTTTGGTGTATGTTTGTAGATGTTGGGTCCAAGTTTTGGATAAATTTTGGATAAGTTTCGTTCGTAGCCTATGGGAGCCAAGTTTTGGAGTTGTCTTTGGCATGAAGTAAATCCAACTAGGAGCATATCTTGCAGTTGATAAGTGTCCCAAAAGAGGATTGTTGGTGAAGTCAGTTAGTAGCCATGTGGAGGGGTTTCCTAGGTGTTGGATTGCCTAACTAGGATCAGATACTACAACAAGGATTGGTCACTCATGGAATGTTGGAGAGTAGCGTGAGAGTGGACCTGATCTGAAAATGGAACTATTTGTAATTCTATACAAATTATCCATTTTCATATAATTAAATGTGCAAAGTGTTCTCCATGACTTGCAAGTTAAACAAAGTAGTTTTGGTAATGTTTCTGAGTTTTATGTGTGAGGATATGTTAATTAAATTTATTTCTTAACATATAACAGTAGAAATACACTGCAAGTAAAATTCACCATAACATAACACAACAATATGTTGAGGCAGTTCACCCCTCCTGGGCTACATCTGTCGGTCCAAGAATCCCCAATGGTATTTCCTTGCTCTATTAAATTGCTCAAAATGGTTACATAGTGAAAAATATGCCTAAACAGGAAAAAACAACTGTAAATTTGACTTCAGAAGATAGAAAATAGCTGAATGGCTTTTGTTTCACCTTAAACAATGAAATACAACCCAAAATAGTGCCTCCTCCATGATGGCCCTAGTGGCTCCTTCCTCTTCTCCGAAGCAAAAGCTGTTGTAAAAATCCTCTGTTCACTCTTAAACCTGCTCCAAACTCTTCAGAATGCTCAAGAAACCAAAAATTGACTAAAATTTCATCTTGTTTGGTCGAATATTGAGAAAGTTATGACCTAAACAAATTTTTTCCCAGTGGCACTAGAAAACCTCCTCCAAAACTGGAGGAACGCCAGCTAAACTCACCAAAAAGGCGAAATTGCCTAAAATGGCGGAACCGTGCTCTAACTTTGGGGATGCATTAAATTTAACTATCATTTTATTTTGGCGCATTCACATGCGCAATGTCCAGAAAACTGTTTGTTGGGTGGATAAGGGTTAAGACTGTGCCCTTGGTCATGACATAAGGTCACGTGGGAAGGGCGCTTAGTGCTGGGGCTAGCCCCTTCCAATCTCTGCCATAACAAAATGTGCTTAGAATTTGGTTTTTGAGCTCTAGGCATATGGCTTCTAAGCTTAGCCCTGAGGGCTAATCCATAACTCCGCCGCCCGTTCAAACTTTAAACAACCTGACTGTTCGTTCAATCACCAACCGACTCGCCCATCGTTCAAGTCTTGCCTCCGAAGCATGTTGGTCGGATCGGCCCTGCCCGTGTAGTCGGGCAGGGTTTGATCCTCATGAACCTCACCAATTTTTGTACCTTCCTTCCAACAAATGGCCTGGGACCACGTGGCAGCCTTCAGGCAGGCCACATGGCACCCACTGATAGGCCTATAAAAACATAATAAAAACCAATTTTTTTGCCATATAATTTTTTTGTAAAAAATGACAAAATCATAGTAAAAAAATCCTGTTTTGGAGGTCACTGGATGAATTCAAACCTTAGTAACTTTCACATACGACATCAGTTTTGAGTCCCATTCACGGCGCCAGAATCGCAGCGACGAGACCTTTTCGGTCGTTTAGATTGAAACCATTTTTGAGCACTTCCATTTTTTAGTATTTTTTTTTAACTTGGACAGGATCTCTTGATCACACCTCCCCATTGGGAAGCTTTCGGATCCCAAAAGCTCTCTGAATTACAAAAACTGAAGATAAGAAGACTGATTCTCCAATCTTCCAACCTCAAACCACTAAAATCTCCCTGATTTCATCAAATTGATCTTCTCATAAAAATATAAATTCTTCCTTGAATCTGTCAACTGACTATTGCTAACCTTGACTGTGTCATGATGCAAATTTTTTGAATTTGCAAAACAACTAAAATTTGCAGAAATCATATTGTTCCTACAATGGTATACCTTTAAAGGAAATTGAAAATAAGATTCACCTTGGGAACTATCCTTATGGTGAATTTTTTCCAAATGAGCCATGTAATTGTCTCGATTCCCAACCAAGATTTCTCGCTATAGTAACCTGCCATTCTGAAACTAGCATTGATCCATGTTGAACTTTGTGTCCTCTTTGCTTGCATGCTTTTCCCTTTCTTGGATTCTTGGACCACTTTCCACCGACACCATTAGGGGAATTTTGAGATCTAAAATGGTCCTCCTAAGGAAATTATAAAATAATAGTGGAAATAATAAAATAAGATTTGATGACATCATCAAATTTTAGAGGAAAAAAGGAAAAAACTACCTTTTCAACTTGTATTTTCAACTTATCTCCCAAATTTTTTACTCAAATTTCGAGTGGGAGTACTTGTTGGATACAAAATTTAATTCCTCATCCAAGGAGTACCTATGTTGCATACTTTCGATGGACCCTACTACACGAAAAATAAGAAATACATGAAAAATGTGATTGCAATCATGTTTTTTCATGTATTTCTCATTTTTTGTCTAGTAGGGTCCATCGAAAGTATGCAACATGGGTACTCCTTGGATGAGGAATTAAATTTTTTATTCAAACAATACTCTCGCTCGAAATTTGAGTAAAAAATTTGGGAGATATGTTGAAAATACGAGTTGAAAATGTAGTTTTATTATTTTATTATTTTTTAATCTTTTTACACTTTTACTTAAAATATGGTGAATCATCCCCCATGTTGGGTATGTGTTATATTCTTTCCACGATTATCCCCACGCGCTGTATGTTGCGTCGGGCGTAGCTAGGGGGTCACAAGGGGCAAAGCAGTCCCCACCGTTGGGGTTCGGGGCAGCGCCCCGGCCAAAATTTGTTTTTTGTGCGGACCCACTCATAGGAGAATTCGCCCATGGTTTTGTGCATGGTTTTGCACATGGTTTTGGGGTTCGATGGTTTTCGGCCCCTGGTATTTTTGTAGATCTGGTCAAGGGAACTACGGTTATGTTCTAATCCAGGGTTAATGGATTGGGGTTTATGTATGCTCCAGCATGTATATATATGTGTTGTAACACTAAAAGGAATATAATGAAAAATCAAGCTGGTCGTCCCGATTTGGGATCCAGGGGAAAATCTCTGTGTTGATCTGTTTTATGTTTTATGCTCTCGCTATTGTTTATTTTCTGTTATAAGATTTGTGTGTAGATAATTTATGTTCAGGGTTAAAACCTACACCCCATGGTTGACATCATCATCTTGAATCCTATTGGTTCTTATAAAGTTTATTTTGGTTGTACATTTTTCTTAGGAGGCCCATTTTAGACCTCAAAATTCCCCTAATGTTTGTTCTCTTCACCGATCGACACCAAAGACACCTTGTGCAACATCTTGTCATCTTCTTCCAAAGACGACTTACTTTCAGACTGAAACATATCATCATTTATATCAGAAATAACATGAAAATGATAATGTACAAAATATTTTTGCTTAATCATCAACAAAGTCAAATTTTGACTTGCATTGACAAGCCTTTTCAACTGCCCTACATTCACTAAAGAAGATTCTAGCTTCTTGCGATGTGCTCTCACAATAAAATCCTTGCCATCCTTGAATAGATGTTACTTGTTCTCATGGAAATGGAATATCGCTTTTCTATCATATAAGTACGAACTACCCAACACCACACCTGTAATGTCAAGCGGTACCACATCTAATTCAACCAAGTCAACATAATGAGCTGTTATGGCGAAGCACAACATGCACTTCCTTGAAACTTGTAAATTAGCGTCCTTGCAAATCCAACCAAGTGGATATGGCTTTGGATGTGGAATGGTCTCAAGTTTCAGCTTCTTGACTAAGTCTTCTGAGATGAGGTTTTCTTGAGACTCACTGTCAAATAGTGTGTCTATCTTTGTGTGTTTGGAAATTATCCTCACATGAAATAGCTCAATCATCCTCTCTTCATTTGGAGCTTGTATGTGACAGTTTAAAGTGCTAGAACTGGGATTTGTTTCATTTACAATCTCTTTCCCTTTTATGTTCTTTAGTGCCATAGCTATGCTTTTAGTTTCATATCTTGATTCAAACCCTAAGTCTTGTTCAGCTATTGCAACTGTCTTCCCTTTTTCTTTGGCCTTATCTTTGGTTTTGAATTTTTCTGGCTTCAACTCCGGATGAAGTTTCCAGCAATGGTCTTCATCGTGGTTTTTTTTGGAATAGTTTTTACAAAAGAATTTTCCTTTTTCTTTCCTAGAGTTTGCATTTATTTTTCTCCTTTTGCCTTTAAATTCACTATCCTCATTCCCATCAAAAGATTGTTTACCTCTAGCCTCTAAATGCGTGGCTTGGACACAAACCTTGTCTAGACTAGTAGGATTGAACATAAAGATAGTGTGTATAAGATAGCTGTGTAAACCACCTATATATTTCAGCAAAGACTCTTGGCTATGCATATCAATTCCTAACAAAAGAGTCGTTCTTCTAAACTCTTGGATGTAATCTTGAACACTTTGTCCCTTAAGTTTTGTAAAACTTTGCCAATTCATGATAGCCTTTTGTAAATGAGCTAATGGATAAAATTATTGTTTAATTGTGGAAATAAATTCAACCCATGATAAAGTGATCTTACCATGTTATTTAATTTAATCCTTGGTCTTGGCTTCCCACCATACCAATGATGCTCCCTCCATTCTCAAAGAGGCTAACTGAATCTTGGTGTCATCTTCATGAAGGTTTTGTATCCTCAAATAAACTTCCAACTGTCTTATCCAATTGTCAAGTTTCTCTTCATTGAACTCACCATTAAACATAGGCAACTCAAATTTAACATCAAGCTTTAAAAATGGACTTTTACCAGTGGTTTTAGACTTGTGAGATGGATTCACCAAAGTTGAGGATGACGATGTAGAGGAAGAGGATGAAGATGGAGATGGTGGATCACCATTTCCTCTGTGTCCTTTCTTTGACTTGTCATCACTTTTATTTCCTCCTGAAGAACCCTCTCCTTCCTTGTGTTGTTTCAACCCTTCTCCTTCAAGCCTTTCATTCATTTCTTGGTAGAGTATCCTCACCATCTCCGTCATGTCTAGGAAAGCCTTTCAGAACACTCGTTCTTCTTCTTTGGGATCAATGTCTTCAAGAACTTCTCCTTCTCTTGAAGACATTCTTGAGGATTCTTCTGTGGCTCTTGGAGGTGAATTAGAAGGTGGATTTAATGGCTCTCTGGCCCTCCTAGGTTGAGGATTATTTTGAGCTCTAACCAATTTTCCTTCCCCCCTCTTGAGCTTAAGCCTAGTAAGCATCAAAACTTGTAAAAAGTCAACTATATATTTGCACAAGAACAAATGCAGAGTAAAAATATAGCTCTAATACCATCTGATTTGAAAATGGAACTATCTGTAATGTTATGCAAAGTATCCATTTCCATATAATTAAATGTGCAAAGTGTTCTCCATGACTTGCAGGTTAAACAAAGTAGTTTTGGTAGTGTTTCTGAGTTTTATGTGTGAGGATTTGTTAATTAAATTTATTGTTTAACATATAACAACAGAAATACATAGCAAATAAAATTCACCATAACATAACACAACAATATGTTGAGGTAGTTCACCCCTCCTGGGCTACATCTGCCGATCCAAGGCTCCCCAATGGTATGTCCTTGCTTTATTAAATTTCTCAAAATGGTTAGACAGTGAAAATAATGCCTAAACAGGAAAAACCAACTATAAATTTGACTTCAGAAGATAGAAAATAGTTGAAAATGGCTTTTTTTCACCTTAAATAGTGAAATACAACCCAAAAGAGTGTCTCCTCCATGATCGCCCTGGTGACTCCTTCCTCTTCTCTGAAGAAAAATCTACTGTAAAACACATCTATTCACTATGAAACCTACTCCAAACTCTTCAGAATTCTCAAGAAACCCAAAATTGGCTAAAATTTCATCTTGTTTGGTCGAAAATTGAGAAAGTTATGACCCAAACAAAAATTTTCCCAGTGGCACTAGAAAACCTCCTCCAAAACTGGAGGAAATCCAGTTAAACTCACCAAAAAGGTAGAATTGCCCGAAATGGTGGAACCATGCTCTAACTTTGGGGAAGCATTAAGTTTAACTGTCAGTTTATTTTGGCGCGTTCACATGTGCAATGTTCGGAAAACTATTTTTTGGGCGGATAAGGGTTAAGACCGCACCCTTGGTCATAACATAAGGTCACGTGAGAAGGGCGCTTAGTGTTGGGGCTAGCCCCTTCCAATTTCTGTCATAACAAAATGCGCTTAGCCTATGGTTTTTGAGCTCTGGGTGTATGGCTTCGGAGCTCAGCCCTAAGGGCTAATCCATAACTCCGCCGCCCATTCAAACTTTAAACAACTTGAATGTTTGTTCAATCACCAACCAACTCGCCCATCGTTCAAGTCTTGCCTCCATAGCGTGTTGGTTGGGTCGGCCCTGCCCGTGTAGTCAGGTCAGGGTTCGATCCTCATGAACCTCACCAATTTTTGTACCATCCTTCCAACCAATGGCATGGGGCCACATGGCAGCCTTTAGGTAGACCAGGTGGCACCCACTAATAGGCCTATAAAAACTAAATAAAAACCAAATTTTTCGACATATAAATTTTTTGTAAAAAATGACAAAATCATAGTAAAAAAGACTTGTGTGTGGAGAGGGAATTCTACAATAGAAAATGGGAGTCCTCCTAGCCCCTGCTAATTATGGGAGATGGATATATTGCAGTGATAGGTGGAATCCCTCTATGCCCTGTGTTGGTATTCATCAGTGCAACACACAAAGACCATAATGGGCCAAATTCCCTTAGTAGATGAGGAGTAGCAGTGGGCAGATTGAGATTTTTTCACAAACAGTGTTGTGAACAACTCAATATGAGTCTCGATGTGTTGTGCCCTTGATGGACTAAGGAAAAACTAGTGAGCAAATTGATAACCTAGATTGAGTGGCCAGAAGGACTTAGAGCATTGATAGAGGCAAGAGCTACAAATCGATAGTCGAAGGACCAGGTAGGTACATGGTATGACCGAGTGGAGCTGAGATAGTTGACTACATCAACCAGATGGTTAGAGTATCCTATTGAGGGTAGATTGGTTTTCGATGGACTAACACCAAGCCCCACTTTTGTATCTTGTATGAGTGGATGTATGAGGTCCATTACCCATGGTACAGGATCCCTATACTGTTGTATTATATGAGTTGGATTAATATAACAAAGTTGGGTTATTATACAAAATATTTCAAAAAACTCCCCCTTAAACACATCTGCTGGGTTCTCTTCCATACCCGGACATTTTCTCAAATAATTAAAACTCTTCTGCCCCAATGGTTTTGTCAATATATCAGCAAACTTCTCTTTAGTTCTGCAATGTTGCAAAACAATTTCCCCATTGTTCACTAAATCTATGATGTAGTGATAATTGGCATCAATGTGTTTCGTTCTCTTATGAAACACTGAATTCTTTGACAATGCTATTGCTGAGCTATTATCACAATAAATTGTTGTCCCTTTTACCTGTCCATGACACAAACTCCTCAACATTCTTCTCATCCAAACTGCTTGACATGCTGCTGCTGTAGCTGCCACATACTCTGCCTATGTTGTAGATAAAGCCACAATTAGCTGTTTCTTAGAAGCCCATGAAATGGCTCCTGAACCCATATGAAAAACATATCCAGAGGTGCTTTTCCTGTCATCTATACTTCCATCCCAATCACTATCAGTATATCCAATCAATTCAGAATTTTTTGAAGTGGTGTATAAAATTCCATACCTCTTTGTTCCTTTCACATATCTCGGAATTATTTTTGCTGCTTGCCAATGTGCCTCCTTTGGTCTTTCCATAAATATGGAAATTAAACTCATAGCATGCATAATATCCGGCCTTGTTGCAGTCAAATACATGAGGCGACCCAATATGCTCTTGTACAAACTTGGATCAAAATCCTTGTTGTTGTCTTCCTTTCTTAACTTCAATCCCATCACTGTAGGAGTAATTGCTGCCTTGCAATCCTACATGTTAAATCTTTCCAAAACTTCATTTACATATTTAGCTTGAGAGAAAAAATTTATTTTCATTTTTCTCTACTTTTATTCCTAAGAATTATTTCAGCAATCCCATATCAGTCATCTCAAATTCATCCTTCATGACTGATTTAAAATTCTCAATGAGGTAAGCATCATTACCTGTAAAGATCACATCATCAACATACAAAAAAACAATGAGCATCTTACCATATTTCTCCTTGATGTATAATGTGGGTTCACCTTCACATTTATCAAACCCATTTTCCAGTAAATAGGATTCTATTCTACTATACCATACTCTTGGTACTTGTTTCAGCCCATAAAGAGCTTTCTTCAATCTGTAAACTTTGTGCTCTTGGCCTTCTTTCTCATATTCCAGAGGTTGTTCAATATATACCTCTTCCATCAATACTCCATTTAGGAATGCTGATTTCACATTCATTTGGTAAACTTTCCACTTATGTTGTGCTACTATGGACAACACTGCTCTTACTATTTCCATTATTGCAACCAGTGCAAAATTTTCCTCATAATCTCTTCCTTGTTGCTTCTTGTAGCCTTTGACAACAAGTCTGGCCTTATGCCTTTCAATCTTACCTTCAACATTGCTCTTATTTTTATAAACTCATTTTACTCCAATCACTTCTTTTCCTTTTGGGAGATCAACTGATTCCCATGTCTTATTCTTCTCTATGGAATTCATTTCTTCATCCATAACATCTATCCATTTCTTATCTTTCAATGCTTCTTTAAAATGAATAGGATCATCTACATGAAAATACAATGCAAATAAAGAGTTCATACCTTCATTTGATGCCTCTTACTCATAAATATCATTCAAACTTTTGAATCCAGTTCCTCTTTCACTTGGTGAATTTGTGTTTGTATAAGCACTCAAATCTTCTCCTTGTGGTGTGCTTGGAGAAGCACTAACATCACTTCTCAAGGGTGTTCTCATACCTTCTTGTGGTGTCCCTTGTTGTCCTTGTGTTGGTGGAGGTGGTGCTACTAATGAGGGATGTATTTCAGCCATCTCTTCCTCATTATCATCATGAGACAAACAAGTTTTTACATTCACTATTTTCTCAATTCTTCTATCCCAATCTTCTTCCTCAATCAATTGTACATCTCTGCTTATAAAAAACTTCTTGGTGGATGGGTTATACAGTCGGTATGCCTTTGATTCTTCACTGTCTCCAATAAATATGAACTTCTCCCCCTTACTGTCCAACTTCTTCCTTAGCTGATCTGGAATGTGTGCATAAGCCACACAACCAAAAACTCTCATGTGGGTGAAAAATTGTTTTATGCCACTCCATGCTTCTTTCGGAACTATGTTCATTATAGCTTTGGTTGGGCATCTATTTAATATGTATGTTGCACAATTTACAACTTTAGCCCAATATTCATTTGGAAATTTTTTTGTCTTCAACATACTTCTTACCATGTCCATGATGGTTCTATTTTTCCTTTCAGCAACTCCATTTTGCTGCAGTGTATACATTGCTGTAAATTGCTTGTGTATCCCATTTTCTCTACAAAAATGCAGAAATTATTTTGAGATGTACTCTCCTCCTCTATCAGTCCTTAATACCTTAATATGCTGCCCACTTTAGTTTTCTACAAGATCCTTAAAGTGGCAGAATTTCTCAAACACTTCACTCTTATATTTCAAGAAATACACCCAAGTTTTTCTTGTGTAATCATCAATAAAAGTCAGCATATAGTGACTGCTTTCTAGTGACGGTGCTTGCATTGGTCCACACAAATCTGAATGGAATATTTCTAAGGGTGCCTTTTCCCTTGTGCTCTTTCCTAATGGAAAGTTTTCTCTGTGTTGTTTGCCCAAGATGCAACCTTCACATAGGCTGTCTGGTTTCTCAATCAATGGTAATCCCTTTACCATTCCTTTCCTATGCAACTAATTCAGACCTCCAAATTTGAGATGTCCAAATCTCAAGTGCCATAACCAATTTTCATCCTTTGCTTCTCTTTGGAATATCTCTTGTGTCACTACTGCCATTTCAGCTCCTTTCTTCTAGTTTGCTCTCATTTTGAGAGGGAACATTTTGTTCCTTGTCATCTTCACTTGTGCAATGCATTGCTTGCTTGGTGGTATATCCATAATGGTGCATACATCATCTTCAAAGAAAACATTGTACCCATTTTGAATGAGTTTTTCAATTGTCAAGAGGTGACACTTCATACCAGGCACATAATAAACATCTAATATGGATCTTCCTTCTCCTTTCTTTGTCAAAACACTTACTCTACCTTTTCCCATGACAAAGACCTTACTGTCTGTCCCCAATGTTACTTGAGACTTTACATTTTCATCTAACATGGAAAACATGGAAATGTTTCTAGTCATATGGTTGCTACATCCTGAACCTAGAAACCATATATCTTCATTTTTTTCTTCAGCCATATTACATGCTAAAAACAACTTCTCATGATTGATATTTTCTTTAGTGAAATTAGCACTGGGTCTATTACCCATGTCACTCTGTTTCTTCCTACATTCATTGGTATAATGGCCATACTTCTTACTGTAATGAAATTGTACTTGGGATTTATCATACCTTTGTCCGTGTGCTTGATTTTTTCCACCTTGCTGGCTGTTGCCTTCACCTTGGTTCTGATTTTGATTGATTCCCCTTCCATTTGTATTTGCAGGGGGGCAGAAACGTGAAGCTGGGTTACACTTTTGTGAGAATCGGGGGCCGAAATTTTTTTTCGGCAATAGTTCGGCCGAAAATTTTATAAAGTTCGGCCGAACTCATGATTCCGTTTAGATTGACGGCACACTGACGGTGCGAGCAAAAAGAATTTTTGCCGGAGATTGGAAAACCGGCAACAAAAGTTCGGCCGAACTGTGAGTTCGGCCGAACTTTTACTTTTAAAATAGTTCGACCAAACTATTTTCTATAAATAAATCACCTGCGAAGTTTTGTGGTTTACCGGTTTCATTGTTCGCGCGTTTTCTGTCCCTGTCCCTGTCCCTATCGCTGCGCATTTTCTGTCCCTACCGCTGGTGCTCCTCCCGTTCGTGCTCTTCGACTCCATCAGGTATGTTCGACTCTCCGTCCATGCTCAAAAAAAATTTGTGCTGTGTATTAAAAAAACGTCGGGCTCTGGAGATGTTTTTGTAAATTCTTTGTAAAATTTTTGTGCTGTGTATTAAAAAACGTCTTTCTGATGGACTGTCTTTCTAAAGTCTCTGGAGATGTTTTTTTTGGTTTTGGTTAAGGTTTAGATTCTTTCGCTGCCGGATATTAATTTTCTGAATTTTCTGTATACATATCATATAGGTTTGATTTTCGGATTTGTTTCTGAAGGAACTGGAATATAATGTATTAATTTACAAATCAAAGTAGGAATTGCTTCACTTTTGCAAATCAATCTGACTAGTAAAGTACCTCGTTGCCTCAACAACTCCCTTTGCCTCATTCAAATGATACTCTTGGAGAGACTACATCACCCATCTACAAACATATCTCCCTATGGCACTGAGAACTAGAAATCTATGCGAAGAAGGTACTTCGGCAATCGTTGTCCACCACGTCGATGTGCTACTTTGATTCATCTGCTAACGTTGTATATGAACCAATATGCACTTCCACTGCGATACTTTGATCTCGCATTGTTGATTCCCATGCGCTGCCTCTGCTTGGATTCTATCACTACACTAGTGAGTCTCGATCTCCCTCAGAATAAGAACAGGGAAATCTCCTGGACTAGCAAATCAACTCAGCCTCCTCCATGCTAGATGCAGTCTTACCTAATAAAATGTGTAGTACTGCTTTTGGGAAACTCATTCTACCCTTAGAAACTCTGTTTGGAGACTCCCAGCTACTCGCACTCTTGCCTACAACATGCACTGACTAACTGGGTTGCATAGCACTACCACTAGGGAACTTGTTCTTGCCTCTTTTGTTGGAAATATTTGCCTCCCTTCTTGACTGGAATGTTGGAAACCTGCTCTGTCTTGAAACCCCTTCTTGGAGTCTCTCTCTGGCTAGAACTGCACCTACACTCTGCAACTAGCCAATTCACACTAGCACCCTATTCACATTAATTTCTTGTAATTCGCACTTGCAACTAGAAATTCGATCTCTCTTGAGCTACTATGTCATTGCAACTAGATATGCACCTATCTCCCGAGTATCTGGTTGCATCTAACAATTGGCTCTACAACTATCTCTTGAGTATATGATTGCACCTTGTTGGCTTTTCAATCCTCCTGCTAATTGTTGGAATAAGGAATTACAAGAGGGGGGTGAATCAGTAATAGTGAGGTTCTGGGATACAAGGAGGCTGAAAGATTTTTTTTCTTGTGTATTTGAAGCTCTCCATTATTATAGAAAAGGATTTTTGCTTGTATATTTTTATGCTCTTTTCCATAGTAATGTCATAGTGTATGAAGTTTTAAATTGTTTTTATTATTTTTATTATATGTTGGATGTGATTTTGATTGAAAATGCTTCTTTTTTATTTATTAATTAAAAAAAATTATTAGAAAAATTATTGCTTTAAGCCTTGGAATTTACAATCAAAATTAGAAATTTTTTTTATATCTAGAAACTATTTATGAAAAGTTTAATATTGTTTGATTTTCTCTACCATGTCCTTTTTACATATATCTAGAATAATATTATTTGTAGTTTCTGGTTTTTTGTAACATTTTACTACCATAATCAAAATCTATAGAAATAATAATCTAACATTATAATATCTTGAAATGGAGCTAGCCAACTCAAATATAGTATTGCAAATCCCTGGCTAAGTTAGATGAGGAGGCTATGTATTACTTAGTATTGTATCCATATTGGGGTTGTAAGTTCTATGGGTTCAAAAGAACACTTGCAAACAATTTGTTTTCCATATGACCTCTCTTTTTCATAGATAAATTTCATTCTTTTAGCCATTATGGATTTGAGAAAAATACATCTTGATAGGCCAATAAAAAGCCTTAACAATGAATTAAACATGAACAACTATTAAATATGGGTAACCAAGCAACATCAAAACAAAAAACTAAATCACCAAGGCTAGTAGTGATAAATAATAAACATTCTAGGATACTTCAAAATTCCATGTAAATAATTTTTTACCTAAAATCACTAGATGGTGAGGCCCACAGCAACAACTGCAAAAGCAATGCAATATAACCAATCGAACTACATCAACAAAACATATGGTCTTGAGAATGAGGTTTTGGACTCTTTAGATATAAATGTAAACCGTGGCAATGTATCTTATATAAAACTTTATTCGATGTGCTTAACCTTAACATTGACACAAATGGAATACAATTTTACTCACTGCTTTATGATAGAAAAATATGCGGATGAGTATTGCCCACATATCCGAAGTCAAAAGGGATAGAATAAAAAGGGATGCTCTGGTCATCTATAAAAGATAAATTAAAGAAGCATGACATATTAGTAATGCAAATTAGATATGCGTACCAATTATGTTCATATAACACAACAAATAGATGATTCAATACAAATGTCACATAGAAGTCATATTTATCTCATGGGCCTTCAACATAAATTATATATCTAGCATTACATTAAGCTATAGGAGATCAATCAAAGAAGAATTTGAATGTAAATTAAACATGTGTAAAAATTATGTCCTTTAGTTCAATAAATAGATAATAATTTGCAAATTCCATATCTAAGCTATATTTCATCTATGTAGCTTTCAATTTAAACTTATATCTAATGTTAAATTATATAAAAGAATAAAATTAATCCAAACTTCAAAATAATATTTAGAGTTAGTATAAAATGTGACATATAATTTTCCTGTGTGGAAAAACATAGTTACCGAGAGTTCAAAACTCATGCATTTGAATAGAAAGTGGGTATACGAATGAGCAAGTAGATTTTTTCTAGAAATGAGGAAGTGAAGGTTGATAGAGAGCCACACAAAATTACAAATTCACACCTTAACAAAATTGTTAGATCCTTTTAAAGAAAACATATTTAATCAACTTTCATTGAAATATATGATAAACTCAACCCAATTTTATGAAAAATAGTATACCATTTTTTACATAATATCACATAATACAAATAGATAAATATTACTTAAGTATTGTTATAAAGATTTAACTACCCATCGAGAGATGGCCAAGTGATTGAGACAGGGCATCATCACAATAAAAAACCAAGTACAAATTGTAGTAATCCTAGAATCATGCTTTACAGAAAGTAAAATTGGGGAACTCATGACTTGTACTATAGATAAAAAACATTTACCCTTACCAAAAAATATATGATAAAAATTGACAAACTACATAAGCTTAAGCTTAAGGGGATATAATCCTTCTTGCCTTCCATATAGATAATAAAAATGATTGTTCCAAGTCTCATGTTGCTTCTCATGTTATTTTATAAACCTTGATTGGAAAGAAAAATAGGAGGGCAGAAATGTAAGAAATATAAAACATAATGAAACACAACGTAAGAAATAGAGAACATAATGAAACACACACATACATATCTCTAGACAATCAACACAATTATTTTCATAGGAAATCCTTATGGGAGACAAGCAACCCTAAAAAGTAATGATGCTCTAGACTCCTTTTTCCCTAGGAAATCCTTATGGGAGAAAAACAACACTAAAATGTAAACATTCTCTACTCTCTCTTTTCTGGTATGGAAAATATGCGAGTACAAAGAAAGAGATAATCTCTCTAGAGTTATATAAGACTATTAGCGTGTAAGGTTGCTATAAAAACTTAACTTCATACATTTTTCTCTCTAACTTCACACTCCTAGTTGTATTTTCAACTATGGAACAAAATACAATAACACAAAATGGAACTCTTATTCCTCCTAGTGGCCAAGTATTTAACATAGAGTGATAGCCAACTAGGTGTAAGATTTGACTTTGTTAACCATTAACGAGGTTTGTGATTTTAGACCTTTTAGAGTCTTGTTAAAATTCCACATGTAGCTAGCTTGCCATGCATGAGTAATGGGGCTAAAATTTCATTCTCTCGTACCATGGTGGTCAACATGATAGGTCAACTTACTAAAGCAATAAATTTTGAATGAACTTCATTTGATGTTTTTCTTGCACCATTGGATATGTCTTTAAGTGTAGAATAATGGTCAAGATTTCGGCACAAGGGATAATCGTTTGACCCCTAGAAATGTCATTTAATACCTCAAAATGACTCCAAAATGTTTTAGACCCAAATTCTCCACCCACCATTAAAATGACCCTACAAGTTGATTCTTTCAATTTTTTCACTCTATAAGCATCAAAATATATGAAAAATAATATAATTATCCAATCTAGATCATTATTTAATAATTTGTTAAAATTATGAGTAAGATATACATCATGGAATTTAAATAAATAGTGTTAATTCATTGATCACCCTTGTACATTCCTTGTTGATACTTTGAAAGTAATACGTTTTGAAAAATAATTTGTTTATGGATTCTATTTTCCACATTCTCTCAACCATATCAAAAACCTTCTTATAATATTTGAAACCTAAAGTCTTTCCCATACCAAAGTATGTTCTTTTAAAACATGTTTTCTTGGTGATATGGGTGATTTAGAAATGATTGGGAGAGCAAAATTCCTCATTTAATATGTACAATATGTTTGGTTCATGCCACTAAGCCAAGAATTTTAAATTCAACTGACTTTTAATATCACCAACTAAATCCTACAAAAAAAGAATAAAAAAATTTATGTTAGGGTTGTGGATTCAGGCATTGAAACAACACACCATGATATTTCAAATTTAAAAATAATGGTTTGAGTCCTAGGTAGCTTAGAATCCTATTTGTTTTCAAAATAAGGATTCACTCCCATTTGATTCTCATGATTAGGTTGTAATCATGAGGCTATCGCTCAAGAGTGGACCTTCCCAAAATCTTGTGACATCTTGTCACAAAAAAAACCATCAAACTGAAAAACACATCATGCAAGAAACATAGCTCGCTGACATATCATTTTTCTCCTTCAAAGAAAAATAAATTCACATCATGTGAATATCTCCATGTACTCTTACATATTGGTGTACAAAACCATCAACCAAACACAAGTCGACAAAACATGCCTCTTCAAACAACTGACTCTCAAGTCAAATAATAGAGCTCATGTACAAATTTCCAGATTTGTTGCATTTAAGTGTGTCAACATAACTCTACTTTCAACATCTTACTTCATGCAACATGCACCATACTTTGAATTTGCAAAGAGATTCATGAAACATCAAAATACATGCAAGGCCTTAATTGGATAAGAAATCTAACCATCTGTTAGCAAACCATTTCAATGGCGCTTCTTTTAGCTGCACTTCATCATTTGAATCATCTTGACCCTCATCGATTATGGAATCCTCTTTTCCATTCTTGTTGTTATCTCTTTCCACCTTCTTCAAATGTTGTGGATGACTTGTTGGATACAAAGTCCAACACTTGTCTACAAGGTGACCTTTCTTATGGCAATGAGTAATAAACAAGTGCATCTTATTTTCAACATCATTTTCCTTGTCCAATGGGCCTTTGAATTTTTGCCTCATTTATTTAGAAAGTTTCAATGTGCATGGATATCTTCTTCCAACATCTATAAACATTATGATTATTCAAACCACAAAAGGAACATGTGCAAGTTCTTTTCTATATCTTATGTGAATATTTACCATGTTTTTCATAATCAAAAGCAATTTGATTAAAGGCAAATTTATACCTTGAACATTCACCATTGTCGCCTTCTTGAGGAGGTGAATTTTATGAGGTAGTGGCTCTCCTCTGAATACTAGCAATGAATTCAATGACTAGATAGAGCTTTCAACATCCTCTTCTTTTACATTCTCATTAGCTGCATCTTTATTAACATCTTCTTGCAAAGTGGGTGTCAAACTTTTCCATTCATCATGAACACAAACTTCACAAGCTTGAGGTAAGGAACATGGAATAAAATTCCTTCTTGGAATAGCTTCATGTGCCTCCTTGGCTTTGGAGCATTCTCCATCATGTTTTCCATAACCAAGACCCAAATAATTAGGCCCTTCCTCAACAACATTTGGCTCAACTATGCCTTGTACTCAACTATTCCTTGTACATGTTTGCCTTTAACCCTTTACTTTCATAGCACATTTTCATCAAAAATTTGGACCTTATTCCTCTAGTGTGTCTCTCAAAAGCACGTACACATTCATTTTGAGAGGAAATTGAAGACATAAACCAATAGCTAATTCTTCTAACTAACCTTGACTAAAATGAGCTAAACTGTACTTTGATACCAACTTGATTTGAATATGGACAAACTAGTTTTATTGGGCTATCTCCCTCATTAGTTAAATAAAAATGTGTTTAGGATCGTCTAAAGTTAGCCAATTGGGAAGGGGTTTATGTGTCAAGCTTTAAGTGTATTTTGTGAGAAATTTATGTGTTAATTAGCTTTTAAAAACTCATGTGTACAACAAATAAAATGCAAAATTTTTATTTAGAAATTTTTTTCCCTCAATCCAGATTTCGATCATTGGAATGTATGTAAGAGGAAGAAAGAGGGAATTCACTTTTCAAATTCTAGACCTTGTCTAAACCAAAATAAACTAGAGGTTTCGTTTTCAAATACATTCACTTATTTGGAAAATTTCTAGCTACCAAAAGTCCATATGCCAATCTACCTCCCAAGAAATCCATTTATTACACCACTGGTTAGTTTTTTGTCTTCCTATATTCTTTATCAACCTCTTCTAGTGATTCTTGAAAGGTGGATACTTAAATCCTTCCTAAAAATTTGACCTCTAAAATGAGAAGACATACAAGGTCATTTTAAGTCATTCTTCTATCCAATTATAAAAACCAAGTGAATATTTCTACATATTGATTTCTGTCCCATAAACTGTACAATATATGTGGAGTTGCCTCGCCCTAAGTGAGATGTTTAATAAACATAATAATAGAGAAACAATTAGTGATGTCACCAAAAGATGTGGCCTCTTCAAGGTATCATATCCTCTCATCAAGGTCAAGAATCTATTCACCAAAAATGTCCTATGGAAATGATGGTTTAAGAAACAAAACTAGACAAAAACCTTCAGTGAGAACAACAAAATATAAAACCTCTTCAAGGTCTTCAATCTGCTCATAAAGTTAAATTGTGTCTTGATCAAGTCCAACAACAAATAAACATTCAGTGACAACACCAAAATCTACAAATTCTTCAACATCTTCTAAACCATCTTCAAAGTCAATATTGTGTGCATCAAATTCCTCAGCAAGGTCATCAATGGAGTCATCAAAACTACTATTTCAAACTTCAATGCCAAAAATAAGTCGAAAAAATTCAATTTCTCCTCCAAAACCTTCTTCTCTAAGCAAAGCTAGCATGATGTCGTCGAGAAATTCAGTAATTCCACGAGGAAATTCTATCAAAGTTAAAACAAATCCTTTTCATCCATATTTAATGCCTACTTTTTTAGGTGGAACACCTGCAAATTTAAGGACCACAATGCCATAAAATATGTAACTTTACCTAATAGGTGTAGACCTAGAACCCCCAACTTTGCGTGACATGTACAATTGAACATCTTATATGGTAAGCAGTGTGAGAAGAGAGTCATGGTCACTGAGTTGAGCAAGAGAAATAGTTTGGTATGACAACCTTACTTGTGATAGGTCTAGCTAGCAGGCTACCAAATTACATGGTAATGGCATTCAAAATGTGAAAATTCCCATCTCACTTGGAAATAAGATGGTAGAGAAAGGTATAGTTGAAAGGAGATATCCATCTATGGTAAAGAAATCAAATAGTTCTATCAACTCCACCTTGCAACTCTAAGAGACATTGAATTAAATTTCATCTCAAGACAGGGCTTTGAGAGGAAACTCTCAAAGCCAACCTTTGTTATGGCTTTGAAACACATGGTAAGTATCAAGACTTATCAACCTTATTTGCATAATTTTTTCTAGCATGGACCATAATGTCATAGCCTTATTTTGCCTAAAATGAATGCAAATTTCCTTGCAATTTGGCTTGAGACATTCATAATTCATGCTCATGGAACATGATTGTGTTGCAATTGTGATAACATCCGTTGTATGCAGAAGCTAATAAAAAATGATCGAAAATGACATTTTTTCTCTGTTTTTTTGAAGATTTAAGGAAAATTACACCAAGTAGCTTCCAACCTCATATGACCATCATGTCAAACTCATCTCAGGATATTGTCCAAGTAAGATCCACTTAAGCAAGCAATCTAGTATACATGACTCCAATTTCAATTAGCAGCAATGACAGTTCCAAGTATGGTGCAAACATTGCTCCAAATCCTCAATGGAGCATGTTTGATGACAATAATTTGGGGAGTGAGAAAGGGAGATGGTAGGAGAAAAAATTGAAGGAATCCACAGGAAATTGAAAAATATATAACTAATAAGATGGAAGACATTTGTAACCTAAGAGAGAAACCTATTAGGAAATGGGTGAAGTTGGTATTACACACCCAATTGGACAACCTCGAGGAGAAAACATTTCTCCCACTTTATTTGTTGGCATAACCTAGTAAGTGTTATTCACTAGCATGTATTTTGTAAAGGCCTAATTCCAAGCCTAATTTCATGAAAATTAAGTTGGGGATGATCACATTGACCTGCTTGATGACATGTCTATGAAGATTAACTACCTTGAACTATTTTTTTGCGTAGGGAAAGAGACACATTCCCATGTCTGAGCATGAAAACGTTCTTTGATATTGTTAATGCCTCTAGTGTTTCCTTCTACAAGTTCTATAGGCAGAGTCTGTAAAGGGCCAGGTAGCCTCTGGATCTCATCTTTTATGAAAGGTGACATATCTAGTAAATTCCCCTACAATCAATCTCTGGAATGGATCTAAATAGAAGTTCTTCATTTTAATATCCATAAAACAAAACAACTTTAAGGTAAACTATGTACATGTGTCATTTCTCCCACAAACTAAAGTGTATAAGTGGTAAATTTTATACCAAGTTTGCTCCCACCATGTAAAGCGCAATTTGGTGAACTTATCATTTTTATAATTTCTTTTTCGATTAAATTTAGTTTCACACATGATCAATTATTGCTTTGAAAGTTGTGTTCTACATAATTTGTGTACACTAAATTACAAATTGTTTTTTTGAAATCTATTTTGTGTAAATGTCGACCAATAGATATATATCATAGAGGATGAACGACAAAGATCAGTTGAATCCCATATGGAGGTTCAGGGATCGGGGGATGTTCACGGTATTTAAATATAATCTTAAATCTCCATACATGTGTGTACATATGGAATTGATTTTTTATTAACTTTGTGAGTTAAATTAGTTGTTAATAAGTTTCATATTTTAATTTTTAGGAGGTAAGAGGAGAAGGGTTTCTACTCCATCCATGGAGTGTGGCCATGGTTCAACCGATCGAGGTATGAGTGGTAGCATGTTGCGTGAAGGGGGTGATATGTATTCCCCCGAAGGCCAATCAACAGTTGTTGGTTCTCAACAGGGTCATTTTGGGTCTGGTTCTCAGCAGCGTCATTCTGGGTCTGGTTCTCAGCAAGGTCATGTTGGAGAAGATGTTAACCAACAACATCAAGGTTGCCATCAATTTCAATATTTTTTCATTAAATTTGTATGACTTTTTTTACACGTGTTTTTTCTAATATACGAAATTTTATATATATTGATGCAGAGGCCGAAAATGTTCGAACTAGTGGTCAAAATAGACGCAGGGCAGCCCGCTACATTCAAGAAGAAGGTTGTCAACCCAGCACAACTTATCCGGCCGAGATTACTGATATACCATGGGAAACCAACATGGCAGAATGCACCTTACAAAGATGTGAAAGACTTCATTCAAAATTGCAAAGAGATCTCATGGCTTTGTCTCTACCTGCTGAGAGTCGACAAAGACTTGAAATAGTTACACATTCATTGGGTGAAATGGTAAATTTGTACAGAAATATTGGGCCAACGAATGATTCATTTGTAGAAATGATGAGAAAGAGAAAAGAAACAGTGATGGGTCCCGATAAATGGGAGGACGTAAAACAAAAAGTTACAAAAGAAGTGGCCAAGTCAATGTTTAATTATTAGGAAGGGCCAAAAATAAAAATGTTGAAGGTGCAGTATTTCAAGCACCCAGACAAAGCTCGTTATTTGTATGATAGGCATCTTGCGGCCTATGGAAGGCTTCCATGGAACGATGAGGTTCCTGTTTATTTTGCACAAATGTTTTATGCAGAATTTTTTTTGGGTATGAAACCCAACTACAATGACCTTCCTTCAGAATTTTTTGGCCCGGGGAAAGGTCGATTATATGACCGTAAGGGCGCTAAGCGAGATGTGGAGTTGCCTCGCCCTGAGCCGCCATTGGTGAGTCGACCATTTCGAGTCGAAACTCTGCGATCAGAGATGGATTCGACTTCTCAAATAAGTCGAGAAGCAAGCGATGTTGTGATTGACAATGTTCATAGCGAATTGAGTGGAGTCGATCTTTGTTTAAATCGAAAAAGAGCACGTGAAAATGCACGTGGCAATTTTGTTTATTGTACAGATGAGGAGATTTACAACATGAATGTTGAAGATCTCCGGACACATGCAATAAATTGTCGCAATGGTTTGCAAGACCTAATTTTTCATGAGGAAGAGGGCACCGGAACGGTATGTGTTAGTGACCTTAGGGTTTGAAATTATTTTTACATATACATGTGTACAATTTGTAATAAATACATGTGTATGTAAATGTATACACTTATTTGTATGTGTACATTAATATAACAAAAATGTATGATTATATGTTAAAACACCATTTGCAGTTCTAAGGCATGATGCGTGACGAAAATGTTAATATCACATTCGGGA
Source organism: Pinus albicaulis (assembly GCA_034641835.2). Taxonomy (NCBI): domain Eukaryota; kingdom Viridiplantae; phylum Streptophyta; class Pinopsida; order Pinales; family Pinaceae; genus Pinus; species Pinus albicaulis. Next base: position 921,372,088 of record CM076572.1, on the reverse strand, counting down.
CCTCTGGTTCAAACAATGCAGATGGGTTTGACCATTATGATATGTTGGAAAATGTTAGTGTTTTTTAAGTGACTCTAAAATAAATAATTGTCACCACACATGTACTTGTATGTATATATATAATTTGATAAAATGTTTTAACAGGTACCGATTCCGTCTGATGTTTTTGGGATGGCGGTACCTTCTTCTTCCTTAGGAGATATACCTTCTACTTCATTGGGAGATGAGCCACAAGTATGGAAAATTTTTCACAAGTTTAAAATTTATGTTTAAAAGTTATATATATATATATATATATATTCTACCTCAAAAAGTTCCATTAAAAATTGAGATATATATATATATATAGAGAGAGAGATATATATTTTGAGTTATTTAAAAATTTTTGAATTTAGGTTCCTATAGAAGATTTCTTTAATCCACGGACTCTAGCGACGGAGATAGGAACATCCACAACATTTGAACAAGTTGTCTTTAGTTCCTTTTTTTAATATTATTGAAAATAAGTTTATATATGTACACGTGCATTTTCATTTGAAATTTTTTAATATATATATATATATATATATATATATTTAACTGTACATGTATATTGTACAGTTTACTGCTGCAGATGTTCCTATGGGAGAACTTGTTCATCAAATGGAGAGGGAACCTTATGAGGTATTGCATGATTTTTTTGTTATATTTTATTTTTTACATGAAGTTCTAGATATATATATTCTCATTCATTTTTAAAACATCAAATTTTAATGTTCAAGTACATGTGCATTGTGTATGTAGGTTTCCCATTCATAGGATAGGGCACGAACTGAGACCCTAGTAGGGAAGACGCTAGATCCGTCTCCATTTGATGGACATGATTTACAGTAGATTTGATTTCAAAATTTAGATGGTTTTAAAATTTGTTAAACTTCATACAGTTTGATACTGTGAGATTTACAATTTTTTGACATATTTTATTACATTGTTATTATATAATTTGTTTTATTTAATTTTTGGATGGTTTTAGTACTTTTGGCATGTGAATGTGAAGTAATGTTGTCATATATAAATTAATGTTGTCATCTGAACTACATTTGGCATGTTATGTAATGACATATGTTATAATTTGTTTTGTTTTTAAAATTTAAGTTTTGGATGCTTGGAGTACATTTGGCATGTGAAGTAATGTTGTGATCTATATTTTTTTGTTAAATTAATAGTTAAAAGTTTTGGATGGTTTCAATCTACATTTTGTATGTGATCTTTAATGAACTTTAAATTTTTAATGTTTTAATGTTGCACAATATATAATCAAAAGGTTTTTAAAACTTAAAGTTTTGGATGGTTTCAATCTACATTTGCACATGTGGTATATAATGTTAAATGTTTCTATTGGATCTAGTTGAACTATAATTGGCATGGCATGTGAAGTAACGATCTATATATAATTTAAAGTTTTTAAACTCAAGTTTTGAACGGTTTCAATCTACATTTCGCATGTGATGTTTAATGTTTTAATGTTGCACGATATATTATCAAAAGTTTTTAAATTTTAAAGTTTTGGATGGTTTCAATCTACATTTGGCACATGTGGTATCTAATGTTAAATGTTTCTATTGGATAGTTGTTCACTATAATTGGCATGGCATGTCAAGTAATGTTGCACAAATCCCTTTTGGATGGTTGAAGTACATTTGGAATTTTAAGATTGCTTTTTATCTCTCCATGTAGTTTTGTTTGAATGAAAAAATTTCCAATAGGAAGAACATAGCTTTTCAATGCAACTAACCATGTCTCAATTGAGCTCTAATTGAAAAAAAAGTTTAAAGAAGTATATATATGTACAAATTATCCCTTTAAATTTCATTGGAAATATAAGTCTAGTACATATATATGTTTTTTGAATTTGGGTCAATGTCATTAATGCACTCAAATAGGTAGCCTTGTCGATTTATTTACATTGTTCAAACTTTATACCAAAAAATCCAACAAGTTTTTCATCAATGCACATAGAAAAACTACTTGGAACAATTAATTGTGCATTCTAGAACATATCTATCCAAGACAAGTAACATTTTTCATCAATGCACATTGAACATATCCGACCATTGGACAAGCAAATTTTGTACTAGATTTTCAATCAGGATTAGAGATGTGGGTCAAATCCCACCAAAAGTCGGAGAAGTGCTCCGAGTCTCTTGTCTGAAAGGAATTTTCATACAAAACTATACTGCAGATGATTTATTTACATTGTGTCCATACTTTTTACCAGAAAATCCAACTAGTTTTTCATTAATGCACATAGAAAAACTAGTTCCAGTTAATTGCATTCTAGAACATATATATTGAGTACGTAAATAATTTTTCATCAATGCACATAGTAAAACTAGAACAATTAATTTCATTCTAGAACATATATATATATATATATATATATATATATATATATATATCCAATACATATAACATTTTTCATCAATGCACATATATAGAAAAACTACTTTCAGTTGATACTAGAGCACGTGCTTGTACCCAAACAATTTGTACATGTGCAAACACTTGCACAAATAACATAAGCAGCTCAATTTTTAGTTGATTACTGGAAGTTCTAAAACATATTTAATCCAAAGATAATAAATTGTTGTACAATTCACTCAAAAAAATTCTAATGGAATTCCATCCTCAATAATCCGTTCATGATCGGATTTTGACATTTTCCATCTCTTAATTTTCAATTTTTTCTTTGATTGAACTTCTATTAAATTTATGCGTGCTGCACACACCAAGTGACTATATTGACAACTTATAGAATCAGGTTCATAGTCTTCAAAGTAAACAAAGTCTCCACTTTCATGAGTTTGTCTGAAAAAATAACCTTTCAGTATAATAGACCCTTTGTCATACTGAAATCCGTGATCATTATAGTTTTGTAATAATTTCATTTTTCGTTCAGTGCAACGCATCAAATAATACTTCACATTTTCATCGTTGTCAATAGGTGCAATTACAGCAAAAACATCTCCTGCACAATAAAATAAATTTAACAAAATTATGCATATTTCATATTTAAATTTATTTCTAGATCTTTAAATCATTAGAAAGTAATTCAAATGTTACCTTCTCTAACAAGATCAGAAACTCGATCACTATCGGATGATATTGTAGTTTCCTCTGATTGCATTTCTTCAAACATTGCAACAGACATTTTTCCCTTTGTATTTAGCTCTGTATGTTTCCAATCGTTCACATACATTTAATTTTCACAAACGTCATTGGATTTTGTGTTGTCTATGCAAACATCACAAAAACAAGAATATTTTCTTTTATCCAATGCAAACACATTTCTGGACGACTTTGTTTGAATTGAATGCAATTTTCGAGTCCCTTTTATTGTTTCAACGTCATTCCCAATTGATCTATCTACGTCTTCGATTCCAATATGCCAGAAAAACCTTTATATGGAAAATTAGAAGAAGAATTTGTAAATATGATATCAAAATACAATCAAAGATAATCATTGCATGATAAATGTACAATGTTTAAAATTAGATTTCCAATATAAATTAAATTGAATGTACCTTTGCACTTCTCTTGATGGGTTTCTCTCATGACTTAGAGCAGCGATGCACCATTGAACAACTTCTTCAGCGTTCACAAGTTGGCTTGCAGAGTTGTTCATTTGATATCTTTGAAGTACTCATTTTATGCATGCTCCTGCACCGTCATGTTCTCCTTTTCCATGGCCAGTCTCAAAGAAATTCCAACAATGTTTAATGCAGGTTTTCTTATGAAGACAACACAACCAAAAGAATGATCGTGTAGATTTGAATTGACCTGCGCATCCATCTGACCATATCCAATGTTCATTGAATGTTATTCCACGATTTTTCAATGAATCATAAATTTTTCCAAAACAATGTTGTACAAAACATGTATCATGTGTACGATCGTCACTGATATAAAAGTGATATTCTTTAATGATATGTTGATTTTCACTCGTGCTTTCTATATGATCGACATTTTGTTCAGCATGTCTATACAGAATATGGACGAGCATGGAGACTTGGTCAGAATGATAGTATTCACTCTAAATTTATTTTTGTGGAACAAATGTGTAGTTTTCTGCAAAATCAATCACTGAAAAAATGGTCCCTGGTGGAAAAAATTCACGAGATTTTTTGAATTGCAAGTCTTGCCATCGAGCTCTATGGGAATGCTTGGTGTATTTGTAAATTTCTGCCTCAAACTTTCTCAAAAAGTCTATCAAAAAAATTTCTTCTTCTAGTAATTCAATTCTTTTAACACTATTTGCACCTTGAATCGATGTATCGATATATTCATATCTCTTCCATTTCACTTTCATGTTGGAAAATGATTGATCATTTATATCAATATGATATTTGTTTTGAAATTTAGTCAAATTTCCACAATCATCGTATTTTTTACCACCAACACATTTCTTTTTGTAAAATAGTTCATCGCTTTCTCTTTCACATAGAATTTGAGATATGAATTCACGGATAGTGGAAGGAGGAGGTGAATCCTTCCATAATGTTCTACCGAAATCAAGGAATATGTCATAATATAACTCAAATTCCACATGATAACGGCAACAACAAGTGTCGCGTATGGTGATAGGTTTTACATACCATGGTTTTTGTTGAACAAAAGCACTGAGTGAAACATGAATTTGACGATTCTCTTCTTTGAACTTGTTGAATAACTCTATCTGAGTGGTTTCCAAGAGATGTTTTTCATGTTCTTCGTACTGATTTCGTGCTATTCTTCTTCACATCACATGCCTTGCAGTTGGTGAAACACGAGAATTGTTCTTCCAATATTCATATATTATTTTTTTAACATTTTCTCCAAGTCTATCTTTGTATGGTTGCTGACAAATAGCTCTCCAACAAGCGAGTTCATCATTTACATCTATTTGCAACCGAAATTTCCGATGTTTGTGCAAAGTTTTTCGCGAGGTTCCCAGTGCTCGTGCCATAGATGTTATCAAACAATTCTCTTGAGTACTTGAGGAAACAATTGCCATCTATATTCCTCTACGTATATTTGAAACATATTTATCTCTAGATCTCTTAATTGACTCTATAGCACTACTCATATTTTTTATCACCTCTTCTTTCATTTTTTTATCTTTGGTTGATTTTTGAATACCCAATAGTGTCATCACTTCTTTTAATTTCCTTGATGATAGGAGACCTTTCAACATTTGAGCTTGAACTGTCACTTGCTCATTTTTGAAAAACTTTTCAAAAATTCTATCGACACGATATCGTATAACATGGTCAGGTTTTTTATCTCTATATGTGTGAGTGTCAACATTTTCTAACATCTCATTATCGATAGTGATTTCATCTGTACATATTCGAAAAAATAGTACATATTCAATAAATAACTAAATTAATAAATATATCTAAAATTTCAAATATTTTTCAAATTAGTTCATCAAATAAAATTTAAGCTTCACATTTTACATTAGGAAAATTTTAAATATATCAATAGATCATAATATTTACATTTACATACCTGCTTCAATTTCTACTTGAGGTTGATTTTCTTCAATATTTTGAGGAATATCTTTGTCTGTTTACATTAAACAAAATATTTTTCAAACTAGTTCATCAAATAAAAATTAAGCTTCACATTTTACATTGGGAAAATTTTAAAAATATATCAATAGATCATAATATTTACATTTACATACCTGCTTCAATTTATACTTGAGGTTGATTTTCTTCTTCAATATTTTGAGGAATATCTCTGTCTGTTTACATTAAACAAAATATTTTTCAAATTAGTTCATCAAATAAAAATTAAGCTTCACATTTTACATTAGGAAAATTTTAAATATATCAATAGATCATAATATTTACGTTTACATACCTGGTTCAATTTCTGCTTGAGGTTGATTTTCTTCTTCAATATTTTGAGGAATATCTCTGTCTGTTTACATTAAACAAAATATTTTTCAAATTAGTTCATCAAATAAAAATTAAGCTTCACATTTTACATTAGGTAAATTTTAAATATATCAATAGATCATAATATTTACATTTACATACCTGCTTCAATTTCTGCTTGAGGTTGATTTTCCTCTTCAATATTTGAGAGGGATTCTAACTCTATTTTGCGAGATTGTCTCGTCTCTTCTCTGCGTTCCTCAAGGTCTCTTTTCCGATCATATTTTCTCGCACAAGTTCTTCGATTTCCCATGATAGTAGGGTATGAAGTTCAAAAAATTTCCTTCAAAAAATTAGACAATAACTCAATTACAAAAAATATCACAAAAGATTTAATTTAAAAAAATTCAGTTTAAATTTTTCCAAAAAATACTTACTCCAATCCAAAACACTTACTTTAAAAATTTCGAGAGAAAAATGTCTTATAAAAATGAAACGAAGCTCAAAAGATTTACTTCAACTCAAAACACGTACATACCTCCAATAAATGTCTTTTGAATGTATGTCCAAGAATTTTTTTTAAGTTCAAAACAATTTTTGCCAAAATCAGGCCGCCTCCAAGAAATGTCTTCCAAATTTTTTTTTTAAACCCAAAACAATTCTTTGTAAACTCAGTTTGCTTCCAAGAAATGCTCTTAAATCCAAACTTTGAAGAAAAGTTTTTGAACCCAAACTAAGATCTTTGTAAAATGAGATGAAATGTGCGAAAATTGTGAATGATTTCGTGGCAATTTATATTGCTGCGAAATGTGTTTTAGTAGGGGCTCCGCAAAACTTTCCGACCGACGGAAAGTTATACCATAGTTCGGCCGAACTTTTGATTAAAATTTCGGCCGAACTATTAAGTCATTATATTTAACGATCCGTCGGCGGAAAACATAGTTCGGCCAAACTTTGATTAAAAGTTCGGCCGAACTAACGCGTCACTAATTACGCAAAAACCAGGCTCTGAATACGCTTCTGCAAATTTGGACTGGTTAAATTCCATGAAAGGTTGTTAATTAACTGTCAGAACCAAGACAAACATTTTCAGAGTTGAATCTACTTTCAGGAAATATAACTTTATGGAATTTCATAAACGTTTACTAATTTTAATTATTTTTCTAATAAAATAGGTGCAAACAATTTTTGAGGGTCATTGTGATTCAGTGAAATCAAAATTTTGTATCTACCAAAATACATTGTAAAAAAAATTGAAAAAATTATGGGGCATTACATTGGTCCGTCGTCTCTAATGGGTAGCTTTTAGATTTTTAGTTTATAACTTATATGTTAAGAAATTTTTTGCGACGCGAAACATATCCAAAATACGCAGTTTTTCGTATTAGACCAGTTCAAAAAATTCTAGTAATTATGATATGCATCCATTGGCTTTGTAAATATGATGAAACCAAAGTAGACTCTGTCTAGATTGTTGTAACACATTTTGTTTTCTCAAAAACACAAATTTTCAATGAATACAACATTGCGTCATAACATGACTTCTTATGAATCCTTTGATTGTTAAGAAACACACACTCAAAGAAACTCTAAGTTGACATATCAAATCTGCATAAAAAAATTTCAAAAAATAAGTAATAGAAAGCTAACAAAATTTCTCACAACTTTTATTTTTATTGCAAAATGAAGTTCTACACAGAAAAATTGGTATAGTTTGCAGAAAGTTGAAGAACCAAAAGAAATGAAATTTTTTTCTCAAAACAGGGCAAAAGTGTAACCCAGCTTCACATTTTCACCCTTTATGTCCTTTGGAAGAGGAAGAGGTCAAGGCAGAGGAAACTACAGAGGAAAAGGAAGAGGCAAAAGCCAAAACAGAGGAGGAAGAAACAACCCTGGTGTATTTAGCGTAGATGATAGGCATAGAAGCTCATGCGGCGAATAACCATCATCATCAACTATAAATAATGTTGATGTGATTCCAAACTAAATGTTACCCTTATCTTCCATCTTATTTTCCATTTAATAATGACGTGATTCTCAATGGAGCAGACAGGAGGTCAAAACAAATTCAATTTGGGGGTTGGTAATTTCTCGATTCTATCCCCCCGATTAGGGTGGGAGTCTGACAACAATCCTCCTTAGGATTCATCTGATGGAATTGGTGATGATTGTAAAGGTCGTGAGGTGGCCACTAGTCACTCTGCATTTGTTTGAATGGAAGGGAGTTAAAGCACGAGGCACGCGAGATATTTATGGTGACGGTGCTCGAAACAATAAACATTTCATCTAGGTAGTTTCGCGGGTGAACATCCTATCTGCAGGTATTTTGGTTATGGGTTGGGCTATCTGGAGAAGCTAGTGCCATTGGGTCCTCTCAGCTGCGTTGGGAAGCATGAGGTGGAGACGTTGTTCTCAAGCTACGTTCGAGCCTTCCTTGTTCATGGAGAGCGTAGTAAATCACATCCTTCTTTGTGACATGCTTGCTATAACTTGGTTTGTAGCCGAGATGTGGGTTGGAAAGGATTGGATAGCTCTAGAGGATGACCATATGTAGTTTTTTCGAAGGTTGAATGCTTCATAATGTGTGTTGTTTTTATTTTGGTTTCTGTTGTCTATGGAATTTTCCTTTCCGACATGGGAATTATTGTCCATGTACAGTGTAAACGGGGTAGGAATAGAGTTTTTAAGCTTGATAAGGGTAGTATTTTCTATTTGTTTATATTTCTACTCAAGGGTATATATGTCAATTCTTTGTTTTTGGTTTATAATGTCTATGGTGTGGTTCGTATGAGGCCTCAGCCAGGAGAGGTGATCTACGGTGTAATTAAAGTAACAAGTTTGTATAGTCTCATAAATTTGTGGTCACTTGGAACTTATAAGCATAGGGAGCCTCACAATGGATATGAATGGTAGTGCAAACTGCCTGGCTAAAATTTATTACTTGTTCTAAGGCTCAAGCCTAAATTTTTCCATCTATTGCTCCTTCTTCTGTAAATGTAGTCGGTCCTCCTAATATGTGTTTATGTTGTGCCCACGCAAGCTACACTGGATATTGGTCTGTGACTAGTTAACTTCGTTGGTCCATTAGTAGTCTTTCTGACATCAACCGAATTCTAATGGCTCGAGGTGTTGGAAAGTCTAGAAATGGTGGCTAGGGTGATGAACGTAGACCGGGGAAAACTTGCAACAGAGCTTCATCCTCTGCCTGACCCCTGAAGAGGAGTGGCCATTGAATAGATTCCCAGATCCTCTAGGAGGAGGTTCCGACCTATAATGCAGGAAATCCAAGTGATGTTAAGAAAAAGATTTCTTTGTGGGAGGCAGATCTCAATCAAGAGAAATAAAAGAAGTGCAAGTGGAATATTGGCGAGGTCTTGTCCCAGATCCAGGGAAAACTCGCGATCGTACTAAAAATCAGTTCACCTGTATTGGATACTCAAAATTTTGGTGGCTAAAGCTAGTATGACCCCTCAGATTAATGCTAGGAAACCTGATCTGAGATTCCAAGAAATTCAAAAGGAGTTTCAGTCGATCCAAGTCTAGATTCATAAATAGAATAGGTGCCTTGGTCGCATTGAGAAACATATATCGTGTCTCTCTCAGTCAAAACTTCCCGATTCCAGTGCAAAGGACCTAGCTCCTATGGAGTCCTCAGATGATCAGATGTTTTTTCAGATTATCTATGGTTGTTTTTTTTCACTTTCCTGTTGTATATGTCAGTTAGTATTGAATTTTATAGTTGTTTAGATAGAAACTGGTGGATAGACATTCAAGCCTATAAGACTTTGCTTGAAAGATATAAAAAAAATTTATGCCTTACAAGGAGACCAAAAGTCCATTATCCTTACCTACATTGAATCTTTCATTACATATTCCCTCTCAGCCATTAGAGTTTGTCTTTTAGCAACAAATCCATCTACAACTAGAAAAGTTCTAAAGGATCATATTTGTAAAAATATTGTTCGAGTTTCGTAGCACAAGGAAAAAATCCCTTTAGCCACGCAAAGAGGTTGCACCCTTTACAAAGGGAAGAGGTAATTTCTTTATTTTTTATTTGTAAAAAATAATTAATTGAGCTACCTTCATTTAAATTTGATTAAATTATAATTGTAAATTTGAATTACTGGTTTGAATTTTTTAAAATAAAAAATATTTTAAAAAAATATGATATATTTATTTTTTATTTAAAAAATTATATAAATAAAATTGTTTTTTAGTTCTGTATTTATTTTTATTTTAACTATAATATAAAAGTTTCTCATATATATTTTTAAAAAAATTAAATTATAATATAAAAGTTTTTAATATATATATTTTAAAATTTATAATTGTATTATTTAGATAGGAAGAACTCGTATTATGTTGTTGCTTTTCCATTTTAACGCTTTATAAATATCTTAATCACGCTCAAATCTTTACTCTAGTCATACACTTCATTTGCTTGTTTGTTTGCTAAACACTGTGAGGGTTGTTGACTAAAAAAGAACTTATTATTCATCTTCTTGCAAATACGTTTTCTTGCAAATAGATTAATAAAAAAATTTAGTACATGGTAAATTTTGTAGTTTTATAATTTGTTAGTTTAACCTCATTACAAATAATTATAATATATATATATATATTTTTAGTTGTATTTTTTATATTAGTTTAAATAAATGAAATATTGTCAAGGAAATTGGTAAGTAAAATTTATGATTGTGCTTTAGCTAAGATCAATTTTGTTTACTTGCTTTTAAATTGTATTTAACATTGATTTATTCAAATATCTACATACTATATAAGATCCAGGTTATTCATAATTTTGTCTCTTTGCTTCTAAATTATATTTAGGGTTGATTTATTTGAATGTCTACATACTATATAGGTTTGAGGTCATTCACAATATTGTCTATTAAAAAACACTTTGTTCCTCCATTCATGTATGTCTTCATTGTTTTTGAATCAAATTTACTTTATTCTTCCATTCATGTATGAATTCATTGTTTTTTACTTAACTTGAACTATCATTTAAATCAAGCCAAAATATCTACAATGTAGCCCTTGTTCAAATTTGTGCAAATATAGTAATTAATTTATACCTTTCAAAATTCAATAATCAAATTAAGTGGCAAGAATGCTAACTATGCCACCTTGTTGTATATTATTTTTAATATTTTGGAGACCATTAAATTACAATTTGTAGCGTAATTTCTACACCGTTTTTTAAAAATTCATTACGAATAATTTATGATTTATCTCATAAAGTTATAATTTTGGGGATCCATTCCATACACCTTCGTGCTACTAAGAAGTACATGGGTTATGTACTCATTCCTTTTTATTGAAATTGAGGCTATGCACTCTGACACACTTAGCTTTTTTATTTTTTTAATATTTTGTCTACTTAACTTTTGTAGGCAGTTTAGGTCACTTTTTGATTGCATATTATTATGTTATTGCTTATGTGGTGATATCTACAATTGATTTTAAGCTATAATTTTGTCTTTATTGTGTTTGTATTGGTGAAAATTTTCAATTTTCTATTGTGAACATTATGCTTTTAGTTGAAATTTCTAGGTGATGTAAACCCACCGCTACATTCCCGGTTCTGGATTTCGAGGGTGGACGTCATCTTGCCATGGATAATATAGAATATGTACAGAAAAAGAAGATTCTTCATGCAGTTGTGGATTAAGTTGAGCTTATTTGAACTTTGGTGACATAAATTTGGTTTTAAGAATGTTGTTAAACAATTTATTATGTTATGTCAGTGCTAGTATCTGTTCCTCTGGAAATTTTCTATTTATAATTCAATGCTCATGGTGTATTTAGCTCATATAATAGGCATACAAGCTCATGCGGTGAAGAACCACCATCATTAACTACAAATAATGTTGACATGATTCCAAACTAAATGTGACCCTTATCTTCCATCTTATTTTCCATTTAATAATGACGTGGAGCAGTCGGGAGGTATAAAAAAATTCAATTCGGGGGTGATATAATTTCTTGATTCCATCCCCCTGATCGGGGTGAGAGTCTGGAAATAATCCTCCTTGGGATTTGTCCGACGGAATTGATGACGATTGTAAAGGTCGTGAGGTGGCCACAAGTCAATCTGCACATGTGTGAATGGAAGGGAGTTAAGTGTAATATCCTGGTTTAAGGATATACCTAAAACACAGTCAACTCTAAACCAGAGATGGACTGGAGGGGCATTTACCAGATATTTCACCTCTGAAAGAGGATGAGATCTGGAGGCTACCTGGCCCTCACTAGACTCTGTCCATAGAGGAAAGGCAAACACAACTAATGGTACAGCAATGGAACGTCTTCAAGGGAAAATAACCAGTGATGCAGATCATGCAGCAGCACATAAAATAATAGGAACAACCTATGCAACAGATACACGTTAAATAAAGAAATCACTGAGCCAATTTATTATCTGAGAACTATAAGTGATTACAATAGATGCCCAGATGATAGTGCTCAAACTGGCACAGGCAAGACAAAAGATATTCTCAGAACAAAAAGGGTACAACAGTTCTCCTGTTGCGTTCAAGCGGCTGGGGAAAACTGCCGTGTGCTGGAATATGCTGCGGCTGAAAAGGATCCACTAAAAGACTCATGTTTATGCTTCAGGCACTCAATAGGCTCAAACCATCCCTGCTCCTCCTCCAGACCCAAAACCTCCAAAATGACAGCAATATAGAGTTCTCACAAGATGGGCTGCGGTCTTCCCACACAACTGCGCCGCCACTCCCGACGCTGCTCTGCACAAGCTCCAGACCCAATCCTCTTGCCAAATGATGATAGGACTGCCTCACCCGAGCAGGCACTCGAAGTCCCCCGGAGCTGAGGATGAGATCTCCGCTCGGAGACACTCGACGCACTGAACAGTGCTGCAGACTGGCTGAACAGCCGGCGTGCTCAAGTCTTAGCGACCAACAAAAATTTCATAAACATCAACAGTAAAAACCAAATGAGGAAGCCCACTTCCCTTTTATATGCGGCCTCCTCCTCAAACCCTAGACTCCTTCTTTCCAGCGCAGCCCTTCTTAGCCCCACGATGCCAACTCAGCCCGCGTGTTTGTCTCCGTGCGCTTGAGTGAGCCCCGATATACTCACGGTCTCTTATAATTAACTAGAGGCGGAAAGATTGGTCTGAAATAATATTCCAATTAGCTATTGCTAATTTGGGAATATTACAGTCTTCCCCGGCAAAATGTTGCATGCCCTCAAGCAACTGCCTAAACATCTTTCCACCGATACTGCAAAATGTGCCTGGGTCCCAGATGCACCACTGAATCTTTTCTGACCCCTGCATCACCCTGATATGAAGGGATCTCTCAATGCCAGGATCCCAAACCGATCTCTCATGGTTCTAGCCAACCAACAATCCTCCCGGATCCCATTGCCACCATGGCCAATAATAGCCCAAGTCCCATGGCTCGGACTGCTCACTGCCTCTGGCTATGACTGAAGACCATGACCCCTACTGTGATGTAGCTGTCACTGTGTAAGTTGTCCCATCGACTGTGTACCAACTCATCACCTCTCTCCACTCAAGGCATGGAGTCGAAAATATAATGAGGAATATCTCCCTCATGTGGACCTTCCATCTCCAAGCAATCATCCAGAAAAAATGAGCCACCTCCCAACAAGGCAACTCCTGACAATCTCCTTCCACCTCAAGCTCCGGTAATGAAGGTGGGTTGAAAATATGAACCTGGCAAGCATCATAGCTTACCCCATGCTGTCCTTCTCTCCACTAATGACAAGTGTAGAGTGTATGCTGATCCTAGGCTACAAAATCATTGCCCTCCAATGGCAAAGTGAAGAACAATCCTCCAAAGAAGGTCCCTTCAACAATGAAGAACAAGCTGGCACAAGACAATTCATCCATGAGGAGTAGGACATGGTCATCATGGATCATCCTAATGAGATGTCTACGGAAGGTTTTACATGATGATACATGATGCAGACAATCTCTCACGAGGATACAACGCAGTTTCATCCACTACAACTTCAGAAAATTACATGGCAAGCAATGTACAAGATCCCTCACATCTACTAATGGATAGTAAATGGCTGAATATGACAACAACATGAGGCCAAACACTTGCCCATGGCTGTACAATGGATGAATATTAATCTCATGGCCCACCTCAAAAGAGAACGCATATGTAGTAGTGGTGGCCATGCCTCCTCCCATGCTCCCATTAGAACATGTAGTGCAGAAAATGTGAGAATTTTTCCGACTCACGGACACATCCAGCTCATGTGTCCCCCTCATAATCAAGCCTCCTATACAAATCTGATCTATATAAGCAAATGGAGACATGATCAACAGTAAAATGAAGGAAACACTGAAGGTTACAAGTGATGAAAAGGGGTACCAACAACTTCCCCAACAAGTACAGTGCAGTTTTACAAGTTGCTGCTTGATAAGAGTACATGGAAAAATGTTTATGTTAATCATGCATGTCTTCACATGATACATATTATAGTGCAGCAAATGAACATGCATGTGGTGATAAAACATTTTCCCAAGGCCGCAAAAGAGATGGCTACGTCCACCATGTAGATTGGCCCAATAAAACTCATGGAGCAATATGACAAGCTTGCCCTCTTGTGAAGCAATGCACTGCATAAGAATGGTAGGAGTGTGCAAATCAATGAATGTATAAACAAACTCCTCACCATATGCTAGAAGTAAGATGGTACATGGATCCATGAATGAGTCCTCCATAATGTGTTGGCATGCTATGAAGAAGACTGAACCATGTGCTGCAAGAAGATAATCCTCCTTATGCTTGGAAACCCAAGTCAAGAAGAATATGCCATAGATGTCTCTATCATCATTACCTCCTCTTTGTTCATCAAGTGCAAAAAATATGAAGCGATCCTGGGACCTATGGGTTATAGATCCACCATATCTCAGTTGGGCACACTTCATCCATAAGTCTCTGCTCCACGGTGACAATGCTGTGAGCTCATGCAAGTAAGCTCCTGTCAATACAAAGCTCTGTTCTTCGACATGCTCCTTGTCAAAGACTCCTCTAATAATGCTGCAACAAATATGGTCTACTTCCCAAGATGGAAGTGCTTCCAAGCCATCATCAAAGATCAAGGAGATAATGCCATCTCCTCCTCCTGCAACATCATACAAGGTGTGAGCGCAAATCTACTCTTGCTCTCTCAGAAACAAGCAAAGAAACAAGACATTGTGTTGCCTCCCCATACCTCCATCATACCAATCATGTGATGCAGACATAATGAATGATATGAATATCATATCAACACCATAAATCCATACTCTATGTTGCTCAATGATGCAAGTATCCTGCCATCTTTCCTTCATCCTCCGACTCTTAGGAAGGGTGTTTGCCAAGAGATGGCCAAACTATTTCAAGAGAAACCAGCGCAGCCAAGCCTCCTGTTGCATGGTATCATAGATCTGCAAGTACAAGTGTGGCCAAACTCCCTCCAGAGTAACCAGCGCAGCCAAGCCTCCTGCTGCCCGGTATCATAGATCTTCCAGTAGCTCCCTAGCTCCTTGCTCATCAACCACATCCACTCAATCACTTGTGGATGCCTCCTTCTTCTCCTCACCTTGGTACTCCTCCCATGAGGGCTACCATCCTCCCAAATCAAATTCCTGTCTTTGCACTTCATAGGGTTTTGAAATGCAAACTCCTCAAGGATCAATGAGACCCTATCAAGAATCAAATAGGTGGTAGGAAAAACCCTCCCATCATGATGTGTATGGCTCAAGGGATGTCCAACACAAGCATGAGAGATGTTATCCATCCTAAGATGTCCTCCATCCTCTATATGCTCTTGTGAGAAGGGAAGGAAATCATTGCATTCCATGGTGTGTCGAAGTGCATCTCCAATGAGATCTCTCCTTGAGACCTCCCTTTCATCCACAACCTTCCAAAACCAATGAGGTCTTGGATCTGAAAGTAGAAGTTCCTCTTTGAGCTGAGAGGAGCTCATTGAGAAAGTGTCATCTTGAAGGGAGAAAAGGTTTCTTACTCCAATATGTCTACCATCAATCTTCAAGGCTTTAAACCCCAACCTCCAATGTGATCTACAATCCAAAAATGGCTCATGAGAATGATGGTTTGTTTCCTCCTTGAAATTTTTCATGTTGCACAGTGAAGTGCAACCAAGCTGCTCTATGGTAGCAATGGGATTTGACCCTCGGTCATGCAAAAGTAAATCTCCACATTGA
Source organism: Pinus albicaulis (assembly GCA_034641835.2). NCBI lineage: Eukaryota > Viridiplantae > Streptophyta > Pinopsida > Pinales > Pinaceae > Pinus > Pinus albicaulis. Next base: position 921,355,966 of record CM076572.1, on the reverse strand, counting down.
TCAAAAGAATTTGCTGCAACAATGGAATGTGGAAATCTTTTCATACCTTGATGTGCATTTGGAACTTCTTGTAGGGCTGCAAGAGTCCCTTCCTCAAAAGTGTTGGCTGCCCCAATTTTTGATGCATGTGGCTGCTCTTCCATGAAGGTGACAACGTTATCACAAGCCTCCTCAAGAGGTGATGTGATCTCTTCTTTCTTTGCTCTTTCTCCATCAAAGGTTTGGATCAACCCTTGAGTGAACTCTGCAAAAGTCTCCACCCTTGCATGGCTCATGTGGCTGCACCACCAATCATAGGCTTCACCCTCCAAATGCAGCGCTGAGATTTCAACAGCTTCTTTTCCAGCTACAGGATGTAGTAGGAAAAATGCCTCCAACTTCCTCACCCAAGTTCTTGCATTAGATGACCCATAAAAGGTAGACAACATAAATCTATTGCCTTTGATTTATTTTCTGTTGCATGGTCTCTTCTCTTCCTTCAACTGGATGAAATGAGGAAAATCTAGAGTCTCCCTGAAGGCTCTAGGTTGAGATCTATACTCAACAAGGTAATCACTGAGAATCTGACGATCCAAGTGTCTTCCATGCTCAGTATCTTCTGCTCGATGAGAATAGGAAGTGCATGGTACTTCCTCTTCTTTTTCTTCAATCTTCTTGACCTCCTCAATGGTGGATTCATTCCCTCTGGATCTGAAAATAGATGAGAATAAATTCATCTTTTTCACCGTACTGGTCTTCTTGGGCTTAGACTCACAGGGACTAGTGGATCTCTCATACATGGGAAGAGGTGTCCTCCCAATGGTACGCTGCAACTCTGAGCTCTGTGTTCTAGATCCCCCATTGTTCCATTTGCTTTCATCCTGCCTGAGCTGACAGTAATCTTTGAAAGGCAAAGCTGCTTTGAAGTCTTCCCCCTTGGACTGCCATTCTCTGAAATAATCCCCAAAGGGTAAATGATCATGCTACCTCTCTTTCTTACTCGGCATTGGAGGTAAGAATGTAGGCATTGTGATAATGTCCACAAGCTAAGCCAGAACTATGCTCTGATACCACTGTAATATCTCGGTTTAAGGATATACCTAAAACACAGTCAACTCTAAACCAGAGATGGACTGGAGGGGCATTTACCAGATATTTCACCTCTGAAAGAGGATGAGATCTGGAGGCTACCTGGCCCTCACCAGACTCTGTCCATAAAGGAAAGGCAAACACAACTAATGGTACAGCAATGGAACGTCTTCAAGGGAAAATAACCAGTGATGCAGATCATGCAGCAGCACATAAAATAATAGGAATAGCCTATGCAACAGATACACGTTAAATAAATAAATCACTGAGCCATTTTATTATGCTGAGAAATATAAGTGATTACAATAGATGCCCAGATGATAGTGCTCAAACTGGCACAGGCAAGACAAAAGATATTCTTGGAACAACAAGGGTACAATGGTTCTCCTGTTGCGTTCAAGCGGCTGGGGAAAACTTCCGCGTGCTGGAATATGCTGCGGCTTAAAATGATCCACTAAAAGACTCATGTTTCTGCTTCAGGCACTCAATAGGGTCAGACCGTCCCTGCTCCTCCTCCAAACCCGAAACCTCCAAAATGACAGCAATATATAGCTCTCACAAGATGGGTTGCGGTCTTCCCACACAACTGCGCCGCCACTCCCGACGCTGCTCTGCACAAGCTCCAGACCCAATCCTCTTGCCAAACGATGATAGGACTGCCTCACCCGAGCAGGCACTCGAAGTCCCCCGGGGCTGAGGATGAGATCTCCGCTCGGAGACACTCGGTGCACTGAACAGTGTTGCAGACTGGCTGAACAACCGGCGTGCTCAAGTCTTAGCAACCAATGACAATTTCATAAACATCAATAGTAAAAACCAAATGAGGAAGCCCGCTTCCCTTTTATATGCGGCCTCCTCCTCAAACCCTAGACTCCTTCTTTCTAGCGTAGCCCTTCTTAGCCCCACGCTGCCAACTCAACCCGCGTGTTTGTCTCCGCGCACTTGAGTGAGCCCCGATCTACTCACGGTCTCTTATAATTAACTAGAGGCGGCAAGATTGGTCTGAAATAATATTCCAATTAGCTATTGCTAATTTGGGAATATTACATTAAGGCACGAGGCACGTGGGATATTTATGGTGATGTTGCTCGAAACAAAACACATTTCATCCAGGCGGTTTGGTGGGTGAGCATATACTTTGTAGGTATTTTGGTCTAGGTTGGGCTATTTGCAGAAGCCAACATTGTTGGGGCCTATTAGCTGGTTTGGAAAGCATGAGGTGGAGACATTGTTTTCAGGCTACGTTCGAGCCTTCCTGATTGATGGAGAGTGTAGATGGGTATGAATCTTTCTTTAAACTACCTCATTGTGTGCGACATGCTTTCTATAACTTGGTTTGTAGCCGAGATGTGGGTTGGAAAGGATTGGATAGATCTAGAAGATGACAATATGTATTTTTTTCAAAAGTTGAATTCTTCATATGTGTGTTGTTTTTATTTTGGTTTCTCTTGTCCATGAAATTTTCCTTCCCCGTATGGGAATTATTATTCATGTACACTGTAAAGTGGTAGGAATAGAGTTGTAAGCTTGATAAGGGCGAAATTTTTTATTTGTTTCTAGTTTTACTAGAGGATATGTATGTCAATTCTTTGGTTTTTCTTTATAATGTCTAGGATGGTTTTATATAATATAATATAATATAGACACATGAATAGTTGACATTGAAATTATATTATTTAATACATACATTAAAATATATTATTTATGGTTTTTAGTGAAAGAGATTTTTTTTACATTTCTTTTATAGTGAGTTGTAATATTAATAGCAACTAACCAAATATGTATATTCATTTCAATTTTTTGAGGGAAGAGGTGCTCTCGAGCCTATGTTCTAATGTTTTGTCCATGTAAAACTAGTCTAGATTTATTTATATTTTAATTTTGGATTTACCAAGCATCTAGAGAGATCAAATTTGCTGAGATGCAAATCTCTTTTAAAATGAAAATAAATGTGATTCCTCTAAATACTTAGTAAATTCAAAATTAAAATAAATTTAAAATAATATTATAATCAATATTAATTTTTTAAATTTAAAATACATTTATTTGTTATTTTTATATTACAGTATTAATAGGGGATAAATAACACGTCTCTAAAGATAACTTTTTATTAAACAAAATTCTTGATTATTATATTATATATCAATATTTTAGCAACCATTACGACATAATTTATCGGAGAGTATTTTCCGTACAGTTTTTATGAAAGGTCACTGGAAGAAGTTATTATTAATGTCAGAAAGTTACAATTTTCGGAATCCATTCTACTAAACAAATACGTGGTTTGTGTACTCGTTCCTTGTTATTGAATTTGACGCCAAATATTTTTATATTTTTTTATATTTTGGCTCTTTAATTTTTAAGGACTGTTAAACATGATTATTATATTTATTTATTCTAAATTTAATAATAAAAAATTAAGTTAAATAAATTGCTGAAAAAAATTCATGAATTTTTTAAATAAAAATAAAAATACAAATAAATAATATAAATAAACAATTAAAATTTTATTAACAAAACAATTAATTCGTTGTTGATATTTCACTTTCACTCTATACATAAAACATCTAATATGAATTCTAAGTAAAATATTTTAAAATGAGTTAATATAAAATTGCTCAATACACATGTTATGTAATTTTTATAACATTAAAAAATGCAATTTAAATAGTAAAAATTATACATTATTTTTTGCACTCTAAAATAAGTATTTAACAAAAGAAATTTGATCCTTCTAAGTTCATGTTAGATCTGTGCTTTACATGGATCTATGCTGGTTAATATTTGAAAGGTGTTATTGAGCTGAGGGCCTCATTCTACAATCCAGTATGAAGGAAATGTGTAATTACGTCACATCCTAAAAAAATAATAAAAATATTTTTTTCTAGTCAGCCAAAAAAATAAAAATAAATAAATAACCATATGAATAAACAATTAAAAATCTAAAAAAATAATAAAAATATTTTTTTTTCATGTCACCCAAAAAAATAAAAATAAATAAATAATCATATAAATAAACAATTAAAAATTTATTAACAAAACAATTAACTAAGTTGTTGATATTTCACTTTCACTATTTAAGTAATAAAATACAGAGATAATTTCACAGATAAAACATTGTGAGCTATGAATAAAATATTTTAACATGAATTAATATAAAATAGCTCAATACACATGTTATGTAATCTTTATAACAATAAAAAATGCAATTTAAACTATAAAAATTACACATTGTTTTTTGCACTCTAAAATAAGTTTGTAATAAAAGAAATTTGATCCATCTCACTCATGTTAGATTTATACTTTAAATAGGATCTATGCTAATTAATAATATAGAAAAAAAATATAGAAACAAAATTGAATAATATAAGTAACAAATTTTCAAAACCAAAGTGTAAGGTAATGAATTGGATCCTCGATAAAAGATAGATAATTCGAATCATCTCTGCCGACCAAAAAAATTTATGTTTTAAACATTAAACAGATTTATAAAAGTCTGGATATTAAACAAATTCATATCAGTCTATAGAATATTAGGCCATCCAGACATTTTTTCATCTAATTATCCCATTTAAATTAATTCGTCTAATTATCTCATCTAGATTGAAATTAACAAACTATTTTAGGTTAGCGAAACAAGATAACCCTGATGCAATTAACTAACCAAATCTAGCAACAATACTCACAGTGAACAGACACGTGGTAATCTATATGGTCTAAATTTTTTTTAGATTTTTTATTTATTTTTAATTAGTCAACCCGACATTCAACTGCAATAGGCATATCAATCGGCGAAGAGAACTGAATAACTGAATTTCTGTTTTTTTTTAAAGGGTAATTCAGCTGAATTGGGATATATATATCATTGACATAGTTTAGTTTTTTATAAGCCATAAAAAATCTGTAGCTCAATTGCATCTAATCGTCTTTAATCCTTCTGCATAATGTAAATAAGTATGATACTCTGTATAATCAATTAGTTAGCACTGTAAACACGAATTTGTTGCAACATTCACCTGGAGGATGAATTCATCATAGCAAACGCGCATGCATTACACGGAAACCATAGCTATATCGTCATTTTATTGCCAAACACAAAAAAAATCCCTATGCAGATTAAAGTACCATCTGCAAAAGGCGATAGTACTTTATCAGACCACACCATTATCAGTGATAACGACGAATGTATAAGCACCATCCAACAATACAAATAATATCAAAGAAGATTGCGGAAACCTGAAAATCAAGCGGTATTCTAGTGACTAGGAGGTGGCGGCGTGAGAAATGGGATCGACGGGAATTGGAAGTTTGGAATTTGCAGAACCTGTGGGAGAGGAGGAGAACCTGGAATGGTCATGGTCGGTTTTGGAAACGGAGGGAAGCTCAACTGAGGTAGAGGAGATGTTTTGGGGAGAGAAGGTACACTCAACTGAGGCAACGGAGAGATTTTGGGGAATGGAGGAGCACTTGGCAATGACGAAGTTTTGGGGAGAGGAGGTACGCTCAACTGTGGGCGCGGAGAGATTTTGGGTAAAGGAGGAGTAGTTGGCAATGGAGACATTTTGGGGAGAGGAAGTACACTGAACTGCGGGAGCGGAGAGATTTTGGGGAGAGGAGGCACGTTGAACTGAGGCAGCTAAGAGATTTTGGCGAGAGGAGAGGCACTTGGCAATGGAGACATTTTAGGGAGAGGAGGTATACTTGGGAGCAGAGGAGTTTTGGGGAGAGGAGGAACACTCGGCAGCGGAGGAATAGTGAACTTGGGAAGAGGAGGAACACTGGGAAGGGTAAGCAATGAAGGGATTGTGGGCGTCCTGCTTTCGAAGACTGATCAACATCCTCAGCCATGGGGGTAGTAGAACCCCTAAATGAGCTTCAAGTAGTGCCCGAAAATTTTATTTGATTTTATTTTGGGTATGGGTATGATCTAGAAGCATTGTTTTTTTTGGGATTAAAAGTGGCCGCACCACTATGCTTTGGGAGATTCATGGAAGCAATTATCCAAACTAGGTGAAAAAATAGATTTAGAAAGGATGCACCAATAGATGACAGCAAAGGATTACTAGACATAGGAGGATCTCAGCTCATGTTGGTGCTAATGGATAAAATATGATGGGGATACATGTCTAAAGGAACCTTTTCCATTCATGAAGCCTGCCACCTAGAAGTGGGTCATCAAAATCTAAAAAGGGGAAGAGGTTTGGCCAAATATACAGAAACAATATGTATGCCCTAAGATCACTAGTTTTCTTTGGCTTTTGCTACAACATAAGCCATTAACATGGGAAAGCATTCAAAAGAGGAATTATCAGGGGACATCTTGGTGTCCGCTTTGTCTCCTTCATGTAGAATATCTGTAGCATTTATTCAATACATGTTCCTTCTGAGCAGGCTTATGGTATATATTGTCATAATGTTTTATGTGTATTGATAGGGACCCTGCAAATATTTCTAATACAATTCTTTGCTGGCACTCTTAAGCGTTCTCAAATTCCATTCTAAATCACGTTTGGACCCTCTCGTATGGTTTCCTCTTATGGGATATATGGAAATAACAAAAAAAAGAATTTTTAAGGGCTCCTCCATCCTCTGGGCCTCCATTTGGAACTATGTTCCTTGCCATATAAAAGAATAATTTCTTTGATGAGGCATCGAAAGGTAATTTGGGTCCATCGAGTTACGGTGGAAACATTCGAGATCATGGTGGTATGCCCCTATACATATTCTCTAGATCCATTGGAATTAACAAAAAAAAATACTATTAATATTTTGGGTCTCCACATGGGATTGGAGATTGTTGAGATTCAACAAGATGATGAGCTTAGTGAAAAGTAAGCACCTTCACTAAGTGGGGCCCGTAGGCGATTTTTAGGTATATGTCTATTTTTAGACATGGTGGTATGCCCCTATACATATTCTCTAGATCCATTGGAATTAACAAAAAAAATGATATTAATCTTTTGGGTCTCCACATGGGATTGGAGATTGTTGAGATTCAACAAGATAATGAGCTTAGTGAAAAGTAAGCACCTTCACTAAGTGGGGCCCGCAGGCTATTTTTAGGTATATGTCTATTTTTAGACATGGTGAGCATATTCTATAAGTTGCAGGATGCTATTTGTAGATGGTTGGTAAAATGTGGAAAATAGATGAAATTATATTTTTAGAATATTGGGCGAAGTCTGTTTAACCCTTAATAATAATCCAACAATAAATATCAACTTATTCTCTTGGAGCACTTTATTTCAGTGAACAGATTTGGAAAATCAGTGGGCTGAAGGAATTACGCAATTCCTAGGGTTATTGGCAGTTCATGCATGAAGGACTCAGTTAGAACTGAAGTGGAAAAGTTATGACAGAGTTGGAAGAGTAGTTACAGGAGTTGTTATTTAGTTTAACTCAGTTAAGTGAGTTAAACTCAATTGAGCTAGTTGTATCTAGTTTAGTGAATTAATTAGTTAATTAATTCACAACTAATAACTCACTAAAAACTAAACAAATACAACAGTTTACTACTTGCATGTCAGTTCCAGTGGAGACCCAGTGAAGAGATAGGTGAAAGGGTGAGATGAACTATCTGTTGTGACTATAGTGATGCATCCAATGCATCTGACACACATTGGAGTTGCCAATGAGGAATACACAGTCGACAAGGGCAATTCAAATTCATTCAGGGGTCTTCTTCAACAGGGATTACGCAGTGGAGGCAGGCTGTTAGGAGGCAAGAAATTTGTGCATAGAGATGCAAATTTCTGCATGACAGTGTGTAATGATTGTTGATTGTACTGAGAGCTTGATGTACTAAGCTTTGTATGAGATTATTACATGATTCCATTGATATACATAATATATGATAGTTGGGGTTTTTAGCTTTAAGCTTTCCCGTTAAATAATTGTGTTATGTGCGATTGAATTTATTCACATGTGTTTGCAATTGAGTTTTAAATTTCCGCAAGTTTAACAGTGGAAGGATTCTATATTTAGCAAGAAGATAAATATTGTTAGATTAGGAGAATCCGATAATACATCAGTATTAATAAATTTCTACATGGTATCGGAGCAGTATTGATCACTGGAGATTAAAAATGTGAATAAGTGCTGAGTTTTGTGCTGGTGGACAATTCAAATTTGCTGCAGAAATTTCTTGGTGTGACAGTTGGGTATTCATTGAAATGTCTTTCAATGGGTTGCGATTGGAGTATGCCCTTGAGGGTAGCTTGAATTACATAGCCTGGAAGGATAGGATGGAGGTGGTGCTTGAAGATAATGGATTGAAGGAGTTCATCGATAGCGATGTTCCTAAGCCTGCTTCTAGCGATACTGCAGGACTTAACGCATGGCAAAAGAAGGTAGCAAAGACAAGAAGAATTCCGTTGGAAGGTGTGAAGGGCCATATTGTGTCAAGCCTTCATGGGAAAGCCACTCCATTTGGAATGTGAAAGGTTTTGATAGATCTTTTCCAAAGCAGCAGCGACTAGAGGAAGTTGGCACTGAAAGATAAGCTGAGAAAAATAAAAATGGAGAAGGGCGACAGTATTCCAAAATATCTCACGAAGTTTGTCCAATGTATGGATGAACTGGGAAGTGCAGGGATTATAGTTGATGATGATGACTTGGTGAGCTTGGCTCTCCTTGGGCTTCCGAAGAGTTGGCATAGCTACAAAGACTCTGTCAATAGACGGGAGAAACTGTCGGGTTGGGAGCGACTTTGGTCGGATCTTGTGCAGGAGGAGATAAGGCGAAGTACCAGGGATGGCTATTCATTGCAGAATGATGATGAAGAGAATTTTGCTTTCGCTGCCAAAGCAAGGAAAGGAAAGGGGAAGAAATCCCAACCAAAATCCAAGGCTAAAGGCAAGAAGCTGGATTTGTCCAAAGTGAAGTGTTTTTACTATCACGAACATGGGCATCTTGCCACTAACTGCCCACAGAAAAAGAAGAACAAGAAGGTTGCTGGAGCTGCAGCTGGAGAGGCCTTAGCCTTGCAATTTGAACTTGATTTCTCTTTGATCGCATCCTTGGTTTCAAGCTCAATGGGATTGGTGTGGTATCTTGATAGTGGTGTGTCTTTCCATATGACGGGAGACAAGGAGTTGTTTAGTGACTTGGAGGAGAAGGATCTCCAAATGCATATAGAGATGGGCGACGATGGTAGATACAGTGCGACCAACATTGGAACCATTACCTTTGAGTCAGGTAAACCATTTCTGTTGAAAGATGTTATGCATGTTCCAGGTCTGAAGAAGAACTTGGTCTGGGTCGTAATGTTGGAAGACAGAGGTTATGACGTTGTTTTCAGAAAGGGAAAAGCTTTCCTACAACATAAAACAACGGGTCAAACCAAGAGGATAGGGATTTGAGTTAAGAATCACTACAAGCTGGAGGTATATGGTTGCACTGCAACAATGGGCAAAGCAGAAGTAGTGAGCCGAGATGAGGGCGAATTATGGCACAGGAGATTGGGCCATATTCACGATGGTGCCTTGAATATTTTGCAGCATATTTCTACTGGACTTCCCAAGGGTACTCTTGTGCAGTCAGATCAGTGCAAGGGATGTACTATGGGTAAGTTTTTGAAGACCACCTTTCATGAGAAGGAGAACCGTGCTTTGGTGATCCTGGAGAGAATTCACAGAGACGTGTGTGGACCTCTCTCGGTTGCTTCAATAGAAAAACACAGGTATTATGTTATATTTGTTGATGACTATTCTCGTAGATGATGGATCTTCTTCATGCAAAAGAAGAGCGAAACATTCTCAAAGTTCTGTGAGTTTAAAGAATTGGTGGAGAAGGAGTCGGGGAAGTAAGTGAAGGCCCTACGGAGCGATAATGGTGGTGAATATATCTCGAACGAATTCAAAGACTTCTGTATTAAAGAATGAATTTGAAGATAACTCATAGTGCCTCATAAACCACAGCAGAATTGGGTCGCGGAGAGGAAGAATAGAACGATCGTGGGTGCTGCACGAACTATGCTGCATGACCAGGGCCTACCAATGCACTTGTGGGAGGAAGCATGCAACACTGCGATTCATGTGAAAAATCGTTGTGCTCATAGAGTAATTGGCATGAGTACACCTGAAGACACTTTTACTGGTAAGAAGCCTAATATTTCTCATTTGAAGATTTTTGGCTCATCTGTTTACATTCATGTGACAAAGGATGCCAGGAAGAAGTTGGAGCCGACTACAGAAGTTACTGGGATACAGATCCAGCCAGAGATTTTTACGAGACAGCACCCCACATCGGTATCGTGAATATTGTTACCAAGCAATTAGGAATGGCTGACAGAGTGCGACGGGATATAAAATTCAATGAGGTGAAAGCCATGAAGTTGTCGCTTGAGAGGGAGCTACACTTACATGCAGAGGAGGAACTTCTTGTTCCCAAAGATGAGCCTCTAGATGTGGATCAACCACAAGAGGAGATTCATGGAGTGGAGGAGTCCACTCATGTAGAACCAAACATCAGAACAGACAGAAAGCGTACCATAGAAGCTGAGAGACTAAAGCTTGATACGACAGAGAATGTAGGAGTCCCTACATCACAGCGCAGACAGAGACAATCACCTAACCAATTTACTGGATACATGGCTCTTATGAGCAAGTGTATCGTGACAGAGGCATCTTCTTTTGAAGAAGTAGCAGAGGAACCCACATGGGTAGATTCCATGGTGGAGGAGTATGACTCCATTGTCAAAAACAATGCTTGGGAGATTGTTCCAAGGCCGGTGGGTAAATCAGTGGTAGATTTGAAATGGATCTACAAGGTAAAGCAAGTCGCTGATGGGAGCATCGAGAAGTATAAGGCAATTTTTTGCCCGAGGCTTCTCACAGATCGAGGGGATTGATTATGAAGAAACCTTTGCACCTGTCGCACGGTATTCTTCCATAAGGACCATCCTTGCTCTCTCAGTGCAGATGGGTTGGCACATTCATCATATGGATGTGAAGACTGTGTTCCTTAATGGGATAATTGAGGAAGAGGTGTACATTGAGTAGCCTGAAGGATTTGAAATCTTCAGCAGCGAGTCACATGTGTGCAGACTCAAAAGAGCGTTGTATGGGCTGAAGCAAGCACCTCATGCTTGGTACACACAGATCGAAAACTATTTCACAGGACCTGGCTTCACCAAGAGTGAGGCAGATGCAAACCTGTACCAAATTGTGGTGGAGGGTAAGATTTTAATCATTGTTTTTTATGTTGATGATTTAATACTAACGAGTGATGAGAAGTTGATACACTCATGCAAGGCAGATCTTGCAAAGGAGTTTGAGATGAAGGATTTGGGCCTCCTTCATTATTTTTTTGGATTGGAAATATGGCAGCGAGAAGGTGAACTGTTTGTGTCTCAAGGCAAGTATGCTCGGGAGATACTTGGTAAGTTTCATATGGAGGACTGCAAGCCCATGGATACTCCTCTTCCAGGAAATTGGAGGAAAGAGGATGCGACATCGGCAGAGGTAGTGGATGCCACTATTTATCGACAGTTTGTGGGTTCACTCATGTATTTAGTTAATACAAGACCGGACATATGCTATGCGGTGAACCAGCTTTCACAAGCGATGGTTAAGCCTACAATGCTCTTTTGGAAGGCAGGCAAGCATGTCCTGAGGTATCTCAGGGGCACATCTGAGTATGGCTTATGGTACAGACAGATGTATCAGGTGAAGTTGCATGGTTTCACAGATGCAGATTGGGCAGAAAACCCAACAGACAGAAAGAGCACATCAGGAGGGGTTTTTAGTATCGAATCTACAGCAGTTTCTTGGTACATCAGAAAACAAAGATCTGTGGCACTTAGTTCAGCAGAATTAGAATACATGGCAGAAAGTCAAGCTGCATTTGAGGCTATCTGGATGAGGAAGATCCTGGTCGATTTGTTCGGTTCACATTTAGATCCTACAATGATACATTGTGATAATTAGAGTTGCATTAAAATCTCAATTAATCCCGTGTTTCATGATAGATCTAAACATATTGATAGCTGGTATCATCATATCAGAGATTTTGTGAAGTGGAAGATCATCTTGCTTCAGTACATTCCTACGGAAGATTAGGATGCAGATATTATGACGAAGGCGCTCGGCAGGAGAAAATTCGAATACCATAGAGGCAGGATCGGGGTGAAAGATAATCCCTATCTTGTTGAGATGGAGTGTTGAGATTCAACAAGATGATGAGCTTAGTGAAAAGTAAGCACCTTCACTAAGTGGGGCCTGCAGGCTATTTTAAGGTGTATGTCTATTTTTAGACATGGTGAGCATATTCTATAGGTTACAGGATGCTATTTGTAGATGGTTGGTCAAATGTGGAAAATAGATGAAATTATGTTTTTAGAATATTGGGCGAAGTCTATTTATAGATCGTCGATCTAAAAATAGGTGCATGTCGATTATTATTAACCCTTAATAATAATCTGACAATAAACATCAACTTATTCTCTTGGAGCACTTTATTTCAGTGAACAGATTTGGAAAATCAGTGGGCTGAAGGAATTATGCAATTCCTAGGGTTATTGGTGGCTCATGCATGAAGGACTCAGTTAGAACTGAAGTGGCAAAGTTATGACAGAGTTGGAAGAGTAGTTATAGGAGTTGTTATTTAGTTTAACTCAGTTAAGTGAGTTAAACTCAATTGAGCTAGTTGTATGTAGTTTAACTGAAAGATACACTAGTGAGAGTTTAGTGAATTAATTAGTTCATTAATTCACAACTAATAACTCACTAACAACTGAACAAATACAACAGTTAACTACTTGCATGTTAGTTCAAGTGGAGACGCAGTGGAAAGATAGGTGAAAGGGTGAGATGAACTATGTTGTGACTATAGTGATGCATTCAATGCATTTGAAGCACATTGGAGTTGCCAATGAGGATTGCGCAGTCAAGGCAAGGCCAATTCGAATTCATTCAGGGGTCTTCTTCAGCAGGGATTGCGCAGTGGAGGCAGGCTGTCAGGAGGCAAGAAATTGGTGCATAGAGATGAAAATTTTTGCATGACAGTGTGTAATGATTGTTGGTTGTACTGAGAGCTTGATGTACTAAGCTTTGTATGATATTATTACATGATTCTATTGATATACATAATATATGATAGTTGGGGCTTTTATCTTTAAGCTTTCCTGTTAAACAACTGTGTTATGTGCGATTGAATTTATTCACATGTGTTTGCAATTGAGTTTTAAATTTCCGCAAGTTTAATAGTGGAAGGATTCTGTATTTAGCAAGAAGATAAATATTGTTAGATTAGGAGAATCTGGTAATATATCAATAGTAATAATTTTCTACAGAGATTGCCTAATCCGAAGGCGTCACTAAGCTCCTAGTAGAAGACGATTCCAAAATTATCATAAATATTCTTCAGAAAATTTAGACTGATACCTAGATACATAAGGCATCATTGATATGGTTGTTGAACACTCTTCATGGTCATGTTTCTTCTCTCATTGCCCTAATTTTGTTTCTTATTCCAATGCATGTTCGACAAATCTACTAATAAAATAACAAACTTGCTAGCAAATGATGGGTGCTTAGATTCCTCTCCCATAGTGTCATCCACTTGGAAACTTTTATGAGACTCCCCTCTTAAGGCCATGTGTTGGAAGTTCATTCAAAAAGACTTTCTAGTCTCGGATGGGGTGATGATAAAGAAATAAGGGGCCCGTGTTGTCGCCATGCCACCTAGCCAATGGACTGGGGGCCATGGAAACACACCCTCATGAATAATTAATGGGACTAAACTATGAAAAATGGAATTTCATTCTATCTAGCCATACCATGGGGGCCAAGGATTTCATAATTAGCTATTATTCACCTATTTTGTGTGACATCTGAGGGATCACTTACGTGGTTGTATTGCGAGAAAGGAAATTGCCCATGGCTCAAAGCCTACATCAGCATTTCGAGTTTTTTTTTTTAGGTGATAAGACATAGGGGCATCCAAGTTTGGAGCATGCAAGGAATGTGATGAGATGAAAATGGAATTGTGTAGTGTTATACTCCAATGAGGGTTCAACTACCACAAACCTACTTTCTTATCCCAAAATTCAACAATTCAGGAGTGTTGGTTTCCTCTTGGCTTAACATAAACACTTTGAAACTAGTAATATTGACTCTTCATGCTGAATTGATACTAACCCATGTTATTTTTTCTCCTACAAGTTGGAAAACTCATCATTGACACTAATGCTTGGGCTTGTTACTTCTTATTTAATATTCCCTCATTCCCAACAACTTCCTTTAGGTGACCACCTGAGGTTTCTCATTTTCCTCTGCTCCCTTCATAACCCTCCCCTCTTCTCCCATCCTTAGGCTCCCCTAGTCATTCGCAACATGATCTCTTCATCTTAATTTATCCTAATTCCCCTCATTACTTGTTCCACCCTACGAGATGACATGACACAAACTCGCATTTTCATGTATTTTGGTCTACTTCGTGTCTGGGTTTACTCTTTATCTTCCCCCTTCTTTTGTGCTGATACAACATGTGTATCTTCATGGAGGTCCTTCTAGCTACAATGATTCTCTAATATGTACTTGACTTAGTGGCACTCCTCTCGATCACTTGAATGCTTAAGTATGTTCTTGTCTTTGTGATTGCTTTACCGATACCTAGAATTTTCTTCCATGCCTCGTTAATGGGAACATGCTAGGATAGGGCTCACTTTCTACCAAGAGTAGGCCCATAAGGGGAGTACACAAATGAATCACCATCTGAAGGATACTTCCTCCCACTTTCATGACCTTATGTTGACAACCGTTCAGGAAGAACTCGCCCATGTTGAGGGGGAAGCTTACACTCACATACTACCTCTCTCAAACACGAAGGTTCTTACTAAATGGGCATATTGGATTCTGGATACGGCGCATACAATAGGTCATTTCAATTAGTACATGGAAACAATTGATCTCTACTAGGATATGGAATTTCTACTTGGGTGCACTCTCTTGGACCAGTACGAGCATCACATGGATATTCTCCATTCTCTTTCCCTTGAGAATTTGCATCACAATTTGAGGGACTTAAATGGAAGAAGGTGTAGTTTGAGCAACATCTCAACATCGCCCCTTCTCCAAGGGGAACCTTCGAAGATACTAAAAAACCCATCCAAATAATTTTTTCAAACTTTGACCTTTTTTCCTAATTTCTAACATGTTTATGTTTTATGGTTCTTTTTCTAATAATACTTTTGTACATTCTTGAGAGTTTCTCATTTTTGTATGCTAAAATTTATATCTCCTAATACTTAGTTATCTCTTGTATTACTAAAAAGAGTTAATTTTTAGGTTTAGTCAAATCTTTTTAGAAAGAAATGGCTTCACTTTTCAATTTATTTAGTTATATCTATTTTTAAAAGCTATATAATTTACCCAATTAAAATTAATAAAAATTAATAAGATACAAGTAAACAGTATTATAATATTAAACTTTATGTGTATCTCTTAACTAACATTTGCAGATATTTAATGATTACGTTCAAATTTAGACGCAAAAATCTCATTGTACTAGGGGAGAGATGTCTAATGTTGTTCAGGGACCAGTAATTGTTATAGTACTGGTCCCATCAACCCACCAAAAATAGACATATATGCAACCAATAATTAAACATAATAAAATAACATGAAGTTCAAATATATATTAAATTATGTTCAAAATTTCCCAAGTCATTGACTAGGCCCACATGTGTCCATAAATAACCCACAACTGTCCATAAATAGCTTAATAAGTATCAAGATTACAAATCCCAACATTTAAACTAGAAAACTCATAAAACCTTTTCTCCTTCCAAAATGGTCAAGTCAATAAGTACAAAAAGCCAGTCACTTCAACCCATTTGATCAGCTCTGATGCTGTGTATGAGAAGTAAACATCAATACCTGCACATAATAAAAAGAAATGTATGTCAACCATAACTGTTGTGTTATTCAACATTTAAACCCATTGTGTTCAATAAATGACACCCACCCCATAACAACATTTAAACCCATTGTGTACAATAAATGACACCCACCCAATAAATTCAATAAATGATTTCCTATCAAAACAGATCAAACACATGGATCAACAAAAACAAATTCTCAGCCATTAGATCACATCAAATTCAATCTTGATCACACATGCAAAATGAAGCCATTGCAATCCATGTCCATCATTGTCACCAATAAAATTCAACTGCAAAAAACTATAAAAGAAGTTCAACCACTGTTGAAGTTACATTTTTTAGTTTCAAACTATTCACCAGCCTTGGAGACAATCCAGCACAGAACACACCCAGCCTTGGAGACAACCCAGACAGAACACACCCCAAAACAGAACACAGTATATTCAGGTTAGTTTACATCCTTCTTACAATTTTATTTTAATTTTTGAGTCTTTATTTCAGCGTTCTTACACTTTTATTTTCATTTCTGAGTCTCAGTTTTCAGTTATTTCTGAGTCTTTATTTCAGTTTTTAGTTTTTTAATTGCAAACAAACAGAATTGCAAACATTCATTTCTAAGTCTTTTTTTTCAGTTTTCAGTTTTTAGGGTTGTTATAAAACGTAAATGAAACAACAACAGCAGCAGATAGTGTTTCACCTCTTAAAAACATCAATTCACTAGGAAATTCAAGAGAAAAAACACCAAAGTGTGCCAACAAGTTTCCCCCCACTAGCAAAATGTTGTAATGTATAAACCGGATCTGAATTTCAGTTTATGACAGCTGTAAATACAGCAACAAATCTACCCTATCTTCTTCATTATTAATGCTAAATCAACAAGACATACAAGTGCTAGAAATTACAAAACCTTGAATAAATAGGTCGCTGAAAACAAATCTGCAACTCTGCAATAGGGACAATTTTTGAGAGTTGGAAAATTCATATAGATGTGTAAATGAGGCCTTGGGGGATTTGAAATTCTAGATTCACTAAACTTGATCTCAACTAACATAGAAAGTAGAATAGATAGTGAACCAAAAACAAAATTGACTTTCATTAAAAATATCCTGATAACTAGACATTTGGAACTCGAGCCAAACATGACTCCAAAACAATATCATTTCTTTTTACTGCTATAATGTGATAAAATTATGTACATTTTTTTTTTTTTAGAACAATCATTACAAAGAGGCCTGCTGTAATGGGTGTAGGGTAGGATTTATCAGCTATTGGCCACAAGTTTGAATCCCAATTAAAACACACTGCAGAATCTGACTGTGGATTGCTATCAAACCTGAACCCCAAATCATCCCAGGCAATATGTTCACCGCAGTTACCTTGTTTTATTCACTCAGTGCTAGTTTTACATCAAATTTTAGTGATATAGAGCTCCCTGTCATGTTGCACCTTTTATATAGGAAGACTGCATAAGTTAAATATGCACAGATTATAGGAATAACAATGTTATATACAGAATACTAATAAATTTAATGATACTTGACAATTCGAGTAACATTCCATGCAATGCAAAGCAAATGATATCACATGGATTGCCTAATTTAGAGTGCAAAATACACCCTTTAAACTTTTGTTCATTGCAAATACAAGTACACTACATGGCTTAGGTGCTCACACATCGGTAACAAATACATTAGTTAAAAAAACTCTTTATAGGTGTCTGTATATATGTGTGTGTGTGTTTATTAAACATCAGTTAAAAAGCACCGTGTCCTCTTGCTCTGTAGATACAAAACCTGCAATCTGTCCATTTTGCATGCCTTTCAATATCTCAGTAGTTGAGCATAGAAGCTGTAGCATTTGAAGTTAACATATATATATCTGCAGTAGCTGAAAATAGAAGTTGTAGCATTTGAAATTAACATATATATCTACAATTGCTATGCATAGAAGTTGTATTCATCATATGAAAACAATCCTCCTTTTCAATTATGAATAACAGCTTGCAATTGGTGCTTTTGCAGCCTACAGGTAGTTGCATCCATGGCAAGAGTGAGTTATGTCGCTCGCACAAGGAGAAGTGGCAGAAGAGTGACCAGGGGTGCCCAACTGCGATGCACCTCATCAGATGAAGAAATAATAGGTGATGTCAATGTCACCAATGCTCCAGGAAATGTTGTTGACGATGAGCATGTGGCTGAAGCTGATGTTGTGGCACCATCAGCCACAGAGCCACCGTCAACCACAGTCCAAGGTGCAACTTCAACTAAAAAGATCAGCGCTATAAGAGGTTGGACAAAAGAAGAAATGTTAGCTGCAATTGATGACATAGAGTTCAATGGATATTCTGTTCGGGCATCTGCAAAGAAGCATACTATTCCCCCTTCATCAATACATTATTGGATAAATGGGCTGACTCACACCAAACGTAGAGGGCCTGTTACAGTTATGACTGAAGAAGAGGAGGCCGAGGTGGTTGAGTGGTGTAAATAAATGGCCCAATTGGGACATGGGCTAGAGTTGATACAACTCAAATCTACAGTTGCTAAAATCTATCAAGGGAGGCCAAACCCATTCAAAGATGGGTTTCCTGGTAAATCATGGTGGTTTGGGTTTAAAAAAATGCATCCAGACCTTGTATTGCATACAGCTGAGGGCCTTGATAGAGACAGAGCATTAAATTTGCGCCCTACAGTTGTATGTAAGTTCTATGACACTCTTTCTAGTGCATATGATAAACATTCTTATGCTGCAGACCATATATGGAACTGTGATGAAACAGGTTTACAGGCGGGAAGGAATTGTGGCATGAGGGTAATTGCCAAAAGAGGCAGCCGAAACGTGCCAAATATTTTGCCTAAGAGCAGGGAATGGATAACCATTTTATGTTGTGTCAATGCAATTGGTGCTTCAATCCCAGGATTTTATCTTTTCAAAGGTAAAAATCGGTTGAAAAATTATATACAAAACTATGAACCTGGAGCATGCATGGCTGCACATCTCAATGCATTGATGACTAAAGAGCTTTTTTTAAATTGGCTTTGCCACTTTGCTGCATCTGTGCTAGGTGGTGTCTCACCTAATAACAGACACCTGTTGATATTAGATGGCCATGGAAGCCACATGGCTCTACAAACAATTGAAGAAGCATACAATTTGGGCATTGACCTTTTAACATTGCCCGCTCATACCACTCACAGATTGCAGCCACTTGATGTTAGTGTGTTTTTCCCTTTCAAGAACTATTTCAGGTCAGAACGTGCTGCATGGATGGCAAAGAATCCAGGGGTTGAGGTCAAAAGGTTCGAGTTAGCAGAGCTTGCAAGTAAGGCTTTTAAAAGGGCTCTGACACCATCAAATATCAAGGCTGGCTTTAGAAGGACAGGAATATGGCCACTAAATTATGATGCTCTTATGCATGATACTGCTTGTAGCCAAGCTTTCCATGTGGATGGTTAGGAAGAAAGACAGGAAGTGGAAGAAGAAGTAAATGAACATGATGATGTGGTTGCAGCTGATAATATAATTTCCCTCTCTCAAGGACAGTTATATGCTAATGATGATGAGAAGATATGTGAAACACAGTATACTTGTCAGCAAATTGATGGCAACACTGTTGAACATGTAGTTGAGAATGCAGATTTTGTTGAAACAAAAATTGCTGATATTGTTAATGCAAATTTAGTTCAAAATGAAAATGTTGATATTGTTAATGCAGAAAATGAAATTGCTGATATTGGGCATGAAATTGAAAATGACCAATTGTCATTTCCTAGCCAAGTAAACCCACCATCATGGCTGGCAGAAAACATGATTAATTTGAACGCCCATATTGTCTCAAGAACTAATGAACAAAGCATGAACATGCCTTCACAAGTGGATGAATTGAATAGTGAAATTGTTCTTTTTTTTGTGGACAATAGATCAATGGAAGAAGATGGAGGACATAATGAGGCAGCAGATGAAGAAAACAATATAGTTCAATCAAGTGCCACGGATACTGAAGTGCCAAGCAATGACATGCAGGTGGGAGGGAGAGAGAAGTTACTTGGGCGGTTCTTAAAGCTACCGGTAGAAAGAGTGTCAATGAAAAAGAAGCAAGGAACAGCCAATAGTCTTCGTTTGGGGCGAAGTTCACAGTTACTCACCTCTGAAGACTATATAAAGCTCCTTGTTGAGTCTGAAAATAAGAAAATGGAAATTCAAGAATTAAAACAGAAAAAAAAAAGATCAAGCCAAGGAGAAGAAGGCAGCAAGGGCTATTGCAGCACAACGTCGAGCAGATGAAAGGCTTGAAAGAGAGAGAGCAAGGCAAGAGAAGGAGCAACAAAAACAAATCTCAAGACAGGAAAAGGAAGCAAGGAAGGCTCAACAAATGCTTGAAAGGGAACAAGGGTTGACTCATATGGTTGACATAAATGCAAGCACAGTTAATGAGAATGAATCCAGGAACATGTCCAACACATTGGACAACATTGCAAATAATACAACATTATTCCAAGACCTCATAAACATTCAAGTGCCTCACTATCAAAATCAGGGTTTACCCACTTGCCTTATTCCTACCACAGGAGGTCTGAATTCAATGTATGCTCAGCACACACCTCCACTTAACACAAGTGTGAGGTATGGGTACTCAATTCCTGCATGGTTGGAAGGGACAAATTGGTCTCAATTATATGGCAGCAATCAACCACCACCTAATCAAGCCTTCTTAGGAAGGCCAACCTACTTGGCTCAATCAGGCAACTCAGGGTTTGGCACTGAAGATTCTCAAGGCCATAAAGAATAGGAGTGTTAGATGTTTTTGGATGTAACCACATTATGACGTGGATTTTTGGATGGACTATATGTTTGGTTTCAAATCGGTGATATGTTAGAATGATTGTGATAGGGCTGTCATATTGACACTTTTGAAGACTGTTTATGAAGCAAGATATCTTCCCAGCCATACTTTTATCACTTCCTATGCTTAAGGATATATCTGAAATGTAGAAAAACACATAGTGAATGTAATTTTGTTTTTCATAATTAAATCATTTTTTTTTAGGAAAATAAGGTAGCCTAACAACATAATCAAAACCAATCTGGTTATATCTACCTAACATGAGATGTTAATCTAAGGGTTCAATAGATAGAATCTCTTCGTACATCATTATAGGCAGCTAGTTGGATCCATTACCCAACTTCTATTTGTTGGGATCATCTCAAACAAGACTCCCAAAGTATGAATTTTGACGCCCTACTCTCCATATCTTGCAGCGTTTGACAAAGTAAATACTTTTTATCATTCCATTTCGGGAATCCATGGCGCCATGGCGGCTTGTACTAGGGATTTCTGAGATCGAAGTAAGACACTTAAAGTGTTTCTGGTAACACCGAATTATTCTACCAGAAACACTTTAAGTGTCTTACTTGGATCTCAGAAATCCCTGGTACAAGCCGCCATGGCGCCATGGATTCCCGAAATGGAACGATAAAAAGTATTTACTTTGTCAAATGTTGCAAGATATGGAGAGTAGGGCGTCAACAGTTATGGAGTGTTAGATGTTTTTGGATGTAACCACATTATGATGTGGATTTTTGGATGGACTATATGTTTGGACTTTTATATCTTAATAGATCTCAGATTTCCTTTCTACTACACTAAGTATAATCATGGGACTGTTTAAATTTGAATATCTATATGTATATTTTTTTAAGGGACTGTTTATGAACATACCTAGGAGCTAATTTTTTATGAGACAAAACTAGTTTCAAATGGGTGATATGTTAGAATGACTGTGATAGGGCTATCATAGTTTTTGAAGACTATTTATGAAGCAAGATATCTTCCCAGCCATATTTTTATAACTTCTTATGCCATGACCAATTGGCAATACTAGAACAACAAGCCCTAGTATTCAACATCAATCCATTATTTATTTTTTGGCCTCTTCTTCACAGATTAGTAAGAAGAATCATTGGCATAAAATAGTGATACTTGGATAGAGAGCGAGAATGCCTCCAACCACAATGATGAGGCTGCCAATACAATTAAGATGTAGTTGGTGAAGAATCCAATGCTAGTTGAACAAAAGATGCAACATGTGGTTTTTTCAAATCAATAGTTGAAAAATCATTTTAAGTGTTAGACTCAAGCTCTTGCATATCATTAGTGGATGAATTAGCAAAAAGTGCACAATCTAATTCATGTAAAATTGTAGTAGAAGGCTCAAGATATCCAAGGCCTACTATAACTAGCATCCTCTCAAGCTCAATAGGAGTAACACTACTATATCCATGTCCACCAAGTCCACAATATGTACATTCCATATGCCTAAGTAATTAGTAGCCATATTGCAAGAAGGTGAGGGCCTATTAGTGTGTTGCTCACAGTAAGGAAGTGAGGGCCTATTAGTAGCCAACAGTGCAAGAAAATAAGTTACTCAAGAAAATGTTGCACATGCTTTTGCAAAGAATCAAGTATCGTGTCATTGTACCTTAAATAATCATGGGATTTTGATTGATAAGACTCAAGTTTTCATCCATCTTGTTAATTTGCAAGGTCCAATTATCAATATTTTCCTGATAATTTTTACCATGACCAACAACAAGACATGAATCTCTATCAAAATAACAAGCCATGTTTCAAAGACCATCCATTATTTGATATTTTGTACCTCTTAAATCTTACTTCTTGGACAAGATTGCTATTGAGGTCATGCATATTCTTGAATATGGATGGAGTTGTCCCTGTCTTCCCATTGTTGATGTAGGAGATAATAATTGTGCTCAAGTCCTCATCCTAAAGTTGGATATCAGTGTCCCCGAGTGAAAGGTTCCACTCGCAAGCACTGGAAATATCATTCTACAGAGAGAAAACTTCACTACAAAGTTTTTCATTAGTATCTCGTGATGAAGTAACAACATTACAAAGCTTGGCTTTAAAGTTTAGAAAAAATTATTTTTAGCTTGTCATTAATATGTTGCAAGGAGGCAATTTCATCATGAATATTTTCTTGAGAAGTTTGTAATCAAGCTAATCAAGCAAAATTCTTCGCATCACATTTCCAAAGCACAAGGCCTCTTCATCATCAAAAACATCCACTGCAGAGCATAGTATTTTGCAGCAGCCAAACTGATGGGAAAAATGCAAAATGTATTAGTAGGAAAGGGTCCCAAAAAAAAAAAAAAAAACCTTTCAAAATTTGAACCTTACAAGGCAAAAAATTATTCCTGCCTGGGGGAAAAACAAGAAACCTTCCAAAAAAATTAATTTGTTTCAGCAGTAATTAACTTCAAACAACAAAATAATTACCTCTTTGTAAAACATGCCTAAACTAGCAAAAATACACTGTAAAAAATGCTTAAAATATGTTGTAAAATAAGTGAAGACATAATGAAAATAAGATAGCATTGCTGCTCACTCAACTGCTGAAAACGTGCCCAAAAGCCTGCAAAATTGGTGGTGAAAAATGTGCCCTGGTCACTTCAAATAAACTGAATTAAGTGTTGGATAATGGAGCACTTCAATAGAACTTAGGTCAACTTGAGAATAAAGCCAGAGTCAGAAGAGGATATGCAGGGACAAGTCAACACAAGACAGATTGCAAAACAAAAACTGGTGTACTTCATTGTAGGTTGGCTTTATGATAGAAAAAGCATGTCTTTACTATTAACTTGGTCAGACACAGTGAGGGCCACAATGCAAGGATGACAAGCCTGCTCAAAACATGCCTTGAGAGAATGAGCTATAGAACCCACAAATAATCACAGGTCGCTAAAAATGGGGGTCATAAAAAGGATCTCATTGGTGGCCATAGGTAGTAAAAGACTCATGCAAGGTGCAAATAGCAACAACAGTAACTAAATGAAAGGTTGCACACACCACAAGAGGGAAATGGCTCAAAAAAGGGCTGTGCCAAGATTACAAGCATGCCTCAAAAGAAGACCACAAACAGGCAGAAAGCCAAAAAACATGTCCATACTCACAAGAGCCAAAACAAAAAGGGAGGTTGGTGTAACAAGGTTACTTGTGAGACTACAACAAGAAAAAGATTGTGGTCAATTCACTCAAGAAGGCTTCGTGTGTTAATGTAGCCAATTTATTATGATATTTTGTGATGTCTGAGCTTGGGCAATATGCCTCAGGGAAATTGACAAGGTAAGATGTAAATCTTGGCTAATTTTGGCAAACAAGAAATTACAGAGTGGTAGGTTACAAAGGATTTGGCATAACTAGACAGGTTAACAAACCAAAAAACTTCTTATATTAATAATTCTGTGAATTTAATATAGGTTTCTGTAAACAGGGACTCAACCATGAAACATATCTCATAAAAAGCCTGAAATGTATCTTATAAAAGCCTCGTGCAAAGAATGTTAATGATTTTGAGAACACGGCAAGCTTGGTGTCATTTCTAACAAACAATATTACAGGTTTGCAGCTCTTCTAAGCAAAACGACCTCAAACTCTGCCAAGTACCTCCACTGAAGAGAGTTTGACATGTAATTTCAAATGGTGAAACTCCACTCTGGACAGCTAAAAACAGTCCCAAACATTCTCGATCAGCAGAGAGACAGACCACCTATTCTAACCTCATGGTTGCGATCTCAAGGCCAGCTGAAATTCAAATTGCAGATAAAACATAATGCAAGTGATAAATGGTTCCAATTCCAGGATAACAATTTATAGGTTGACAAAAATAGATGAAGACATGGTTACGGCTCTTGTGAAGTATCTGAAACAAGAGATCATAACAAAACACCCACCTCATTCATGACCAGACCTTGAACATATAAAGGATATATGACAAGCATCCCTGCAAGATATCCATATAAAGGTCTAATACCAGCTATGCTCGCTCTGGATACTGTGTAATTGCACCTAGTTGTGCCAAGTGATAAATAAATATTTTGACTAAATAAGAAAAATATTCCATCAACAAAAAAGTCTCTGCTAAGAATGATGCCATAATAACACCATGCAGAGAATAAGGAAACCCAAACAATAGAATGAAAGTTTCTCTAGTATCAGGTTCACTTCAATTCGAATCATTAAGAATACAATTATATGATAAGGCCATATAAGTTGTCTGCCCAAAGTGATACCCTGTACTTTCTCTTTACAACATGTTCATACAATTCTCTAGCTGAAGGGTAATTCATACACTTTCCTAGGTAAAAAACTGTGACAAACTTGAAAACACCACTTGGATTGTATGCATTACTAGTGGCATACCAAGTATTGTACAGAGGTAACAAAAATATCTACGATGCTGTGCTTTCCAACTCAAAACTATATAACGGTCTTTACACACAATAGCTATCAATAACTTCAATCTTAAAAACAGCACTCCAACAATATGGACACTCAACACAATTCCCTTGAAAAGCTCAAAACATGAAAGAACTAAACGAAATTCCACATAAGAGCTAAACCCAATAAAACAAGAACAGTTAAACATAATTCCACCGAACAACGATTGAAAGTGCTGATAAACACAGTGAGCAAGTGTTAAACAACACAGAGCATGATTGGTAGGATTCACAGAATCCTACCAGAGGTCGCCGAAGGTCCGCCGCCGCCGAGGATGCAGAGAAGCCGCCGCAATGCCGAAAGAGAACCTCGCCATCGCCAACGCCAACCATGGAACCTTGTACCTGCAAAAATACAAGAAAATCAGTATTTTATCAACAAAAATGGCATTCTCTCAGTAAAAAATAAAAGAATTGCAAAAATACCTGAAGAATTTGACGAAAAGGAGCAAACGAACCGAAACCCAGGCGGTCCAGCATCAGAGGAATGGCGGACACAATGACGGACTTCGCGTTCAAGAACAGGAACGGGCGGCGAGCTACAACGTCCAGCAATCAACAAACACATAAACCCAACAAGATCAACAATGCGGAACTGGCGAACAGGTTTACCAACTGCAACAAACAACTAACCAGCAATGGTGGGCATTGAAAGGCATATGCGTTAACAAGAAATGGCAACAGGTTGCGTAGGTTCTGGAACCTGCAGCAACCACCACCGGCGGAGCCGAACGCCCACAGACCGGTGCCGAGCAACAATGAATGGGAGGTGATAGACATGGCGGGGAAATCGACTTGCACAAACCCTAATTCGTGTTAAAACCTGCGCATTGAATACACCCACCAACCCAACACATGGCCGGTCCGAGTGGGCAGCTGTCGTACAGCGTCCACGTGGTTTAAGTGATCCGTCGCTGAGGTGGACGGGAGGGCGCCCAACAACTGGCGTCCCTCCCCTAAAATTATTATAGGTTTGTTTTATAAGATTTCCCAAATAATGATATAATTATTTTCATTTTCACAGTTATTTAGGTTAAATCGAAGGACCTTGAATTTATTGGATATGATTCCCCAAATAATGATATCATTATTTTCATTTTCACACTTATTTAGGTTAAATCGAAAGACCTTGAATTTATTGGATACAATGAAGTGAGATAAGCTTAAAATGTTGGAATTTTAGTTAATTTTATGGAAATTTGTAAGTTAAAATGCTTAGATATTTTTTATAAAAATATTTAAAATATTTATTAATTTTTAAAAATAAAATATATTTTTATTTTTAAAATTTTAAAAATAAATAAAATAAAAATTTAAATTTAAAATTTAAAAATTTAATTGATTCTAAAGTTTAATGTTTAAAAATTTCAAAAATACTTAAAAACTAATCAACTTATTAAATTGCAAGTATATTAAAATTAAAAACTAATTCAACCAATTAAATTACAAGTATATTATAATTAATGGATTAACATATATTTACTAAAAAAAAAAGCTTAATTAACCAAATCTGGTGGGTTTCATGTTGTAAGTAGTGTTAATTTTTATTTATTTATTTTTTATGTGTTTATTTATTTATTTATTTTTTATTGCATTTTAATATTAGGTATATTAGAAGTATTAATATAGAGTTATTTTAGCTATGGATTTACTGAATGTGGAGGGGAGTCAAATTTATTTATATGCAAAGTCTTTTTAGAGTATAAATTTGAAAAAAGATTTGTATCTCAACAAATTTAACACGCACCATCTGTAACTTTTCATTATTTAAATTGTATTTTTGAATGCATAAATGGATCCAATACATTGAAAGTCCTCTTCAACACTTGTGTAGACTACACAACCTAACATTGCAATTCTAAGAAACTTTTACTAAATTTCAATCAAAATTTATCAAAAAAATATACTTAAAAAATGACAGAAATGAAAAATAATATGAATATTTCAAATGTTGTGTTGTAACCACAAAAATCATTTTATTTAATACATACATAAATGGATAGCTTTCATTCAAATTATGTTATTTAATATTTATGATTTATTTTTGCAAAAATGAATTTTTTTACATTCCTTTCCTACTGAATTGTAATATTAATAATAAACAACAAAACATTAATAATTAACCATATATATTTATTCATTTTTATTTTTATTATAGTCCATATTTTTTTTTTTTAAATTTAAAATAAATTAATATATTATTATAGTCCATATCGTTGAACACTGACCCCTGAAATCCTATCCCATTTCCACCGTCACGTGAGACGAGAGAAAAGGAAAGAGATTCAAACGTGTGTGAGAGTTTATACACGTGTGCATTCGAGTTTAGTGCATCGACCCATGGATCTATTTCTGAACTGTTCAGTGTACCTCACATTTAATGCATCGATATGAATATCCAATCCTATATGAATCTGATTTAGATTTATTTTTTTAAAATGATCCTTAGCGGAACAATATGGAGGATCTCCGCTTACCGTATTTCAAAACGTAGGAGGGCTGGCGAGGCTAAAGTAGCGGGCAACCCCTTATAGAGACCACATGTGGATAGTTGACATGGTGAATTTCACCGTGGCCCTAGGCAACAAGATGATGACCGTAGACAACAAGATTTATACAAGGATCAGTTCCGTTACGGCAACGGAACTGATCCTATCAAATGACACACCTCTTAACTTAATTCCTATCAAATATTTGAATCCATGCAACACTTTAAGGACTATCAAATTTAAAATCAATTCAAAGTACAATGTACTTTCACGAATTTTGAGTTAGACGAGTCTTTTGCTTTGATTGATTTTATTCATAGAAGTAATGGCTAGATACACATTACATGTTTCAATATCTCAGCAATACAACTGCATCTTTTTATATAAAATAGTAAAATTTATGTAATCTATAAAGGATCATTATATTTGTAAATAAACATTACAATAATCTAGAAAAAGATTGGAAATAACTTTAGGAAATATCTCAACAAGAGAATATTTTCTAGAGGATGGAAATTTGATTAAAAAAAAAAATATCAAATTTACTCTTAATAATGAAGTATCAATGCATTAACCTTACTTAAAAATTTGTTATTGATATCCACAATATTATTATACCTATTGGTCAATCAAGTACCATATTCAAGATGAAAGACACTTAGACCCAAAAGAGAACCATTGAACTTAAGGATATACATATAGTGTTGAGTAAATACATTACGGGGGCATCATGTAATAAATATTGCCTATATGAAAATTCTAGCTTAAATTCCTTACCATTTATTCCTATAAAGGGTAGAAGAACAAGTGATTTTAATAGGAGATTGAATAGTACAACCTTTATATCCCAACCTTCCACCAATCGTGGCCTTAAAAAATCCCAGGTATCGATAACTTGATTTGAAAAATAGCGTGCAATCCTTAAATCTCACTTATTATCTACACATGGTGCATGTGGTGGTCACCCCTATATTCAAAAGAATGTGGCTGCAATTGTAAAGGAATGCCCCATTTAATATCACTAACATTCATATTTCATATTGGTTAAGGAAAGTGTTATGTATATAAAAATAGATGATTATTGGTACATTTATTCCATCTCATTTTTAATATTTCCAATGCAAGAAAAGCGTATATGGTAGTAAAGAGGGAAACTTGCATTGTCAAAGATGCAACAAAAATATTGATGAATGTGATTGTATGTACATGTTCCACAAAAAAATGGAGGACCACTTAGAGACAAGCAATGTTGCCAAATTATAAGTAGTTCCAAAACAACTTAATAGAATCCCCTTTAGGAAATTACGCTCACTGACAAAGGAGGAAAGCAACATTAGGGCTAAAAATATTTTTGGAAACTTATTCTTTAATAATTACATGTTAAAAATATTGATAAATGAACACACACTCTGTAATGACAAGAAAGCCCAATCCATTGTCATTGCATCAAACAAAATTGAATCTAAGATAAAGGGGACAACAAAATGGCAATAAATTTCTATGTATATAGTTTATGAGGCATCACTTTTTGTAACTCATATATTTTATAAATATATATTTCATTGCAACTCATGCACTCCTCCAAATGCAAAGATTTGTATTTTGTATTAAATTCCTTTACATTGTTCAATTGTGTGAGAATAAAATATATACATTCCAACGAATATATTAGTATGTTTAATGAAATAAAAGGGTTATAATATGTTCAAATGGTTGGGAATCAATGTAATATTGAGAGAGAGGGTGAATTAGTATTATGAAAATTTTCATAATTATTTAACCAATAAAATACAATAAAAAATACAACAATGAACCATTCACATAAGATGTTGAACACAAATGTTTATGTGGAAACCCATACGAGAGAAAACCATAAGTTTTCTTTTTATTATAGTGTAAAGGAAATCCATAACCTCAATTTAAATTTTATTTTGTACGAATCAACCTATAGGATGCATTGCACACAATGAGGGGGTAGTAGCATCCCTACATGAGGTTTGGGGTGGCCCCTCGGAAAAATTATTTTAGGTATGTGTATGATACAAAAGCATTATTTTTGGGGGATTAAAAATTGTTGCACCACTATGCTTTCGGAGGATTCATGGTAGGAATTACCCAAAGTAGGTGAAAAAATATATTTAGAAAGGATGCACCAATAAATGATAGCTAAGGCTTATTCAAAATTAAAAATCACTAGAAATAGGAGGATCCAAATTCATTTTAGTGCTAAGGGATCCCACCTAAGACTTGACACCCCAAACCAGATGGTGAAGCATGGCACATTGTTTTGGAGAAACTTGAAAAGTAGGCGTATTTCGTATTCATTACAAGAAGATAAGCTACGATGGGGGTACATGTCTAAAGGAACCATTTCCATTCATGAAGCCTACCACTTAGAAGTGGGTCATCAAACTCTAAAAAAGGAAGAGGTTTTTCCAAACGTATGGAAACAAAATGTATGACCTAAGATCTATATGGAAAAAAAGGGGGGCGGGCTGCCTCCATCCCACCTAGAAAATGGATCGGGGACACACCTTCGTGAATAAATAATGGGACTAAACTATGAAAAATGGAATGTCATTCTATCTAGCCATACCATGGAGGCCAAGGATTTTGAAATTAGCTATTATTCACCTAGTGTGTGCATCATTCAAGGGCTCACTTATGTGGTTGTATTCCGAGAAAGGACCTTACGCATGGATCGAAGCCTATATATGAATTTCAAGTTTTTTTGAGGTGATAACACATAAGGGCATCCAATTTTGGAGCAGGTAGGGAATGTGATGAGATGAGGATGACATTATCTATTGTTAGACTCCAACGAGGGTTCAACTATCACAACCTACTTGCTTATCCCGAAATTCTGCAACTAAAGAGTGTTGGTTTCCTTTGTCTCAACATAAACACTTTGAAACTAGTAATATTTGATCTCCATGCAGAAATGATACTAACCCATGTTATTTTTTCTCCTACAAGTTGGCCAGCTCATCATTGACCCTAGTGCTTGGGATTGTCGCTTCTTGTTTTATATTCCCTCATTCCCAACAACTTCCTTTAGGTGAGCACCCCAGGTTTCTCATTTTCCTTTGCTTCTCTTCTTGACCCTACCCTCTTTTACCATCCTTGGGCTCCCATAGTAATCCACAACATGACCTCTCCATCTTCCTCTATCCTAATTCCTCTCATTACCTGTTCCATCTTATGAGATGATATGACGCAAGCTGCCATTTTAATTTATTTTGGTTTACTTCGGGGAGTTCATTTTAGATGCAATGATTCTCTAATAAGTACTTGCTTATGTGGCACTCCTCAAGATCCCTTCAATCCGTAAGTCTATTATAGTCTTTGTGAGAGCTTTACTAATACCTAGAATTCCCTTCCATGCCTCGTTAAAGGGCACAAGTTAGGATAGGGCTCACTCACTACCAAGAGCGGGCCCATTAGGGGAGTACATGCATGAATCACCCTGTGAAGGATACTTCCTCCCGATATTATGACCTCATGCTAGGAACCATTCAAGAAGAGCTCACACGTGTTGAGGGAGAAGCATCCACTCACATACTGCCACTCTCAAACACGAAGTTTCTTATTGAACGAGAAGAATGGATTTTGGATACAAGGAATACAAGAATTTGTTTCAATTAGTGCATGCAAATAGTTAATCTCTACTAGCATATGGAATTTCTACTCGAGTGCATTGTCTTGGAACGATACGAGCATCACATGGATATTCTCCATTCCCTTAAGAATCTGCATCACAATTTTAGGGACTTAAATGGAAGAAGGAGCACTTTTAACAACATCTCGGCATCCCCTCCTCAGCGGGAGGAACCTTCAAAGATACTAGAGAACCCATCCAGGTCATTGTTTCAGACTTTCACCCTTTTTCCTAGTTTCTAGCATATCTATTATTTATGGTTCTTTTGATAATGATGCTTTTGTAGATTGTTGCCAGTCTCTCAGTTTTTTTATGCTAAATTTTGTATCTTCTAATACTTAGTTATCTCCATTATTACTAAGAATAGTTAATTTTTGGGCTTGGTCGAGTCTCTTGAGCTAGAAATGGCTTCACTTTTCAATTTATTTTGTTATTTCCAATTTTAAAAGAAATATAATTTACCCTATTTAAATTAATAAAAAATAATAAAATAAAATAAACAAACAATATTATAATATTAAAATTCACACATATCTCTTTACTAACATTTGCAGATATTGTACTAAAATTATTATAGGCTTGTTTTATATGATTTCCTATACAATGACATCATTATTTTCATTTTCGTGGATGGTTTCTAACACTTATTTAGCTTAAATGAAAGAACCTTGAATTTATTGCGTACAACGTGTTGGAAATATTGTCATTGATGGAAAAGGAGCACAAAGGGGTAGCACCTCAACTATCAAAAAGGCAAAGGCAGAAAAGGCAGCTAAGAAGCAAGGCAGACAAGGAGAAAAGGCAACAAAGTAGTAGAGGAAATAGAGGCAACCAATAAGAAAATGCAACAGAGGCAGCAAAGGCATTAAAGGAAGCTAAGGCAGAAAAGGCAGTAGTAAGTAAGGCGTGAAACAATGTAGTGAGTAAGGCGTGCAGCAAGAGGCAGCAAAGGAAGCTAAGGCAGACAAGATAGTAGAGGCAACAAAGGCAGCAAAGGAAGCTAATGCAGAAAAGACAACAATGAGTAAGGGGTGCAACAATGTAGTAAGTGAGGCATGCAACAAGTGTAATAATCCCAATTCGGAGTGAATAACGAATAGAAGAAAAATCTTAAGAGAGATCAACGCGTTTAGAAACTGAATAAAGCTCAAGAGAGATCATCACATTTAGCAATTGAATCAAGCTCAGGAAGGATAGCGGAGATGCAAAGTAGCGGTGGTCGCAGAAAAAAGAAAAATCGACTAAGGTAGAGAACACTTAGAAGAATTCCAAGGGAGGCAAGCAGATGGTCAGGATTAGATCGCAAAAGTGACGACGAGAGATGAACGGATGAGATTACACTGCAAGATGAGTCAGGAAGGACAATCGGATTTGCAAGCCGCAACGAGCACCATAGATCTAGTGTAAATCAATGGTGACAATCACATCACAATTGTGAACATATCGCACATCGTAGGGTACAATGTTTACGGTTAGGACTTCGCAAGTTAAGATATTTAACATGCGATGCAAAGTGGATCAGAAAGGAGACAAGCATGGACCATCAGATCCAACGAAGACCAACGGTAGAGATCGAAAGCACAAATCACAAAATTTAGCGCTTAAGTGTTAAGGCCGTCACAGGGTAAGATTTTTTGTGTGAGATGCAAAGTGGAAAAGGGACATGTGTTGACACGACAAGGCACAAAGCGAGGACCGTTAGATCGTATGGCAGATCAACGGCAGACGATGAATTGTGAGTTTGCACATCACAAATGCTAGCAAACAGCGCTAAGGCTTCACAAGGTATGTTAATTAGTTTTCGATGCGATAAGGTTAGAAATATGCGATGCAGTGAAAGGGAGGAGCCACGTGTCGGCACTTTTCATTAGTGCACATCGCATATTTTATGGTTTAATATTCACACGGTAAGTTATGTTGGATGCGATGCAGTGAAAGGTAGGAGCCATGTGCCGGCAATACGCATTAGCGCACATCGCACATTTCATGTTTTGTGCTTAAGGTTCGCATGGTAAGTTATGTTGGATGCGATGCGATGTGATTGCATATTCCACAAGATAGGAGATAAATTATTTCTTAATGTTGAAAAGTTGCGGGCAAAGCGCAGTGCGATGTATTGTGATTGGTGAAGTGTTGTGGGACCCGATAACTCATGTTCCGCGTTCTGTTATATAAAATATACGATGTTTGATCGCTAACGTATGTATGTGAAATAAACTACGACATTATAATCTGTTGCGTTAGAAGGGAGTTTATGTGGGCCATACACCACAGGTCACAAAGAAAAGACCTAAACACATAACAAAGATCCAGGAGCCCGTAGAGAACAGTGTTGCAGAAGTGAGTCAAACAAAAAGGTTGAACGTGGAAGAAAACACTCGGGTAACAAAAGAAAAGTCTGAACACAGCAAGAAAATGATCGGGGGAGAAAAAGGACCCAGAGCTCATGCAGAAAGTTGCAACAGCATGGGTCAATTCTGGAAAAAAGGCGGTCATGCGGAACAGTTGGAATATAATTGCAGAAACATAAAAGGCAAAGGGACATCAAGCAGAAGAGGAAAAACACACAACAAATCTAAGAAGCTGAAAGGGTTGAATGAAATATTTGAATGTAACTGTAAATGTATTATTTTCTTTATATTGTTTGAGATGCAAAGGCAAGTCTCCTAAGCAAATAAAAACTCCATTTGATACTGTAATAATTGTATATATTTGTAACATCCTGAATATGCTGAGTGAGGAAATGAATGGGTGGAAGGAAAGAGTCATGCCTATTCAATTCATATTCCCATATAGAATGCAAACAACCATGAAGTTATCTCTATAAATGATGTTATTGTAAGATGCATAGAGAGGTTAGAGAGTGGAAGAATGAGAGAGAGAAGATAGAGATGCTGTGCAGACCAAGAGCTGATATGAAGCATATTTGAAGGTTGGTAGGACAACATTGAAGAAGGAGAAAAATAGAGCTGATATCTAGGTAAATCAACATATGATTCTATTGTAGTGTGAGGGAGTTGGTGCTTCGATATAAAGTTGTAGCTTGATGTATGTCTAGTTGTGGTTGGTTGAAGTAGGAGCCTCCTGTGGGTTGTAGCCTGCATAAAATAGATGGGAGTTGGAGCTTCCTTTCAAGTTGTAGCTTGAAGAATTTTTGGTAGTAGCCTCCTGAAAATCAGTTGTGAGAGAGAGTTGGAGCTTGCCTTTGCATCAAAAAAATAATAAGATGTGGTTTTCTCCCTTTATGGGTTTCCACTTATAGATGTTGTCTAAGTGCTTGATGATTAAGTGTTGATGTGATGTTTTAATATGTTTAATTACTTGTTGTCCCCACATTATGTTTGTTGATCCATTATGTATTAAGATGCTTATGAAATGAAATGAAGGTGAAAATGAGTTGAATGAAAAGTTTTAAATGTCCATGAATGTATTAAATTGATTCACCCCCCCCCCCCCCCTCCTCAGTTTAACTAAGGATTTATCAATTGGTATTAGAGCTAGTTCCTTATGTATCATTTTAACAACTAGAAGGAGATCCTAGGTCCCCAAAATGGCGAGCCTAGAAGGATGCTCAACAAATAAATCCCCATTATTTGCTGGTGTATAAATTTGCTGAATAATGAAGATTTATCCACTGAGATTATCCTGGTCACACACTAATTCGAATTCATGCATAACACATAACCTCTTCTACAATTAATCATCAATTTGCGGAAATAGAAACAATCGCATGCGCACATAAACACAATATGTAATGGGGAAAGCTTATAGCTGAAAACCCCCAGCTATTTTGTATATTATAATAGAAGAGAACATGTAACAATCTCAGTACAATACTCCTCACAAGTACTCAGTACTGTCTCCAAAAGTTACACACAAACTAGCTCGGTTTTGAACAAGTCACAGGTTCAAAACTCATCCACTAATTGCCTGCCTCTATTGCGCAATCCAAGTTGGTTCAATGAGAGATCCAAGTTCGAATCTCCTTGGCTTCAACTACGCAATCCTCATGGGCAATCTCCTCCAATGCTTGTGCAAATCTCATGCACAACTGCTGTCGCAACTAATAGCAAACTCACCCTTTCATCTACCTCTTCCACTGGTCTTCACTGAACTGTCCATGCATTGTAGTGAACTGATGTGTTCTTGAGTTGAATAGTGAGTTAATAATTAGTGAATTAAATAATATTTAATTCACTCAACTCATCACTAGTGTATTAGCTAGTTAAACTAAACACAACTAGTTCAACTAAGTTAAACCGAACACAACTCCACCAACTGTCTCATCAACTCCACCAAAATCCGCCACTTGAGTTAAAAGCTAAGAGTCAGCCATGTGACTGCGAAGCCTGAATGGCCGTAATTCCTTCGCTCGGATATGAGCCACCTTAGTAGCTTGGGCGGGGGTGTTGTAAGAGAATAAGCGAAGTTTAAGTCCAAAATGTTATTGAGGCTAATATCATGGTAGCCTCATCCCCGACAAGCGGAAGTAGAACAGGCTTGTTTTGTGTATGTCTAAAAATGAGCTGCACTTAAAAAATATTAAAAATAACTGCGGGCCCACTTATTGAGCGACTTCCCCATTTCACTAAGCTCCATCATCTTGTTGCATTTTCAACACTCCCTCTCAACAAGATATGGATTATACGCAACCCCTATCTGCCTACGGCGGGTCCGTTTTCTCCGCGGTGACGCCTTCGTCGAAGATGTCGACATCACGAGTCCTCGGTAGGAATATGAAAGTAACATGATTCTCCGCTGAACACAATCTCTGATATGATGGTACCTGATGTCGACGTGTTTGGATCTATCATGAAATACTGGATTAGCCGAGAGTTTAATGCAACTCTGGTTATCACAATAAATCACAGTAGGCTCCAAGTGCGACTCGATCAATTCGACGAGGATCTTCCTCATCCAAATAGCCTCGCATGCAGCCAAGCTTGCTGCCATGTACTCGGCCTCTGCTGAACTGAGTGCCACGGATATCTGCTTCCTGCTGTACCAGGAAACTGCTGTCGACCCGATACTGAAAACTCCTCCAGATGTGATCTTTCGGTCCGTTGGGCTCCCTGCCCAATCTGCATCAGTGAAGCCGCTAAGCTTCGCTCCAACCTCCTGTCTGTACCACAGACCATATCCCGATGTGCCTCTAATATAACGCAATACATGCTTGCTTGCCTTCCAAAAGAGCTTGGTAGGCTTAACCATAGCTTGCGAAAGCTGGTTAACAGCATAGCATATATCGGGTCGTGTATTGACCAGATACATAAGCGACCCCACCAACTGTCGATAGACGGTGGCATCCACTACCTCTGCTGAAGTAGCATCCTCCTTCCTCCAACCACCAGGAAGAGGAGTGTCAACAGGCTTGCAGCCATGCATGTTGAACCTCTCCAGAATCTCCCGGGCATACTTGCCCTGAGAAATAAACAGTCCTCCACTGCGCTGCCAAATCTCCAATCCCAAGAAATAATGAAGGAGGCCCAAGTCCTTCATCTCGAACTCTCTAGCAAGATCCTCCTTGCATGAAAGTATCGACAGCTCATCACCCGTCAAAATCAGATCATCTACATACAGTACAATGATCAACAGCTTCCCCTCCACCACAATCTGGTACAGGTTAGGATCTGCCTCACTCTTGGAGAATCCAAGCCCGGTGAAATAACTGTCTATCCGTGTGTACCAAGCACGAGGTGCTTGCTTCAGCCCGTACAGTGCTCTCTTGAGTCGGCAAACATGCGACTCACTGCTGAAGATCTCGAAACCTTCAGGCTACTCTATGTACACCTCCTCCTCAATGACTCCATTGAGGAATGCAGTCTTCACATCCATCTGATGGATGTGCCATCCCATCTGCGCTGAGAGAGCAAGGATCGTCCGTATGGAAGAGTACCTTGCGACAGGTGCAAAGGTCTCCTCATAATCGATCCCTCGATCTGTGAGAAGCCACGGGCGACAAATCTCGCCTTGTACTTCTCCACACTCCCGTCAGCCGCCTGCTTCACTTTGTAGATCCATCTCGAACCCACAATTGATTTCCCCTGTCCGGTCCCAGGGACAATCTCCCATGCATTGTTTCTGACAATTGAATCATACTCTTCCACCATGGCATCTACCCATGCGGGTTCCTCCACAGCTTCCTCGAAAGAGGATGGCTCTATCACGACACATGTGCTCACAAGAGCCATGTATCTAGTGTACCGGTCCGGTGACTGTCTCTGTCTGCGCTGTGCTGTAGGTGGTCCTACAACTCGCTCTGCATCTTGAGCCAGTCGCTCAGCTTCTGCAGTGCGCTTGCGCCCTCTGATGGTTGGCGCTACATGAGTGGTTTCTTCCACTGCATGAACTTCCTCTTGTGGCTGATCCACATCCGGAAGCTCCTCCTTAGGAACTAATAGCTCCTCATCTGCATGCAAGTGTGGCTCCCTCTCAAGCGAACACTGCATGGCTTTCTCCTCTTGAAATTTGATATCCCGTCGCACAACAGTCTTGCGACTGTCTAGAAAATACACACGATAGTTGTGGGGCGTATCAGTGTATCCCACAAATATTCCAACCTCTGCGGTCGGATCCAGCTTCTTTCTGGCATCCTTTGTCACATGCATGTAGACAAGTGAGCCAAAAATCCTCAGATGAGAGATGTCAGGCCAGATGAGAGATGTCGGGCCTCTTGCCAAACGGCTCCTTTGGTGTGCCTCATGTAAGTATCTTGTAGGGACAACGATTGCGCACATACCAACGCGGTATTGCGTACCTCGGCCTAGTGAAGGGTAGGCCACGATCATGCGGCATC
The DNA here is from genome assembly GCA_034641835.2 of Pinus albicaulis. NCBI lineage: Eukaryota > Viridiplantae > Streptophyta > Pinopsida > Pinales > Pinaceae > Pinus > Pinus albicaulis. Next base: position 921,317,774 of record CM076572.1, on the reverse strand, counting down.
GCACAGCACGCACCACGATCATTCGTTTCAGCACGCGCCCGGCAACCTGATTCTGTGGTGTGGTTTGTGGGGTGCGATGAGCTCTCTCAAAATCATATAACGACGGGGTGTGAATTCGGTAGAATGAATTCACCACCATTGTCGCTCCTAAGAAACCTTCATGCTTCCTCGATTTACGGGGGGGGGGGGGGGGGGGGGGGGGGGGGGGGGGGGGGCCGCGCCCGGCGCCTTGAATTCCTGGCATTTGAATATATCTCGCTCTTCTTGCATGAATAAGATCCGAGCCTCGAAAATCATGCGCAAGGTCACATATTGTAACGTTTACCTATCGAAGCTACAGAGAAAGGACCACACACGTCTGTGTGAACTCTCTCAAGGATCGTCGTGGCGCGACTATCCTTCTCGTGAAAGGTGGCTTTCACATATTTTCCCAAGGTACACCCCTTGCATTGATCTGACTGCGCAAGAGTGCCCTTAGGAAGCCCAGTAGAAATCTGCTGCAGTATCTTCAAAGCTCCATGATGAAGGTGGCCCAATCTCCTGTGCCACAACTCGCCATCATCATCCCGGCTCACCACTTCTCCCGCCTTGCATGCCATTGCTGCGCAGCCATCTACTTGCAACTGATAAAGGTTCTTGACTCGAACCCCTATCTTCCGGGTCTCTCCAGTTGTCTTACTGCGCAGGAAAGCCTTTCCTTCGCTGAAGACCACATCATACCCCTTGTCTTCCAACATCACCACAGAGATCGGATTCTTCATCAATCCTGGAACATGCAATACTTCCTTCAATACGAAGGGTTTACCAGACTCCCTCTCAAAGGAAATGGTCACGGAAATCTTGAAATTACTTCTTCTTGTCTACCATCATCGCCCATCTCGATATGCATGCCCAGATCTTTGTCCTCCAGATCTGAGAACAAATCCCGATCTCCCGTCATATGAAATGACGCACCGCTGTCCAAGAACCACACCGATCCCATCACACTTGAAACCCGACATCTGCAGATGTTGAGTGAAAAATCCAGTTCAAACTAGGAGGCCAATGCCTCTCCCGCTGCAGATCCAGCAACCTTCTTAATTTTCTTCTTCTGCGGACAATTTGTGGCATAGTGTCCGTGTTGGTGACAGTGAAAACACTTCACCTTGGACATGTCTTGCTTCTTGCCTTTCGCACCAGACTGAGAAGCCTTCTTTCTCTTCCCCTTCTTTGCTTTGGCAGCCAAAGCGCAATTTTCTTCATCAGATACCTTTGATGAAGATCCGTCCCTGGTAGTCCTCCTTATCTCCTCTTGCATGAGATCCGCCCAAAGGCGCTCCCATCCCGGCAACTTCTCCCGACCATTGACGGTAGAAAGCTACCCAGAACTCTTCGGAGAAGACCGAGTGAATGCAGAGCCGGGTCCACCAAGTCCTCTTCATGAAAAATCCCCCCCACTTCCCGGCTCATCCCCAGGTAGATGAACAGTGGAAGTGTTTCGTCTGTCGCCTTTCTCCATCTTAAAGTTTCTGAACTTATCCTTGAGCGCCGGCTTCCTTTGGTCGCTCTTACTCTGGAATAGATCTATCAATTCTTTCCACATCAAATATGGAGAATCTTTTCCATGCAGGCTGGATACAATGTGATCCTTCACGCCCTCCAACAGAATCCTTCGACATTTCGCCATCTTCTTTTGCCAAGCCTCAACTTCAGCAGGATCAGTAGGCTTTTGGACATCCATATCTACGAACTCCTTCAGCCCATTATCATCTAATACCGCCTCCATCCGATCTTTCCATGCAACATAATTCAAACTGCCTTCAAGGGCATATTCGAGTCGCAAACCGTTGAAAGACATTTCAACTCCGGCACCAAGAAAACAATTTGCTGCAAAATTCAAATTCCAAGCTCAAAAACTCAACTGCTTCTGGATCTGTGAGAACAAATTATTTCTAGCACAGAGATCGACTGTAAGGGCATTTATTGGATATATCACCTTTCAAAGAAAGGATGGATCCAGAGGCTACCTGGCCCGTTACAGACTCTGTCTACCGAAATAAAATTGTAATCACTGTAATAGATCCCGATGATCAATTCGCTCCGATACCATGTAGAAATTTTTTGAATAATGAAGATTTATCCACTGAGATTATCCTGGTCACACACTAATTCGAATTCATGCATAACACATAACCTCTTCTACAATTGATCATCAATTTGCGGAAATAGAAACAGTCGCATGCGCACATAAACACAATATGTAATAGGGAAAGCTTATAGCTGAAAACCCCCAGCTATTTTGTATATTATAATAGAAGAGAACATGTAACAATCTCAGTACAATACTCCTCACAAGTACTCAGTACTGTCTCCAAAAGTTACACACAAACTAGCTCAGTTTTGAACAAGTCATAGGTTCAAAACTCATCCACTAATTGCCTGCCTCTATTGCGCAATCCAAGTTGGTTCAATGAGAGATCCAAGTTTGAATCTCCTTGGCTTCAACTGCGCAATCCTCATGGGCAATCTCCTCCAATGCTTGTGCAAATCTCATGCACAACTGCTGTCGCAACTAATAGCAAACTCACCCTTTCATCTACCTCTTCCACTGGTCTTCACTGAACTGTCCATGCACTGTAGTGAACTGATGTGTTCTTGAGTTGAATAGTGAGTTAATAATTAGTGAATTAAATAATATTTAATTCACTCCACTCATTACTAGTTGATTAGCTAGTTAAACTAATCACAACTAGTTCAACTAAGTTAAACCGAACACAACTCCACCAAATGTCTCATCAACTCCACCAAACTCCGCCACTTGAGTTATAACTAAAGTCAACCATGCATGAGCTCACCAAACCCCTAGGAATAGCGTAATTCCTTTTTTCAGATGCATGGGCCACATCCGTAGCTCCAACTGAAGTGCTGTAAGAGAATAAACTGAAGTTTAGAGTCCAAATATTATTAAGGGCTAATAATATTTGACTGACCTATTTTTAGACATGCAGTCTAAAAATAGACTTCGACCTGTATGTCTAAAAATAGACTTTGTGCCAAAAATAGCCTGCGGGCCCACTTAGTGAAGGCGACTTCATTTCACTAAGCTCCATCATCTTGTTGCATTTTCAACAACTGGCACAAGCTATTCTTTCTGGAAAACAAGAATGAGGACATACATAATGTCTCTAGGAATAGAAGTTTGGGTTGTTGTGGAAGAAGGATATGCTCCAAAGGATACTGACACAGAAAAATAAGCCAAACAAAATTTCATAGCAAATGCAAAAGCCATGAATGCACTTTTGAGCGGTCTGTGTGAGTCAGAATTTACAAATTAATGCACAGTGAGACTACGAAAGGTATCTGGGATACATTAGAAAATATCCATGAGGGAGATAAAAGGGAGAAGATGGCCAAACTACAAGCTTATAGAGCTCAGTTTGAAAATATAAAAATGAATGAAGATGAATATGTAGCCAGTTTCATTTTAAAGGTTGCAGAAGTTGTGAATAACATGAAAGATCTAGGAGAAACCATTAAGGAATGTGTAATTGTACAAAATATATTGAGATTTTTACCATCCAGATTTAACCCTAAGGTTTCTGCCATAGAAGAAAAAACAAATTGGGAAACATTGACCATGAACCAATTTCTTGGAAACTTGACAACCTATGAGATGAGACTTCCAAAGGGGAAGTCAAATGTTAGGGAGGCAACCTTTAAGGCAGATAAGTGTAGAGAAGAGAAGGAAGGTACATGGTCCTGCTCTGATAAATAAGAGGCCAAATTTGTTATAATATTGGAGAAAGGCACATGTAAGTATAAAGGTAAACTTCCATTTAAGTGCTTTAACTGTGGAAGAGTGGGGCACTATGAATCTAAATGTCCTCATAAGAAAAAAGAGAATCAGTCAAGAGGGAAAGAGAAAACCAGTTTCAACAATAAGCCGAAAGGGAATAGATTTAATAGAAGAAAATTCTATGCCCAACAAGACAACAGTGCATCTAAGAGCTCAAATGTATCCCCCAATGAAGAAGGAAAATCATAATTCATTTTGATGGCCAAGGAAGAACTTGAGGAAGAACTCTGGGAATTTGAAGAAGAAGGTGAGGTAGATCCTAAGGGGGAGCTAATTAGTGCCCTGGAGGAAATAGACAGACTTGATATTAAGAGTAAGAAATAGAAAGAGATTCTTTTGAAATATGCAAAGACAAAACCAGATTCAGAAGATCTTATTAAATTGAATATTGAACTAGAAGAATCATGGAAAATAGAGGATATTCTAAGAAGAGAAATAAAGGAGAAAAATCAGGAGCGAGGAAAATTGGAAGAAGAAGGGGTAAGCCTGAGGAAGAAATTAGAAACAACCCAAATTGAATTAACTATGAATATTTATCAAATGAAATGCTCCTCACATTTGGACAAAATTCTAAGTGCTCAAAGACCTCCTCATATAAAGGCTACGATAGGCTATGAAGGAGAAACTAAAAACTCCAAGGAAGAAGATAACAAGAATATAATTTTTGTAAAATCTGTAAACGATAATGAAGCAACAAAAAGGGGATCCACAGAATTAGAAACCAGCAAGACCATGTTATATAATGAAACAAATAGAAACAAGCAGCAACCTCAAGTGACAAAGAAAGAAATGAAGAAACATTAAATTGCAAAAGACTAATATGCTCCTAAGGATGAATTGAACAAATTCAGAAGATGTCTAAGCAGGTTCCTTCACCCTGTGAGAAGCGTCACTTGATTTTCATTCCACGAACTTGGACATATTGTGGCATTCTGTAAGACAAAGAAAATCCAATCCAATCACCAAAAGATGCAACAAACGAAAGGACTACCTCCAACAACCCTCACTGCTAGAGATAGATACTACTTCCATGGGTATTTTTTTTGTTGCAAAGGGTTCGGCCATAAATCCATGGAGTATAGAGCTTATATACAGAGACTGAAGTATGGAAACTCAAGGGGAATTAAGAACAATGATGGATTCACCCATGTAATCAATCTATTCATAAATACAATCAAATTTTTTAGCTACCACAAGAATGGGCACAAGTCTAACGAATGTCCTCTTAAAGATTGTGATCCTTCTCCTCAGAAAGGTTATAGAGAAAAAAACTGCATGCAATGGAAAAGGAAACTAAATAAATGTGATTTGATTCTAATTTCTGAAGATCAGAACAATCAATGGTATGTGGATAGTGGGTGCTCAAAACATATGATTGGAGACCTAAGCAAGTTTGTCACTTTTGATGAAAATAAATCTAGGAATGTAACATTTGGTAATGATAAAGCAAGGAAAATCAAGGGAAAATGCACAGTCGGCGTGAATAATGGAAGAGGGGAGGCTCATGATGTACTATTTGTAGACGGTCTAAAAGCCAATCTGCTAAGTGTTAGTCAAATGTGTGATAAAGGTTGTGAGGTCATTTTCAGAGCCCAAGATTGTGAAGTAAGGCCAATCACCACAAGAAATACCTTGGCCAAAGGTGTTCGAACTTTGATTAATGTTTATATATTATAAGAAAAGAATGAAGCATGCCACATCAGCAAACTTGACAAATCTTGGCCATGGCATAGAAGATTGGGACATCTAAATTTTGACCACATCATCAAACTAAGAAAAAAGGAAGCTATCAAAGATTTTCCTACAATAAAGAAGCCACCAAATACCATGTGTAAGTCCTGCTAAATGGGAAAAAAACTAGCACAACGCTTAAAGCCAAAGAACAACTATCCAGAACTAAGCCTCTTCAGCTTGTAAACATGGACCTGTGTGTATCTTCAAGAAAAAATGCACCAGGTGGAGAATCGTATTTCATGCTGATAATTAATGATTTTTTCAGATTAACATGGGTGGAATTTCTCAGATATAAATCCGAATCGTTTGAAAAATTTAAGATATTTAAGGCATTGGCAGAAAATCAAATTGGATGTAAAGTAAAATGCATTAGATCAGACAGATGAGGTGAATTCACAGACGATGATTTTGCAGACCTATGCAATGAATGTGGTATAAAGCAATAGTTTACAGTTGTAGGTACACCTCAACAGAAGGGAGTGGCAAAGAGACAAAACATGTCAATACAAAATATTGCCAGAGCAATGATGGAAGAAAGAAACATTCCCCAAACCTACCGGGTAGAAGCACTACATATAGTTGTCCATATTCTCAACAAAGCTCATCTCAGACCAAACTGTGACAAGACTTCATATGAATTATGGCATGGGAAACCGACATCAATCAAGCACTTTAGAGTCTTTGGTAGCAAATTTTTCATAAAGAATAATGATGAAAAATTGGGGAAGTATGATGCAAGAGCTGATGAAGGAATATTTTTGGGATATGCATACAAGATTAAGGGATATAGGTGCTACAATAAAAGACTGCATAAAATTGTGGAAAGCATTGATGTGAGATTCGAAGAATATCTACTAGACAGAACCAAAAGCACAAATTGTGCCAATATTCCAGATGACCATGAAGATGAGAATCAAGAAAATGAAGAACAATGTAAGACAACATAAGATACAGAGATAAACTCAAAATGACCCTCAAGACACACTCAGAAGAACCATCCCGAAGACCAAATTATTGGAGACAAGAGTGTAGGAGTCCAAACCAGAAGAAAACTAACTGAACAGATCGAGGAAGTGTACCTAGCCATGTTGTCATAGATAGAACCGAAGAATTTAGATGAAGCCAACAAAGACGAACATTGGGTAAATGCTATGAATGAAGAATTAGACCAAATTGAGAAGAACAAGACATGGGAGTTAATTCCAAGACCTTCTAGGAAAAATGTCATTGGAACAAAATGGATATTCAAGAATAAGATGAATGAACAAGGTCAGGTAATCAGAAATAAATCCAGACTTGTATGTAAGGGATACTCTCAAATTGAAGGACTTGACTATGACGAAAATTTCCCCCCTGTAGCAAGAATGGAAGCAATTAGAATGTTTTTAGGTTTTGCATGATATCATGATGTCAAGGTATAGCAGATGGATGTGAAGTCTGCCTTCTTGAATGGATATCTAGAGGAAGAAGTCTACATGGAACAACCTGAAATATTTTCTTTAGCAGATAAACACGACTATGTGTGCAAATTAAATAAATCCCTATATGGTCTCAAACAAACACCACGTGCATGGTATTCTTTCAAAAAACAAGGTTTCAAGAAGGGAGGAGTAGACAAAAATTTGTATATAAAGGCTAATGAAAATTAACTCTTAACTGTAATAGTATATGTAGATGACATCATGTTTGGTAGCAATAAGGATGAGTCAATAAAAGGATTTGCAGAAGAAATGAAGTCAGAATTTGAGATGTCTATGATTGGAGAGCTTACCTACTACCTAGGACTTCAAATTATACAAAAGAAAAAAGACATATTCATTTCACAAGAAAAATACTTAAGAGATATGTTAAAAATATTCCAAATGGAAGACTGCAAACCTGTGTCTACTCCCATGATCATTGGATGCAAGTTATGTGCTGATGATGGATCCGCAGATGTGGATCAAAGAATTTACAGATCTATGATAGGAAGTCTGCTATACCTAACTACCTCTAGACCAGACATTATGTTGGAAGTAGGACTTGTGGCAAGATATCAAGTAGCACCAAAACAAAATCACCTGCTAGCAATCAAGAGGATATTTAGATACCTGTAAGGAACTACACATTATGGTCTATGATATCCAAAAGGAAAATAATTCACATTGGCAGCATATACAAATGCAGATTGGGCCAGTTGTGTAGATGACAGGAAAAGCACAAGTAGAGGTGCATTTTATTTTGGAGAAAGCCTGATGCCATGGTTAAGCAAGAAGAAAACATATGTCTCTCTATCTATAGCAAAAGCGGAATACATAATAGCATCAGCTTGTTGCACTCAAGTAATGTGGATGAAACAAACTGTCCTATACATGAAGGTAAGCATCACTAAACCTATTTCTATCAAATGTGACAATACACGTGCAATAATTAAATCAAAGAATCCATTTCTTCATTCAAAAACCAAGCACATCCCAATAAAGTACCACTTCCTCAGAGAACAAGTAGCAAAGAAAATAGTAAAGATGGAGTATGGACCAACAAAGGAACAAACAATAGACATATTCACAAAACATCTTGCTAGAGAACCATTGGAATATCTAAGAGACAAACCAGGGGTGGTGTCTACAAATGATACTCTCTGATATGATTAGAAAAAAAAAAGAAAAAAAATGATGATGGAAATTCACCAGCAAAGGCTACAATATAAGGTATAGAAATAATGCAGTAGGCAAGTGATAGTTAGTATCAGACAAGAAAGCATCATTCCAGGGGGAGAGCAACCCATAAAAGTTGTCACAGAAGAGTTAGATCTATGAAGCTGGTAGAGATATACAGAGTATGGTATGGTAAAGGTCCTAAATATCAGAGTATTATGACATAATTACATCAAAATTCTAGCACATATCACCTCTATAAAGAAGTAAGGGATATAAGTACAAAAAATTCTATGGTGACATGCCCTCCATTCATGCAATCTCAATAATTTTCAAAGTGTTCTCCCAACAACTATTATACACCAGCTTGGAGTAGAAAAGTATAAAGTGATAAGAAGAAGGCCTATAAAGTGGGAAAAGAAAATGCAAGGATAGAAACTACACTGGAAAATGTGCAAGCCTTTTCCATTGATGTCAAAGGGGGAGGAAAAGCAAGCAGAAGAAGAAAGTCTCTTCGGAAAATCAAGCATAGGAAGAAAGATAGCTCTTAGAATGAAAGGGGGAGGAAGTGTTGGAGGAAGTGTTGCCATCAATGCCAAAGGGGGGGACAGTTGGAAATATTTTCATTGATGGCAAAGGAGCACAAAGGAGTAGCACTTGAACTATAAAAACGGCAAAGGTAGTAAAGGCAGATAAGGAGCAAAGGGAACAAAGAAGCAGAGGTATCAGAGGCAGCAAAGGAAGCAAAGGAAGCTAAGGCAGACAAGGCAGTAGTAAGTAAGGCATGCAACAATGTAGTGAGTAAGGTGTGTAGCAAGAGGCAGCAAAGGCAGAAAAGGAAGCTAAGGAAGACAAGGCAGTAGAGGTAGCAAAGGAAACAAAGGAATCTAAGGTAGAAAAGGCAGTAGTAAGTAAGGCGTGTAGCAATGTAGTGAGTAAGGCGTGAAATAAGAGTAATAATCCCAAGTCGGAGTGAATAATGAATAGAAGAACAAGATCAAGAGAGATAGATGCATTTAGAAACTAAATAAAGCTTAGGAGAGATCAGCGTGTTTAGAAACTGAATAAAACTCAAGAAGGATAATGAAGATGCAGAGTAGCGATGGTCGCAAAAAGAAAAAAAATCAACTAAGGCAGAGAACACTTAGAAGAATTCCAAGGGAGGCGAGTGGATGGTTAGGATTAGATCGCAGAAGTGAAGGCAAGAGATGAACATATGATATTGCACCGCAAGATGAGTCGGGAAGGACAATCAGATTTGCAAGCAGTAGTGAGGACCGTAGATCTGGTGCAGATCAACGGTGACAATCAAATCGCAACCATGAACACATCGCACACCGCAGGGTACAGTGTTTATAGTTAGGACTTCACAAGTTAAGATATTTAACATGCGATGCAAAGTGGATCCGTAAGGAGACAAGCACAGACCGTCAGATCCAACGAAGACCAACGACAGAGATCAAAAGTGCAAATCGCAAATTTTAACACTTAAGTGTTAAGGTTGTTGCATGGTAAGTTATTGTGTGTGCGATGTGAAGTGGAGAAGAGAAACATATTGGCATGATAGGGCACGCAGTGAGGACCGTTAGATCGTATGGCAAATCAACGGCGAACGACAAATCGCGAGTTCGCACATCGCAAATTCTAGCGGACAACACTATTAAGGCTTCACAAGGTATGTTAATTAGTTTGCGATGCGATAAGGTTAGAAAGATGTGATGCGGTGAAAGGGAGGAGCCACGTGTCAACACTACCCATTAGCACACATCACAGATTTTATGGTTTAAGGTTCACACGGTAAGTTATGTTGGATGCGATATGGTGAAAGGCAGGAGCCATGTGTTGGCACTACGCATTAGAGCATATTGCAGATTTCATGTTTTGTGCTTAAAGTTTGAACAATAAGTTAAGTTGGATGCGATGCGATGCAATCGCATATTGCACAAGATAGGAGATACTTTATTGCTAAACGTTAAAAGTTGTGGGAAAAGGGTAGTTCCATGTATTGTGATTAGTCAAGTGTTGTGGGACCTGATAACCCCTGTTCCACGTTTTTTTATATAAAATATGCGTTGTTTGATCACTAATGTATGTATGTAAAATAAACTACAATACTGTATTCTGTTGGGTTAAAAGGGAGTTCATGTGTGCCATACCCCACAGTTCAAGAAGAAAAGACTTGAATGCATAACAAAGGACCAGGAGCCCGTGCAAAATAGTGTTGCAGCAGTGAGTCAAACAAAAAGGCTGAACGCGGAAGAAAATACTCAGGTAACAAAAGAAAAGTCTGAACACAACAAGAAAAGGCTCGGGTAAGAAAAAGGACCTAGAGCTTGTGCAGAACAGTGCAACAACATAGGTCGAGTCGGGAAAAAAGGTGGTCATGTAGCACAGTTGCAATATAACTGCAGAAACATAAAAGACAAAGGGATACAAAGTAGAAGAGGACAAACATACATCAAATCTAAGACGCTAAAAGGGTTGAATGAAATATTTGAATGTAACTATAAATGTATTATTTTTTTTATATTGTTTGTGATGCAAAGGCAAGTCTCTCAGGCGAAGCAAAACTCCATTTGATACTGTAATAATTGTATATATTTGTAACATCCTATATATGTTGAGTGAGGAAATGAATGGGTGGAAGGCAAGAGTCATGCATGTTCACTTCATATTCCGATATAGAATGCAAACAACCATGAAGTGATCTCTATAAATTATGTTATTGTAATATGCATAAATAGGTTAGAGAGTGGAAGAATGAGAGAGCAGATAGAGATGTTGTGCAGACCAAGAGATGATATGAAGCAGATTTGAAGGCTAGTAGGACAACATTGAAGAAGGAGAAAAACAGAGCTGATATCTAGGTAAATCAGCGTATGGTTTTATTGTAGTGTGAGGGAGTTGGTGCTTCCATACGAAGTTGTAGCTTGATAGATGTCCAGTTGTAGCTGGTTAAGGTAGGAGCCTCCTGTGGGTTGTAGCCTGCAGAAAATAGATGGGATTTGGAGCTTCTTTGCAAGTTGTAGCTTGAAAAATTTGGGGAGTAGCCTCCTGTATGCTGGAGCCTACAAAAATCAGTTGTGAGAGGGAGTTGGAGCTTGCCTTTGCATCACAACAATAATAAGATGTGGTTTTCTCCTTTTACGAGTTTCCACTTATATTTGTTGTCTATGTGCTTTATGATTAAGTGTTGATGTGATGTTTTAATCTGTTTAATTACTTGTTTTCCACACATTATATTTGTTGATCCATTACATATTAAATTGCTTATCAAATGAATGTGTAAACGAGTTGAATAAACTGAATCACCCCCTCTCAGTTTAAGTAAGGATTCATCACAACGAATTGAGATATGATTAAAATGTTAAAATTAATTTTAGTTAATTTTATGGAAATATGTATGTTAAAATGTTTAGATATATTTTATAAAAATATTTTAAATATTTATTAATGTTTTAAAATAAAATAATTTAAAAATTTAAGTAGATAAATAAATTTTAAATTTTAAATTTATAGTTTTAAAAAGTTAATTAATTCAATAATTTGAAGAATCAAATTTAGATTCCTTTTCTTTTCTTGAAGACCCATAGCCGCATTGGACTTAGTGACATTCTTGATCATCATTATCATTATCAAAATTTAAAACTAACCCAAGTAATTAAATTACAAATATATTTAAATTAATGGATTAACATATATTTACCCAAATAAAAAACTATGGGGTAACAAACCAAATCCAGTGGTTTCATGTTCTAAGCTGATGTTAGCTAAATATGATTTTATTTTTAATTTTTAAAATTTTTGATTGTATTTTAATATTAGGTATATTATAAATACTAATAGAGAGTTATTTTAGCTATGGATTTACTAAATGTAGAGAGGAATTGAATTTATTATAAGAAATAAAAATTAGAGTACAAATTTGTAAAAAGATTTGCACTACATCATGTGTAACTCTTTATTATTTAAATTGTATTTTTGAATGCATAAATAGATACAATGCACTGAAAGTCCCCTTCAACACTTGTGTAGACTACACACTCTAAACTTGCGATTCTAGCAAACTTTTTGCTAAATTTCAATCGAAGTTTAGCAAAAAAATATAAGTAAATGAAAAATAATTTGACTATTTGAAATGTTTTAAAATATAGATAGAAAATGTTTCGGATTAATCACATCGTTGGGATTTGGTCAATTGTTTAAAATTTTTTAACCAAAAGAAATCATTTTTTAATTATTTTATTTAATATTAATAACAAATAACAAAATATATGTACAATGTTTTAACGACAATTTATCATTTTTTAATTGTGTTATTTAATATATACATATATGAATAGCTCACATTCAAATTATGTTATCTAACATGCACATTGAAATATTTATGGTTCTTAGTGAAAGTGATTTTTTTACCACATCTCCTTCATACTCATTTGTAATAATAATAACAAACAAATAAATATTAATAAATATATATATATATATATATATATATATATATATATATATATATATATATATATATACATTTCTATTTTTATTTAGTTAATATTTTTTTTTTCAATTTAAAATAAATTTTGTTCACTAGGTCTTGGATATTCTTTCATGAAGTCATCTATTCAATTCCTTCATCAATTCCCAACCACAGTAATATATTAGCTATGATAAAGATGTAGTCCTGCCAAAAAATAAAAATAAAATTAGTGTTGGTGCCATAATAAGAAGTGTTAATAATTTTATGGATGCATGTGTTGCCACTTAAAATTGTACATGAACATAATCACCCATAATCCTCATACTAAATTTTAAAATATACAAATTAATATATAGATTTATTTTAAAAAAAAATTATAAATATAATATTTTATTACAAAAAATTCTTAGAGAGTCGTCCTTTTTTTATCTACTCGTACTTGGTAAGTCTCACTCCAAAAGCCTGGTTAATCTGACTTTTAACTCCTCCAAAAGGCTGGTAAGTTTGACTTCTAAGTGTCTAAGTGGAGCCCACACAAAGACCGTTGCAATTTGTTATGTAACGAAAAGAAATTTATTATGGATATTTGTAATCACTACATGGGAATAAATTTTAGTTTATTTAAAAATATACATTTGACTTTAAATAAATAGAGATTAAGGAATATGTTAATTAGTTGTTGGGAAAGTTTTGTTTTTTTTTTTAATAAAGAATTATTTAATGGTTTTGGTTTCTATAACTGATGGGTAAATTTTTCCAAGATTCGATAGTAGTTGGATTAAAGTAGTTAAGTTACTTTCTCTTCTGAGGTTAAAAGAGAAATCCTCTTATAGAGGAGAAGGGATTTTGTGATAAGAGAAAGAATAACCAGAGCGCTGGTAGGCGAGAGTGTAACATTCATATTAAACAAAAAAAAAAAAAAAAAAAAAACAAACAAACAAACAAAACTTACCATACCATAAAAAAAAATCTTAATCATTGGTTATTAGCAATTATCCGGGCTTATATCTGTACATTTACAATGTTATTTATTGTACCACTTGGTAAATATCCACCATGGGTCATCTGCCATTTATGTCCTGCAATTTACTTATTTACTTTTCAGATTTCTTGTTGATGATACACTGTACATCATTTGTTGATATTAAATGTGTTTCGGATGTGGAATTCGGACTTGGCTCTTAACATGACTTTAGACCCCAGTGACTATGGTTTGCACCGTGTAACAGTGCTTACGTGTTAAATTACCACCGCATACATATTAAATGTGATTGTTTATCTTGGGTTTTGGGATCACGGATTTCTCGGTGTGATGGATGATTTATGGTGATTGTTTAATGGCGGAGGTCCACTTGTAACTCTTTCCACCCGGCGGTCTCCACGCCGTAGATCTGCCTCCATCCAACGGTGCACTGTCTCCAATGCCTTCCGCAATGACTTGCCTTCCCGCTTCAATTTCTTTTGTTGTTTTCTGTTTATGCTTGGCAGAGGATTCTGGAACAGCTCCGGCCGGTCTGGGGTTTGGCCAAGCTCGTGGCCCTTTACCCGGTGTCTGGAGGTAACTTCTTGCTCAGTTATGGTAATTTCTTTCGAGTTTATCTGCCTCCTACTCTTACACTGTGTTTGCATCGGTCTATTTTCAAACGGCGCTGATGGCTTCTCCTCTGGTCAATCGCTACAGGGTTTCCTCTTTATGTACCGTGAGCTCGCCCCGGAGATGATAGCGGTTTCGTTCCTCGGCCGCCCTCATGGAAATCTCGATCATCGACTTTCGGTTCGCTGTCACAGTTTTTCCCCAAAGAATTTTCTTCAGGTAATGTTGTAAGGGTTACAGTAGTTGTTCTCGTTGCTTCTTAGGTTGTTGTTTGCTCGATAAGATTGCTTATTTGCTACTCCGTTACTAATAACCTCCACGTGCTAAATGGCGAGGTAACTTCTTTACTCACTTCAGGCTAAATAATTCATTCTTCCTTCGTCTTGCCACAAAGGGTTCTTCCGTCAGTTCTGGTACCCTCGATTCAATGGCAGTTCAATCCTTCAAGGAAAGCTTCAAGGGTTTAATCTTTTCTCCTTTAAGAAGGGTTTCTAATAGTTATGTAATCGGTCAGGGTTTTGTTATTAGTATGTTCTTGGCAATCGACCCCAGGGTTTTTGAGTGGGTTCCAGGCTCCAGTATTTGAGTCTGTACATTTATTTATTTGTATAAATTTCTACTGAGACCTGATAGGGCCATTTGCCGCTATTAACTTTGGCCTGGCCGTTACTACAATTTTCGTCCAAGGACTCACAGTCTTAGGGAAGAAAATTGTCGTTTTGTCTGTATTTACAATTTTCGAACTGGGTTTTGGTCATTGGATCTTTGAACAAATCTTTTATAAAAAACTGCCTGTGGCTAGATAGTTTTACTTCATCTCTTTTAAGGACTGTTAAAAGATTTATTTTGGGCATACTCGAATTTCCCTGTTTTACATGTACTCTTCTATGTATCATTCTGGTGAATGTCTGCTTAAACTATGTATGATTACTACTATCTGCTTGCCGCCACTTGGGTAGTAACAAGATTGGTTGGCCATAATCTGCTGGGTCTATTTTGGTTTACTCTGCCTTGTAATTTCCTTTAAATTCTCGCTACTATCACTGTACTACGCTATTCCTGATAGTTTTAATGTTTGCTTATGGTTCATATTCGGGTGACCGGACCACCACTGCTGTCCGAGTGCTACCTTAGCGAAAGCGACATGCCCAGGGCGGAGAGCTGCCTCTCTGCCCTACGGTTAACGCCTTATTTTAGTTGCATGGTTGAGTAATTAGACTTTAAATCTGAATGATCCTCCTTCTGTGGTTTTCGAACGAAGTTATGAGTTTACTACTGCTATAATTTCTCTGTGCCCTGTATATATGCGTTCTACAGTATATTTGTAATTCTGTGTTTATCACCACTCTGCAATCTTCGGTACAACTCTTTTACCTAAAGTAATTTCATAATCTATTACATCAGAAATATGCAGAAATAACCTTTCAGACAAGCATTTAATATTTCACCAATTACTGTGTAGATGCTATCTTTGTATTCAATGCATTAATAGATGGAATAAATTAAACGTGTAGGAATAACTTTACAGTCTAACAATTTACAGTTAGTATTCACTGTGTGTAGACTTATCTGTGTTCAAGCATCTGTAGGTGCTCGTTTCCTCCCAACCATGAACTGAGTGTTCATATTCACACAGTCCTCCCCCGAGCTTCTTGCCTGGGTGATTATCCTCTGAGATAATTCTGGAGGAGGTTTATCGGACAATCCGGTCCAGCCCTCCAACTCCAGTGGAACAGAACTCTGGGGAGACTCGGGACAATCCGGTCCAGTCTCCGACCCAGCTGACACTCTGTTCTGGTTTTTCCTTCCAGAAACGCAGAGTCTTTTCTTAATGTTGCAGAACCCCAAAACTCTCCTGGAATCTCCTTTTTATTCCTGAGTTTCTGTGGGGAAACTGTTTCTTTTCTGTTCCAACTAACTCCAGGTCCTATTTTTTTACTTTTACCATAATTTACTCAAGAAAACTAATTCTCAGTAATTTTTATTTCTTATCAAAATTAACTTGGTTCAGAATTCCAAATAACAAAAATCATAATTAACTCATAATTAATTAACAAAAACTAAACATCCGTTAGCGGCTAAGAGGGTGGTTACAGTTATCCCCCTCTGGAAGAGAACATCGTCCCCGATGTTCTCATCATAATTCAGGAAAAAAGTTCAGGATAAGCTTCCCGAACAAAATTCTCGTCCTCCCAGGTAGCTTCCTCGGGTCCAAAGTGCTTCCATTGCACTTTAACCTGGGCGATGGCTCGTTTCCGGAGCATGATTTCCCTCCGGTCTATGATACTGTGGGGCTCGACCAGAAACTCCCCGTCTGGTTCTACCTGCACACAGTAAACTTTAGTCAATAAACAAGTCCTTTGTCTTTGCATTATTATTTATCAGTTAGGCTTACCCACTACCTGAATGTTCTGCCAATGAATTATGTGTTTGGAGTCATGAACATATCGTTTCAATAACGACACATGGAAGACGTTATGAACTCGAATATGACTGGGAAGAGCTAAGTGATATGCTACTGGTCCTATTCTTTCCAGTATCTGGAAAGGACCACAAAACCGAGGTGCTAGCTTTGCACAAGAGGCTCATCTCAGTGTACTCTTCTTTGGCTTAATTCTGACATACACATGATCGCCAACCTCATACTCACGATATGACCTCCTTTTGTCCGCGTACACCTTCTGTCTGTCCTGTGCTACTTTCAAATTCTGTTGAATTTTCTTCACCTCTGCTTCCATTTCTGCTAGCATGTCCGGTCCTAGCATGAGTCTATTCTCAGGGCTGCTCCAATTAATGGGAGTTCTGCATTATCGCCCATAAAGCGCCTCAAATGGACTCATCCTTAATGACTCCTGATACCCATTATTATAGGCCAACTCTATCAGGTGTATGTACTCCTCCCATTTCACTGGTTGCTGCATAACATACATCCTCAGCATGTCTTCCAATACCTGATTCACTCGCTCGGTCTGACCATCTGTTTGCGGATGGTATGCAGTACTAAAATGTACCTGCGTTCCTAATCCTGTAAACAGTGTTTTCCAGAAAGCTGATGTGAATTTCACATCTCTGTCTGAGATAACAGTTTTAGGAATGCCATGCAGTCTGAAGATTTCCCGCATGAATAAATCCGCTATCTGAACTGTCTTATAAGTGGATTGGATGGGTATGAAATGTGCAGACTTACTTAGTCTGTCCACAACTACCATTATGGAATCATTACCCCGCTTTGATTTGGGTAACCCGGTAATAAAATCCAATGAGATCACCTCCCATTTCCATTCAGGAATGGGTATAGGCTGCATTAAGCCTGCTGGGTGTCGATGTTCTACCTTCACTTGCTGACACTCTAAACACTTAGTTAGATAACTTGCTATTTCCTTCCTCATACCTGGCCAGCAGTAGTCCTTCCTTATAGCGGTCAGCATCTTTTGGTATCCTGGGTGCCCCGCGTAATTGCTTTTATGATATTCATTTAATATCATGGTTTTTAATTCCATTCGGTTTGGAATAACTATCCTCTTCTTGTAAACCAGCAACCCGTCTTGGTTGATCTCATATTCTCCATGTCCACCCTGGCCTTCGAGTGCTTGTGTTTGCTGCCACAGGTATTTATATTCAGGATCCTTGTCTGCTTCCCTTCTGATTTGATCCAAAAATCGGGTCTCAATTTGATTAACATATAACTCATAAATTCCGTGTAGTTTTCTGCTCAATGCATCTGCTACCCTGTTCTCTTTTCCTTTTACATGCTGCAAATCTATATCAAACTCACTCAGGAAAGCATTCCATCTTGCTTGTCGTGAGTTTAAATCAGCTTGCTTAAAATAATTGGTTAAACTACTGTGATCAGTCTTTAAAACAAATTTCTTTCCCAGTAGGTAATGTCTCCATACCCGGAGAGCGTGCACAACTGCGGTCAGCTCCAGATCGTAAGCTGAATATCGCTGCTCATGATCTTTTAGCTTGCGGGATTCGTAAGCGATCACCTTTCCTTCTTGTGATAATACTGCCCCAACTCCTTCCTTGCACGCATCTGTACAGACCTCGAACTCTTTATCCGGATCTGCTACGCTTAACACAGGTGCCGTAGTCAACAATCGTTTCAATCTTTCAAAACTCTCTTGGCACTCTTTGGTCCATTTAAAGGTCTTCCCTTTTCTTTGTAGAGAAGTAATGGGAAAGGCTATCTTTGAAAATCCTTTTATAAATCGCCTGTAGTAACCAGCGAGACCCATAAAAGATCGTATATCTGCCACACTCTGTGGCACCTTCCATTCCATGATGGTTTTAATTTTCTCCGGGTCTACCGCTATACCCTTCTTAGATATTACATGCCCCAGATACTGTATCTCTTCCTTAAAGAAGTCGCATTTACTAAATTTTTCATACAGCTGATGTTTTCTTAACAGTTCCAATACCATTCGCAAATGCTCTCTGTGTTCCTCTGCACTTTTTGAATAAATCAGTATGTCATCAATGAAGATTAGCACAAAATTGTCCAGATAGGGATGGAAAACACTATGCATCAGTCTCATGAAAGTGGCTGGTGCATTAGTTAGACCAAAAGGTAATACCACGAATTCATAGTGGCCATACCTTGTGCGGAAAGCAGTTTTGTGTATATCCTCATCCTTAATTCTGATCTGATGATAACCAGACCGTAAATCAATTTTTGAGAACACAGTAGCTCCCCTCACCTGATCAAACAGGTCATCAATACGAGGAAGGGGGTACCTGTTCTTAACTGTCAGTTTGTTTAACTGCCTGTAGTCCATGCACATGCGCATGGTTCCATCCTTCTTCTTAACGAACAGTACAGGCGCTCCCCATGGTGACACACTGGGTCGTATATATCCCTTATCTATCAATTCCTGAAGCTGCATTTTTAACTCAGTCAATTCTGGTACACTCATATGGTAGGGAGTCCGCGAAATTGGCGAAGCTCCTGGTAACAGTTCTATTGTGAAATCAACATCCCTTTTAGGTGGTAACCCTGGTATTTCTTCAGGAAATACATCTTTGAACTGTTGTACCACAGGTATGTTTTCTAGCGCAGCTGCTTTATCCTTAGACTCAAATACTCCTACTTGTATGGCATACAGCTGGCATCCTTTTCTCATGCATTTTGCCATTTGGGAAGCGGTAATTGGTCGCAGCTGTACAGGTTTCTTTATGCCCTGTATTTCCTGACGATTACCATTCTGGTCTCTATAGTAAACAATCTTCTCCTTACAGTCTATAAGAGTCTAGTGTTTCTCCAGCCAATCCATACCCAACAGTACATCGTAGGATCCCAAAGGCAGAATATTTAAATCCACTATTAGCTGCTGTCCACCGATTTGTAGTGCACAGTCTGGTATTTTGGCAACAACTCTTCGTTTAGCCCCTGTAGCTAACTGGACCAACCATGACTTTTTAAACTTTTGACTTGGTAATTTGCATTTTTCCACTAAGTTAGGACTTATGTAACTTAAACTGGCTCCCGGATCTACCAAAACAGAAATAGTTTGGGATAACAAATTAGCTTCCAGTTCAATCATGGTAGGCTGAAAATCGGCTTGCCGGTCCTCCAATGCTGCGTTAATTCTGGGTATGCTTCTAGCAACATCCCCCACAGTAGAAGCCTCCTGCAAGTTGTGCACTGCTTCAGTTTTTCCCCGCTGTGGGCAATCTCGGTAGTAATGTGCAGCCCCACAGCCCCAACACTGCAGAGGTGGCCTCTGGTTTTGTGTCTGTTCAGGTTTGCTGGATGCTTCCATTGTCTTGTCTTCTCCTGGCCATCGAATCCTCTGATGGTTCCTTCCAAATTGCTTATTAACTGAACTTCTGGCTGAGCTACGGAAGTTACTGGTTTTACTTCTTTTAAAACCAGCACCGCTTCTGTTTTCTTTCTTTGACTGCCACACTTTACCTTGATCCACTTTGTTCTTCGATTGCTGATAACAGAACCTGGCTGTTCTGATGGCCTCATCCATCGTCTTAGGATTTACGAACTCGATCCGCTCCTTCATATGGGCAGGTAAACTGCTCAGAAACCTCTGAACTTTGGCCTTCTCTTCTCTTAAATACGGTACATAGTGCAGTAAGGACGTAAACTTAGTGATGAACTCGTCCATGGTCAGCTGTCCCAGCCTTAAATCATGAAATTCCCGAGCCTTTTCATCATAAAATCGCTCAGTCAAGTACTTATCTTTGAAGTACTGTTGGAACTTATCCCATGTTACATCTTGGTCCTCAATTCCCCGCACATTCTTCACTTCCTCCCACCATAGGGTGGCCTTATCTTTCAGTTGGTAAATGGCTAGTCGTGCCTTGAGACCGCTGTCGTACTCGTACACCTGGAAGTATTTGTTCATATTAATCAACCATGCCTCTGCCACTTCCTCCTTTTCGCCATCGAACGTAGGTGGCTTTATCTTCCGGAATTCTCCGTGCAGCTCTACCTTCTGTTTTTTATTCGCTTTCCTTTCGTTTTCATTTTCAGATTCAGCTTCATTATAATTTATGTGTGGGAAACTTCGCTGAGACACACTTCTTTCTCTTCGGTCAGTGCCTTGCTCCCCTGAGTGCTGTTCATCTTCTTCCTGAGGTTCTTTATCAGCACTAGGCTTTTCAACCCTTTGATTTTGTTTATCGGAGAGGCTCTTTAATATCCTCTCCTGTTCCTGCATCATCCTAGCATTGTCCTGGCGTACTCGTTCCATCTCTTCCTGTAGCTGTTGTACTGTGTGCAACAAAATACGAGTCTGGTGTTGCTGTTCCTCAATCAATCTGTTGGACCGCTGATGCTGCTCTATTCCCAGTTGAACCCACATTTCGGGGTTGCCTTCTGGTGGGGGTTGAATTTCTCTCGCATTTCGCTGTTGCTGTTGCGACGGTGTCCACCTTGGTTGTCGTTCCATTATTGATCTGACTGACTGTTTGTCTGTCTCTCTCTCTCTTCCTGTCTGTGTAATCATATGTTTTATAGCGTTAGTCGACCCAATTGAGGGCCCAGCGTTGTAACACGCTCTGGTACCACTTGTAACATTCATATTAAACAAAATAAAAAAAAACAAACAAAACTTACCATACCATAAAAAAAAATCTTAATCATTGGTTATTAGCAATTATCCGGGCTTATACCTGTACATTTACAATGTTATTTATTGTACCACTTGGTAAATATCCACCATGGGTCATCTGCCATTTATGTCCTGCAATTTACTTTTCGGATTTCTTGTTGATGATACACTGTACAGCATTTGTTGATATTAAATGTGTTTCGGATGTGGAATTCGGACTTGGCTCTTAACATGAATTTAGACCCCAGTGACTATGGTTTGCACCGTGTAACAGTGCTTACGTGTTAAATTACCACCGCATACATATTAAATGTGATTGTTTATCTTGGGTTTTGGGATCACGGATTTCTCGGTGTGATGGATGATTTATGGTGATTGTTTAATGGTGGAGGTCCACTTGTAACTCTTTCCACCCGGCGGTCTCCATGCCGTAGATCTGCCTCCATCCAACGGTGCACTGTCTCCAATGCCTTCCGCAATGACTTGCCTTCCTGCTTCAATTTCTTTTGTTGTTTTCTTTTTATGCTTGGCGGAGGATTCTGGAATAGCTCCGGCCGGTCTAGGGTTTGGCCAAGCTCGTGGCCCTTTACCCGGTGTCTGGAGGTAACTTCTTGCTCAGCTATGGTAATTTCTTTCGAGTTTATCTGCCTCCTACTCTTACACTGTGTTTGCATCGGTCTATTTTCAAACGGCGCTGATGGCTTCTCCTCTGGTCAATCGCTACAGGGTTTCCTCTTTATGTACCGTGAGCTCGCCCCGGAGATGATAGCGGTTTCGTTCCTTGGCCGCCCTCATGGAAATCTTGATCATCGACTTTCGGTTCGCTGTCACAGTTTTTCCCCAAAGAATTTTCTTCAGGTAATGTTGTAAGGGTTACAGTAGTTGTTCTCGTTGCTTCTTAGGTTGTTGTTTGCTCGATAAGATTGCTTATTTGCTACTCCGTTACTAATAACCTCCCTGTTTCAATGGCAGGTAACTTCTTTTACTCCGCACCTGGAACTGGAAAAATAATTCCATTCTTCCTTCGTCTTGCCACAAAGGGTTTAACTCGGCGCTCCTGTTCACAGGTACCCCTCGATTTCGGCAGTTCAATCCTTCAAGGAAAGCTTCAAGGGTTTAATCTTTTCTCCTTTAAGAAGGGTTTCTAATAGTTATGTAAACGGTCAGGGTTTTATTATTAGTATGTTCTTGGCAATCGACCCTAGGGTTTTTGAGCGAGTTCCAGGCTCCAGTATTTGAGTCTGTACATTTATTTATTTGTATAAATTTCTACTGAGACCTGATAGGGCCATTTGCCGCTATTAACTTTGGCTTGGCCGTTACTACAATTTTCGTCCAAGGACTCACAGTCTTAGGGAAGAACATTGTCGTTTTGTCTGTATTTACAGTTTTCGAACTGGGTTTTGGTCATTGGATCTTTGAACAAATCTTTTATAAAAAACTGCCTGTGGCTAGATAGTTTTACTTCATCTCTTTTAAGGACTGTTAAAAGATTTGTTTGGGCATACTCGAATTTCCCTGTTTTACATGTACTCTTCTATGTATCATTCTGGTGAATGTCTGCTTAAACTATGTATGATTACTACTATCTGCTTGCCGCCACTTGGGTAGTAAAAAGATTGGTTGGCCATAATCTGCTGGGTCTATTTTGGTTTACTCTGCCTTGTAATTTCATTTAAATTCTCGCTACTATCACTGTACTACGTTATTCCTGATAGTTTTAATGTTTGCTTATGGTTCATATTCGGGCGAACGGACCACCACTGCTGTCCGAGTGCTACCTTAGCGAAAGCGACATGCCCAGGGCGGAGAGCTGCCTCTCTGCCCTACGGTTAACGCCTTATTTTAGTTGCATGGTTCAGTAATTAGACTTTAAATCTGAATGATCCTCCTTCTGTGGTTTTCGAACGAAGTTATGAGTTTACTACTGCTATAATTTCTCTGTGCCTTGTATATATGCGTTCTACAGTATATTTGTAATTCTGTGTTTATCACCACTCTGCAATCTTCGGTACAACTCTTTTACCTAAAGTAATTTCATAATCTATTACATCAGAAATATGCAGAAATAACCTTTCAGACAAGCATTTAATATTTCACCAATTACTGTGTAGATGCTATCTTTGTATTCAATGCATTAATAGATGGAATAAATTAAACGTGCAGGAATAACTTTACAGTCTAACAATTTACAGTTAGTATTCACTGTGTGTAGACTTATCTGTGTTCAAGCATCTGTAGGTGCTCGTTTCCTCCCAACCACGAACTGAGTGTTCATATTCACACAGTCCTCCCCGAGCTTCTTGCCTGGGTGATTATCCTCTGAGATAATTCTGGAGGAGGTTTATCGGACAATCCGGTCCAGCCCTCCAACTCCAGTGGAACAGAACTCTGGGGAGACTCGGGACAATCCGGTCCAGTCTCCGACCCAGCTGACACTCTGTTCTGGTTTTTCCTTCCAGAAACGCAGAGTCTTTTCTTAATGTTGCAGAACCCCAAAACTCTCCTGGAATCTCCTTTTTATTCCTGAGTTTCTGTGGGGAAACTGTTTCTTTTCTGTTCCAACTAACTCCAGGTCCTATTTTTTTACTTTTACCATAATTTACTCAAGAAAACTAATTCTCAGTAATTTTTATTTCTTATCAAAATTAACTTGGTTCAGAATTCCAAATAACAAAAATCATAATTAACTCATAATTAATTAACAAAAACTAAACATCCGTTAGCGGCTAAGAGGGTGGTTACAGAGAGTGGTCCAAGTCTGGTTGGTACCAGTGGAATTCTGCAACCTCAAACTAGAGAAGAGACTGAACAAAGGTCTTGAGGTCTCTGGTGATGGTTGGGAGGCTACCATCAAATTTTGGATAAGTAATTAAAATATTGGAATAGAAGATAAAGTATCATAAAAGAAAGGCTAGATTTGTTTCAAGTTAAATTATTCTTATGTTTTTAATTGCTAAAAGGATAGATTTATTTTAAGTTAAACTATGCTTATGTTTTTAATCTCTAAAAATTCTATGGAAATCTCTTGGAAAAAAGAACAAGTTATTGAATGTTTGAAAATAAAAACTAAGTCCAGAAAATTAGCTAGCATTAGATGTTGTTTTTAAGTAAACTACATGAAATGGGTGAGGATAGTTTAAGACCCTCGCCAAAATTTAGATTAATTTCTTACTAACCAAGAATGCTAGCTATATAATGTTGTATATAATAAACTATTTATTTTTGTACATAGTACATTCTTCCATGATATTAATTTCCTACTAACCAAGAATGCTAGCTATACAATGTTGTATATAATAGACTATTTATTTCTGTACATAGTAAATTCTTCCATGATACAAACTGGGTAGAGAAATATAAAACAAGGAACATGACAACCAAAATCCCTGTGTTTCCCTTTTATTCAGCAAAGGAAGGAGAAACAACTTGTAACGAAATATTTAAAGACAAGAGAATCACTATGCGAATATGAAGAAAATTGAATGTATTACAGAATCCATAAGGGATTAGGAGGATATCCATATACAACCCTCCAAGTAATTTATTATATAAATTAAACGGTTAAGTTTCTACTGCCAACAATCTAGAATACCTAAACCATAAAACTGGTAAAAACTCGAGCTTGGAGAATGATGAAAAACCTCAAACAAAATGTACCCCAAGAATGTTTAAGCTCATCATGGAAACAGATAACTCGAAAATCAATCCGAATGGATACAGTGAACATTACACAACTTAAAAAATATAGTTCTAGAACACAGTAAACCTAGAAGAAAAATATGTAAGTGAAATTGTATCATATACATGTGAAAGCATATCATTATCATCCTTTGACAGGGAACAAAAAAGAAGAGCTAAACCATAAATGTGAAATAGAATACCACAGTCTCAACGAAAGATCTATCTCGTTCCTTATAGATATTACAGTTTTCCATTAAAAATAACGAGCGACCTAGTCGAGCTTGAAGGCACCACGAAAGAGGGTTTAACCCTTCACAAAAAAATTAATACAATAACCTTAAATACAGAAGGTCTACGAATTCAGGATATACAAGTAGCCATGCGTGGAAAAGGCCATATGAAGGTTGAAAAGAGTCATTAAATTGTACACCAGGGGGATAAAACCCTCAATATCGCGACAAGCGATATTAACCAAAACAAAAAGCATAAAATTGAATATAAATTCTTACTTGAACTCTTTGCTGAAGATTCACAGATAAACCCTGACTAGTGCTTCCTCCTCCGGTGAAGGGAGCTATAGTGCACCACATGAACAAGGGAGTTTCTCCATAAAACTATAAGACAGAAAGACATAGAACCTCAGCAACAGAGAGTGAATAAATAACAGAAACCCAAGGAAATTACTGGTTGCGTGGGACGTGAGCTTGGAAGAGCTCCATTTCTATGCAGATGGGTTCTTCCAGCGGCATTAGAACCTGCAATATAACACTCATTATATATAATTAAATAAAAACAAAATGTGAAACATCAATGGAGAAGCTCTGAGAGAGCATTGAATTGAAAAAAAAAACGAAGTAAATCATTAACCATGTAAAGAAAAGGTTCGGAATTTACCTCCTCTGTCGGAAAGGACAAACAACTCCAATTATGTTATTGCCATGAACCAGATGTAGAGTAGATGAGGCCGCGGCTGAATGAGGGAAGAATGTCGAAATTGGGTAGAGTTTCGTTACCCTAACAGACCTAACAATCCCTCTGACCATCCAATCTCTGGCCGAAAGATCAACAACACCTATTATACCAGGTGTCCTAAGTACAAACACGACTGTTGGTGAAGCTTTAATACGAATAGGAGCTATGAAGGTGTAAACTTCATTGGTAACGATGCATTAAAACCCAATAAACATTATGTACCTATTAAGTCAATGTGATCCAAATCTTCATAAATATCATCACATCGATTATTGTACTGCTAATCTCTCCAACATTACGAAAATCAAATGACAAGACTTAAATAAAGATTAAGCTATGTAATAATTTTGAAAACCATGAGCAGCACAGTGGTACAAAGAATTGCCAAGGTGCCAACCTCATACATTTATTTGTTTACAATGTTTAGATATAGTTATATTTAGAACCTTCATGGTATTTTTGAATTTTTAATTTTACCATAGATTAGATTAAATTTGTTGATAAAGGTTCCACTCTAAGTAGCTTTAAAATTTCAAACAACCATATATTTTATGCATTAATACATTTCAAAAAAATCAAACTACAATATAGATTCATTTTAAATTGCTTAAAATTCTTTAAAATCCTCTGTTAATTAAGAAAAATCAAATAAAAAAAACAATGAAAACAATATTTAATTAAAAAAAAAAAAAAAAAAAAAATATATATATATATATATATATATATATATATATATATATATATAATTTAATTAAAAAAATTAAAGTATAAAAAAATTCAAATTCTAAAAATATACCAACAACAAACAAGAGTGGAAAAGATATACAACTTCCACCAACAATGGAAATAATGATGGAGTTAGGAGAGTCTCTCCATGTAGTACATTGAAGAAACAAAAATCCCTCCTGAAAAAAAAAAACTTCATAGTATAATTTTAGAGTGGTAAAAAAAATTCCAAATAATTTAATAAATTCTTTTAATACAGAAATATCCCAAGTTCTATTCTCACCAACACTGGAGAGTCGTTAGCTTGAATTCAATAAAGATAAGTTGAAAGCATTTCTTAATTAGCAGACGTCAACATTTAAATACCTAGGCTTAAAAAAACAGCTTTCAAAAAAATAAAACACTCTTCGATTGAGAAAACTTATGCTATATTTATATAATTGTAAAATCAATTCAAAATCCAAAATAGTTTATCGTTGAAATTTTTATGAAAAGAATTGCAAAGAACAAGCAACAATATATTACTGACAATGACACAAAGATGAGCCGCAGAATGGATATCCATACCTGAAGTAAGGTTCACTTGAGCATATAGCCAGTGTTCAACATCAGCGTGTTGAACCATTTCCTGCTTAAAAAAAAATTATGTCTAAATCCTTGTCCACTTAGTAACAACATTTTTAAATCCGCTAAAAAAACAAATTGGAATTAAATCCTTGTACACTTAGCAACAACAATTTTAAACGAATTCCAATTGGTTTTCAAAATATATCTCAGAGAATGAAAGTTGCACATAGGAACAACAATTTTAAACGAATTCTGAACATTTGGTTTTCAAAATATGTCTCTCACAAAATGCAAGTCGTCCTTATCAGATCCATAGTGATATTCACATAGCAGGCAAAAAATACGTATGATTCACTAATTTGTCACCTGGAATTTGTTATGCTACGTGTCTGAGTTCTGGACACTTGGACAGAAACCTAGGTATTAGAATAATGTTGATGTTAAATATCATAGCACATTTCTCGTCTACCAAAGGAAAAATATGCAATAGGAGTTTTAATATTAATTTATTTTTATTAGTGTGGTTTTTATGGTGTGTATAAATACTACTATACTAAGACATTTTTTAAAATAAAAGAAATTTTTTTTGTTCTAAATATTAAAATTTAATATCAATTGAAACAAAAATGTTAGGATATTAACTTAATCTATTGTAGATTTAGATAAATTGTGTTTCTTTACCATGTACATTTGTAACTGATAATCTGACGGTCACGATTTGTAGTGATTTGACAATTATCTCTCTCCTCGGTATTAATGACACTTGATCCGTGGCTTAACACTTGATTGGTCCATGATATCTATTTAAAGAGAATGGAGGGTCATTTGTCCGGTAACCGTTTACGAGAGAAACATATGTAACTTTTATTTTTATATTAATAAATTTCCTAAAGCAGCCGTGTTGGCTCAGGGCGTGGACTGTTTCCCACTTCGAGGGTTTTAACCACGTGATCATACTGGTGTACTGATTTGTGATCTATTTGTGAGCGGTGACATTTTCTTCTTGATTTACAAAACTTACCCTGTAAATTCCTACATGGTATCAGAGCTATTTTGAGGGCCGCATCCGTTGTTAATCAAAATCAAAAGCCGGTTTGACTGCATGTGAATGTTGTTTTGTAGATCTACTATTTCTGAACATTTTTGGGCTTGGAGAACTGCTCTGTTGTGTCCACAGCATCTGTTAAAGTGACGAACGTCTTTCATTTCATGCGAAAATGTTTCCGACTGCCCAAGTTATGACAGTTTAGATCTGGAAGTATAAAACATCTGTTTTGCAGTTATATTTGTTAATAGTTTTGTTTATTTCGGTTCCCTCTGTTTATTTTCGGTTTCTAGGTTTTATCTATTTTCTGGATCTATACCCTCTTCTCTGTATATGCACTTTGATCTGCGCTGCCTGTGATCTCGACAAATCAAAAACAGGAAAATGGTTTTTTTTGCTACGTATGCTCTTTCCCCACGTCTTTGTGCGATCTCGGGAAATCAGAGATAATGAAAAAATTGATAGTTGCTGGTAAGGCTAACTGAAATCTAACATTCTATCGCAAGGCTTGCATTTCATTTTTTGTTGCTCAGTTTTTGTGTTTTTTTTTGCAGGAAAAGGCACGCACACCGAAGAGTAAAAAAAGAAAAAACCCTTCCTCCTTTCAAACAATAATAGAATCCTTTTACTATCTCACTTGCCGAGCAGTTAGTTTATGAGAATAGAGGTCTTGGGTTCAAGTCTCCTTCTCAAGCTTCTTCTGTAAAAAGTTTTTGTTAAAAGGGGCGGATTTTTTTTTAAAACGCCGCACTTCATCCCGGTCCCGTAACTATTCGGCATTTTCAACTCATTTGTTCAAAAAGGCATAACGTCTTCATCCGGAAGCCGTTTTTTGAGCTGTTTTTTTTTTAAACCACCTATTTTTTCGATATCTTTCCATTGGAGTAATAAGTTTCAAATTTTCTCAGCTTCAGTTTTTTTTTTAAAATGGAAAGTGCATGCCCGATTATTCTTAACAACACCAATTATTTCCAATGGCTACTTCACATGGTTGATATACTTAGAAGTAAAGAGATTTATAGAATAGTCATAGGAGTAGAAACTAAACCTTCTAATGATGATAAAGTCGCTAAATGTTAAAATAAACAATATCAAGCATGAGGGTTGATAGGAATGTCCATTTCTCAAGATCTTCGATTTCATATCCTTGACATTGACATCCCTCATGAAGCCTTGGACAAGCTAAATATTGTCTTTGGCATTCAAAATAAAATCAGGGCCCATCAGCTTGAAAATGAGTTGCTTACTTTGGACCCCAATAATTTCTCCTCTGTTGAAGACTTTTTTTTCCAAATTCAAGACCTTTAGACTTCTTTTAGAAGGTTGTAAGGTCAAAAATGAAGATAGTAGCCTCATCTATTTCATTCTTGATAATCTTGGCCCTGCATACTCTATATTTGTTTCCGCCTTCCATTCCACTAGAGAAGCCATCATTTCTTCAGGAACTACCTACAAGAATCTCTCTTTTGATTCCTTTTTCTGGTTCTTTGATAAGAGAACAAGAAAAACTCTCACACCTTGGTATTATCACTCCTCGAAACACTTCTAAGAAAGCCTTAGCAGCCCAACAACAATCATATCAAAAGAATCCCAAGAAGCAGTATCCTAAAAAATATGGTCTGAAACCAAACAAGGGTCCTAAGCAATTTTAGCCGCAAATTGAAAAAGCAATTCACCAAAATGATAAGGCAAATAAAAACAAAGGGAAGAAGACCGATAGACATTGCAACTTTTGTAATTGTGATGGCCATATAGAGTCCAAACGTTTTAAGAATATGGAAGCCTTAGAAGCAGCAATGAAGAAGCACAACATCAATTTGGATCACTCTTCACCTTCATCTTCAGGAATGGCACTTTATGTTTGTGGTTGTCAAGCATTAAGATCTGGTTATGCATTAAATGTATCTTCCTCTTCTCATTCTCATGAGTGGCTCATTGATTTTGGAGCTTCTTATCACATTTCCAAAAATAAAGCCATGTTTTCTTCCTTAAATTATTGTAACACCGAACATATTATGTTAGTGATGATAGATCTCTTAGTGTTGTAGGATCTGGAACCATTCATCTCGATAATGTTCAGTTTAATGATGTACTATGTGTTCCTACCTTGTCATGCAACCCTCTCTCTGTTTGTCAGATAACTCATTTAGGTGAAGGGAAAATAGTAGAATTCTCACCTCATGATGTTGTAATCAAGGACCTCAAAGATCCTAAACATATTTTAGCTGCTGGCATTGTTGATGATTCCACAAGGTTGTATAAGTTTGACAACTTTGGATCATCATGTCTTCCCTCTGTTTTTGTTGCTCATAATGATTAAGTGAGAAAACTTTGGCATAGCGATTTGGTCACTTAAACTATCGCTCTCTTCAAACTCTATGTAAGGAAAAAATGGTGACAGGTCTTCCTATGGTATCTTGCCGAGATGGTGTTTTCTCCGGATGTGTACTCGGAAAACATCATCGAGATAGTTTTGACAAACGTGCCTCTTGGCATGCAGCTTGTCCACAATGATTTATGTGGTCCAATTCCTATTGTTTCTTTCTCTGGTTGCAAGTACTTCTTAACTTTCATTGATGATTTTTCCAGACACACTTGGGTATACTTATTAAAACTCAAGAGTGAAGTTTTTAACATGTTCTTGGCCTTTAAGACCTTTGTTGATAAACAATCTGGACATCAAATTCTTAAGTTAAGATCAGACAATGGAGGAGAATATGTTAACAACAAATTTATCAACTTCTGCACTGAGCATGGCTTTCAATTACGACATGTTGTTCTGTATACTCCACAATAAAATGGTGTAGCTGAAAGGAAGAATCACACCTTAAAAGAAATGGCTAATTGTATGCTTCAATCTAAAGGACTTGGTCTCAATTTTTTGGCAGAAGCCACTAAATGTGCAAATTACATAGTAAATCGCACTCCTACTAAGGTTTTAAAGAATATAACTCCAGAAGAAGCTTGGAGCTCAATCAAACCAGATGTAAGTCACTTTTGTGTTTTTGGAAGTGATGCTTGGGCCCATATTCCAGATGTGAAACATAAAGCCTTAGAACCTAAGAGTGAAAAAATCATTTTTGTTAGATATTTTGAAGATGTCAAAGGATATAGACTTATTCAACCAAAATATAAAAATATAATCATTAGAAGAGATGTAAAATTTGATGAAAATATATTGGCCTACGAGCCTAGTTCGGCGGGTGTGCCACCTTTGGCCTGCGAGCCTGATTCGGCATATGTGGCACCTCTCTCTCTCTCTCTTATATTTTTAATAGCACTCCTTCTAGTTCAGATGATGACAGCGAGGATGAAAGTCCTCCTCCACCTCTTGAAATTTTTTCTTTTACTCCACCACTTCCAAGATGGGTCGCTTTACTTAGGATGTAGCAGGTTCTCTTGCAGGTGACCCTGCCAATCGACAACGTACACGTTCTCAGTTTGAAAGAGCCTCTTCCTTATTGGCTCATGTTCCAGAAAATCCTGATCTAGAAACCTTTGAAGAAGCCTCCAGTCATCCGAATTGGGATGAAGCTATGAATGAAGAATATCGCTCCTTATTGGCGAATGATGCTTGGGATTTTGTTCCTCTTCCAAAAGGAAGAAAACTTGTCAGATGCAGATGGGTTTACAAAACAAAATTTGGACCAGATGGAAAAGTGGATAGACATAAATCTCTTCTTGTCGCTAAAGGATTTTAACAAGTTGAAGGCATTGAATATACTGAAACCTTCTCCCCTATTGCAAAAATCAATTCTATCCACCTTGTTCTTTCCCTCATTGCCTCCTTTAAATGGGAAGTGCATCAGATGGATGTTAAATCTTCCTTCTTACATGGAGATTTACATGAATAAATATACATGGAACAACCCCCTGGCTTTATCCAAAACGACTCTAGCCTTTTTTGTCGCCTTAGAAAGTCTCTCTATGGTCTCAAACAAGCTCCTCTATGTTGCGGGCCTATTACAATGATTGATCTCCAAGTGCTGACTCTAAAAGTAGATAGTATTTTCTATCCACAACAACACAATATTGTACTCCATTATACTATGAAAACATTACAAATAAATGGCACACCTCTTGAATTAATTCCTTTCAAATATTTGAACCCATGTTATAGTTTATGGACAATCAAATTTATAATCATTTCAAAGCACAATGTAATTTCATGAATTTTGAGTTAGACGAGTCTTTAGCTATTATTTATTTATAGAGGTAATGGCGAGATATATATTACATGTTTCAAAATGTAAGCAATACAATTGCATCCTTCCATAAAAATGGGTAAAGTTTATGTAATTTCTAAGGGATCATCAAACTTGTAAACAAACACTACAACCACCTAGAAAATGATTGGGAAATAAATCTATACAATACCTCAACAAGAGAACCTTTCCTTGAAAATGGAAATTCGATTACAAATAAAAATTCATATTTACTCTTAAAAATGAGGTATCAATGCATTAACCCTACATAAAAAATTGTTATTGATATCCTTGGTATTATTATCTTGATTGGCCAATCGACCACCATAATCAAGAAGAATGACATTGAGACCCAAAAGAGAACCATTGAATTGAAGGATATGGATATAATTTCGCGTAAATACATTATGGGGGGATTTCATACATGAAAATTCAGCTTAAATTACTTATCATTTATTGCTATAAAGAATAGAGGAACAAGTGATTTTAATAGAATATTGAATAGTAAAACCTTTACATCCCAACTTTCCACCAATCACGACCTCAAAGAATCGCATGTCTCGATAAATTGATTTGAAAAATAAAGTGAAATCCTTAAATATCACTTATTATCTACACATGGTGCCTTGGTGGTCACCCCTCTATTCAAAAGAATGTGGTTTCCATTGTAAAGGAAGACCTCAATTAATATCACCAACATTCATATTTCATATCGGTTAAGGGAATGATTATGTATATAAAAAGAGATTATTATTGGTACACTTCTTCCCTCTCATTTTTAATATTTTCCAATGCAAGAAAGTGGTATATGCTAATAAAGAGGGAAAATTGCATTATCAAAGATGCAATAAAACTATTGACGAATGTGATTGCATGTACATGTTCCACTAAAAAATATAGGACCAATTAGAGACAACAAATGTTTCCAAATTCTACGTAGTTCCAAAAAAACTTATTAGAATCCCCATTAGGAAATTACATTCACTCATGGAGGAGGAAAACAACATTAGGGCTACAAATATTTTTGGAAATCTATTCTTTAATAAATACATGTTAAAAATATTGATAAATGAAAAAAAAAAGAGATTGATATACCCGAAGAATTAATAAACCCGAGGGTTTAATATATGAGGTGTTTAAACCCTAGGATTTCCAATACAAAACACTAGGGTTTAAATTATATAATATATTATTATTACGTAATATATTATTAAATAATATATTTTATACAATATAGTATATTATTATATTACTATTATATTATTAAATTGTTATATATATACTATTTTCAAGTATTAATATAATATGTTTTCGTTTAATATATAGTGTATATATAGTTAATAAATATAAAAATATATTCACAATTATATTGATAAATATGTAATAATTATTGATGATAATATAGTGCTAGAGATAAATGCATATTATTAATAATAACTAAATGTAGTTATTATGTTTTTTTTTTGTCATTCAAAGTAAGGATTATATTATCATATCAAAATTTACATCAAGAAACAACATTGTTGTGTTACATCTAGACAACCTGAGTGGAAAAAGACACAAAACTAGCAAAAAGCAAGTGGTTACAAAGCTTCATGGAGGAGGATTAAGGGGGGTTGTTGGCAGCCTTGCAAAGAAACTGGCACGATTGTGGACATGGTAGTAAATATGTTCGACCTTGATCTCTAGTGCTCGGAGGTGGTCATGAGAGCGCCTCAACTGATGCCACAGACTCTCTAAAGCATATAGAGTTTCATTTTTCATATGCTGGATATCATTTATATAGACGATGAGCTCGTTGCATTCTTCATACCTATGTTCCAACGTGTTGTCCAAGTTGAGCTGGATTTGATGCAGTTGAGTTGAGATTGCATCCACGGTGGCCAGATGGTCAACTTGACCAGGAGACTGGTCTGTAGAGACCACCATGGCAGCCATTGAATGCTGGCTCTAGGTGGATTCTGAATTCGAGATCGGGTCCCCATTCGGCTTGCACTCCTCCATCCCGCACCTGAGTCCTCCTCTGGGTGCACATCCACA
Source organism: Pinus albicaulis (assembly GCA_034641835.2). NCBI lineage: Eukaryota > Viridiplantae > Streptophyta > Pinopsida > Pinales > Pinaceae > Pinus > Pinus albicaulis. The sequence goes on along the minus strand of CM076572.1, from coordinate 921,283,192 downwards.
TTCTCGTGGCATGGGCTTGTCATCCTCGCACCTATCTGCATCCTAGATGTATCTCCAATTATCTGCGCAATGTGTAGCCCTTGTAACAACAGTTTCGTCCCACTGGCTATTGCCTCCTGTCCAACCACCTGCACCCACTATAACACAGAACACTTCTTCCAGCCCGACTACTTCTTCACTGCGACCGCTGGTAGAGAGGAGCCTCTACCTGCAGAAACACCAAATTGTTGGAAGACTGGGTGGGCCTTTGAGCTCAAGCCAGCATCGCGTAGAGGTCGACTCGTTTGCCGTCGCTGACCTTGCCCCCTTAGTGGGTCGAGAGAGCCACATAAGCCACTCACAGGTGGACGCTTTCCTTGCAGATAATCCAAGCACAATTTTCGCCCCATCACCTTATTGCTCCTCCGTTTCCAAGCTGCCATGATCCCACGGGGCTTGGCTTCACCATCCCCAATTCATCGTCTCCCTCTCCTTCCCCCACACTTCCTTCAGTCGGAGCTCAAGCCGAAGCTTGAGAGCCAATGACAGTGCACAAAGAAGAACTTCCTCACAAACTTCCACCACTGCCTACACCTTCATAATGCCAATTCCCTTGCTCGAGCGCTTGCTATGCGCACGTCTCCCTCTATGGATCTTCACCTCCCGAGGGCTCATAACTCTTCAAGCGTGTGAGGTTAATGGAGCTCAGTGGCGCATGGAATCAAGAATATTCAGCCGCGCTGCCTGCCCCCATTTGTTCTTCAGGTGTGACACCCCCTTCGGGGAAAATGTTATTATTATGTTATATGTGAATTATATTATAGTTTTAAATATAACTCTTAATATATTAGAAAATTTTCATGTAATAATTTATATTATATTAATGTACAAAATAATGTTAATATAATAAGTATAATTATCTAAATAAAAAAACAATATGGACATTATTATTTATATACTTATTAATGATAAGAAATAGTTAACATGTAACAAAATACAACTAACACTTATTAATGTGGTGGATGGTGGATATATGGTTATCTGGATATGTCATCCACATTGGTAAATGTGGTTGTAGATGTGTTTCTTACGTCATTTTACGTGGAAACCATATGTTTTCTTTTGATTATAGTGTAAATTCAATCCATAACCTCAATTTACATTATCTTTTGTAGGCACCAACCTATAGGAGGCATTGCACACAATGGGGGGTAGTAGCACCCCTACATAATGATCAAGGTAGTGCCTTGGAAAAATTATTTTGGGTATGATTACAATCGAGAAGAATTTTTTAGGGGGGATTAAAAAATGGCCGCGCCACTATGCTTTGGGAGGATACATGGAAGCAATTATCCAAACTAGGTGAAAAAATAGATTTAGAAAGGAGGCAGCAATAGATTACAGCGAGGGCTTAATCACAATTACAAATTATTGTACATAGGAGGATCCCAACTCGTGTTGGTGCTAATGGATCCCACCTGAGACTTTACACCCCAAATCGGATGGTGTAGCATGGCACAATTTTTGTAGAAACTTACAAAGTAGGCATATTCCTTATTCATTGCAAGAAGATAAACTACGATGGGGGTACATGTCTAACAGAACCTTTTCAATTCATGAAGCCTACCACTTAGAAGTGGGTCATCAAACTCTAAAAAAGGAAGAGGCTTGGGCAAACATATGGAAACAAAATGTATGCCCTAAGATCTCTGTTTTTCTTTGGCTTCTGCTACAAAATAAGCCATTAACATGGGAAAACATTCAAAATTGGAATTACCAAGGGCCATCTTCGTGTGTACTTTGTCTCCTTCATGTAGAGTCTTTGTAGCATTTATTCAATACTTGTGCCTTCTCAGTGGCCTTATGGTATATACTAGAATAATGTTTTATGTGTATTGATAGAGACCTTGCAAATATTTCTAATATTGTTGTTTGTTGGCACTCTTAGGCATTCTCAAATTCCATTCTAAATCACGTTTTGACCCTCTCGTCTGGTTTCCTCCTATGGGATATATGGAAATAACAAAATAGAATAATTTTTAAGGGCTCCTCCATCCCCTTGGCCTCCATTTGGAACTATTTTCCTTGCCATATCAAAGAATCATTTCTTTAATGGGGCATCTAAAGATAATGTGGGGCATCGCATGGCTATTATTCATTCCCTTGAGCATGTGCATCACAAGTTGAGAGACTTAAATGAAAGGAGCAGTTTGAACAACATTTTTGCATCTCGAGAGGAACCTTTGCAAATACTAAAGAATCCGTTCAAGTCATTGTTTTAGACTTAGACCCTTTTTCCTAGTTTCTAGCATGTCTATGCTTTATGGTTTTTTTGGTAATGATGCTTTTGTACATTGTTGTGAGCCTCTAAATTTTTTATCCCTAAATTATCTCTAATATTACTAAAGAGAATTAATTTTTGAGTTTGGTTAGGTCTGTTTAGCCAAAAATAGCTTCACTTTTCAATTTATTTTGTTATTTCCAATTTGTCTCTCTGGCAAGAAATGGCTTTACTTTTCAATTTATTTTGTTATTTCCAATTTTATTTAAATTAATTAAAATTAATAAAATACCAAAAAAAAAATTATAATATTAAACTTCACGGATATCTCTTTACTAACATTTGCAGAAATTTAATGATTACGTTCTAAAAAATTTTGCAGATATCATATCTAATGATTACGTTCAAGTTTAGACGCATAAATCTCATTATACTAAAATTATTATAAGCTTGTTTGAAATGATTTCCCATATAATGATATCATTATTTTCATATTCGTGAATGGTTTCTAACACACTTACTTACCTAAATCGAAAAATTATTAGGTACAACGAAGTGAGATACACTTAAAAAGGTTGGAATTTTAGTTATTTTTTGGAAATATGTAAGGCAGAATTTTGGTTATATTTTATAAAAATATTTAAATTTTTATAATAAAATAATTTTATATTTTTAAAATTTAAATAAATAAATAATATAAAAATTAAAAATTTTAGTTTTAAAAATTTCAAAAATACTTAAAAACTAATCCGAATTGACTTATTAAATTGCACGTATATTAAAATTAAAATTAACTGAATTAATTAGTTTACAAGTATATTATAAAATTTATAGATTTGTGATTCTAAGTAAGCTGAAGATGAAAAACACTTTTTTTTAGACTCTCCTACTTTTATTTAGGTTCGCTCTTAATTCCCTACCGTCTCACTTCCAATCTTCTTGACCTATTAAGCCAACCCACCTATATCGATCTTAGAGCATGTATTTCCATTCTCTTTGACCATAGAAACAAGATTTTGAAGAATCAAACTTAGATTCTCTCTTTTCTCTTAAGTTCCATAGAGAGCATTGATCTTAATAGACTACCACAACTACCAAAATGTAAAAATAACCACCATCACCACTACCCAAATGTAAAAATAAAATTGAAATAACAAATTTTCAAAAATAAAATGCAAAGTAATGAATAAGATCCTCGATATTAAAGATAGATTTCGAATCATCTCCGCCAACCAAAAAAAATATGTTTTAAACATTAAACAGATTTATATTAGTTTGGATCATTAAACAAATTCATACCAGTCTGCATAATATTAGGTCATGTAGACGTTAAATTATATAAGTTCGGATCATTAAAGAAATTCATATACGTCTACGTAATATTAGGCCATCTAAATATTAATTCATCTAATTATCCCATTTAAATTTATTCAACAATGACTGGATTGAAATTAACAAACTAATTTATGTTTTAATGTTATGCGTTGAAAATGAAACCAGCTAAACAAACTTACCCTGATGCAATTAACTAACTAAATCCGGTACCAATGCTCACAGTGAAGAGACATGTGGTAATCTCTATGGTATAAGAAATCTTAGATTTTTTATTATTTTTGATTGGTCAACCCGACATTCAATTTCAACAGCCATATCAATCGGCCAAGAGAACTGAATCACTGATTTTCTGTATTTTTTAAGGGTAATTCGGCTGAATATATATGTATATAGACATAGTTTAGATTTTTATAAGCCATAAAAAAATCTGTAGCTCAATTCTATCTATTCGTCTTTAATACTAATACATAATGTAAATAAGTATGATTCTCCATATCATCAGTGAGTTAGCACTATAAACACGAATTTGTTTTATCAACATTCACCGGGAGGATGAATTCACCATTGCAAATGCGCATGCATTACACGTAAACCATTGCTATATCATCATTTTATTACCAAACGCAAAAATGACCACTCCTACCAATGCAGATTAAAGTACTATCTGCGAAAGGCTCAGAGGCTAACAGTCGCATGAAACCAGACCATTATCAGCGATATGAAATAAACAAATAAGGACGAATGTATAAGCACCATCCAACAATACAAATAATATCAAAGAATATTGCGGATACCTGAAAATCAAGCGGTATTCTAGTGACTAGGAGGTGGCGGCGTCAGAAATGGGATCGGCGGGAATTGGAAGTTTGGAATTTGCGGAACCTGTGGGAGAGGAGGAGAGCCTGGAATGGTCGGTTTTGGAAACGGAGGGAAACTCAACTGAGGTAGAGGAGAAGTTTTGGGGAGAGGAGGTACAGTCAACTGAGGCAGCGGAGAGAATTTGGGAAGAGGAGGAGCACTTGGCAATGGCGACGTTTTGGGGAGAGGAGGTACGCTCAACTGTGGGAGTGGAGAGATTTTGGGTAGAGGAGGAGCACCTGGCAATGGAGACATTTTGGGGAGAGGAGGTACACTGAACTGCGGGAGCGGAGAGATTTTGGGGAGAGGAGGAGCACCTGGCAATGGAGACATTTTGGGGAGAGGAGGCACGCTGAACTGAGGTAGGGGAGAGATCTTGGGAAGAGGAGGAGCATTTGGCAATGGAGACATTTTCGGGAGAGGAGGTATACTTGGCAGCAGGGGAACACTGGGCAGCGGAGGAATAGTGACCTTGGGAAGAGGGGGAACACTTGGAAGGGTAGGCAATGAAGGGATTGTGGGCGTCTGTTGGCCTGCTTTCGAAGACTGATCAACATCCTCAGCCATTGCCCGACCACGGATCATTGCCAACAAATCTTCCGAATAACAGGATGGAGGCACAGTTTCATGCTGGTAGCTAAACGAGCCTGCAGTGTACGTTGCAACTCCATGGGAAGCGGACTGTAGACTAAGCTTTGATGGTGCAGACATTCTGGGAATGTTGCAGGAGTCGTAAGGGCTGTTGCGAGGCTTCACCCAACAATTATTGAATTGATCGGCAGACTGAAAAATGTTGGAGGGAAGCTCCATACTGAATTCTCCGTTTTCGTCCGTCTCTCCGAGAAAGGATATGGTCATCATCTTCCTGTTGAGTTCACATTCCACTGCTATCGAAGCACCTGCTCGTTCGTCAAAAGGTGAAAGGAACTATGCATGACGATCAATACATTTAGGATCATGTATATATTGCAGACAATAAAACAAATATTTAAAAAATGACATGATATGATACCGGATATAGCGTAGCCATTCTCAGAAAGCCTGTCCTCGAGGCACGTATCACAGAACACTTTGCCCACAACCAAGATCGATGAGGCCTTCCCTTGCCTTGCATAAGTAGTCGCACCAGCGAAAGTCAAGTAGCTCAACAGGAAAGCTAGAACAGTAATTGATGTTGCAGGATTTTCAATGAACGCCATGATAGATGACGATACTCAATATGTGCTTAATTATGTTGTTTATGAAGGAGGATTGGGTTATATATAGAGTGGCATAATGGATTCCGCATTCGCATTTCTCGTTCAATAGTCCATGTAAAACAAATACGAGAACAGTTGGGCAGCACATACCTAATATTTCCTATTTATTGGTTGGTTACCAACCGAGCCAAAGCATTCATATAGTTTTATATGGTTGTCTGCATAGCACAGAAAAATGACATGAAACTACGCGTCGTATCTTCATGTACTGAGTCCGAACTATAACCGATCTTTCAATTGGCCGGCCAAAGCTTCATTGCGTGACGAAATTTGCCCGTTTGCTGATTGACGGCTTGTCGTTTTGAAAATGCGTGGTGCATAACACCATTGCAGATGGGTTTGTTGTACCGCGGACGACTAGATCACTCGGAATTCAGACTGGGAATGCGAAGAGTCGACTTATGAATATGATATTAATTTATTTTATATAAAAGAATTGGAATATTAACAGAAGTAACTTAGGATTTTATTATTAATTTATTTAATATAAAATAATAGAAATTCAAAGGAACATACGTACAGGTTAGGAATTTCAAATATAAAGCCACCAATGGTTTCTGCAATCCTCATGCCGGTTTCATCATTTTTACAATCTAAAACTGACGGGTGTGAAATTTGTTGGTCATATGTCACGTGGAAATCACGCTGTAACTCAAATTCGATCCGCACATATGCGTGTTCGAAGTAATCTAGTCAAACATTTAAGTTTCAAGTTTTCTTATTTTTCTTCTTTTATTATTATTATTATTAAACGCTTTTTTTTACTTAGTGTTTTTTCCAATAATTGTTCACCTCACAGATTCGTCAATCAATGCCCCTCCAACTCTAATTGTTTCGTATTTAAATGCCCATGTCACAGAACATGTTGCTTCACTACTTTAATATACTAGCGTCTTCCTATTCATTCTCTTTCTCGACATGATTTCGCCTCCAAACTTGGCACCAAACTTGATTCATATATTATGTAGAAGACAAATGTGTACTTAAATTTATATATTCGAAAAACTAATCTATACTTAAATTTATATATTCAAAATTTCTCTTGAAAGGGTATTATAAAGAATTTCATAATCATTTAACCAATCAAATATAGTCAACAATATAACATGAATGAACCATTCACATAATATGTTAAACACAAATGTTTATCTAGAAACTCATTACAGGCATTAAGCACAACAGGGGTTAGTAGCACCCTTACATGAGGTTTAGGTAGTGCCCAAAAAAATTATTTAATTTTATTTGGATATGAGTATGATCCAAAAGCATTGGTTTTTGGGATTAAAAGTGGCCTCACCATTATTTTTGGGAGGATTTATGGAAGCAATTATCCAAATTAGGTGAAAAAATATATTTAGAAAGGATGCGTCAATAGATGACAACCAAAGCTTAATCACAATTACAAATTACTGGACATAGGAGGATCCCAATTCATGTTGGTGCTAAGGGATCCCATCTGAGACTTTACACCCCAAGCTAGATGGTGAAGCATGGCACAATTTTTGGGGAAACTTGCAAAGTAGGCTTATTCCTTATTCATTGCAAGAAGATAAACTATGATGGGGTACATGTCTAAAGGAACCTTTTCCATTCATGAAGCCTGCCACTTAGAAGTGGGTCATCAAACTCTAAAAAATGGAAGAGGTTTGGCCAAATATACAGAAACAAAATGTCTGCCCTAAGATCTCTAGTTTTCTTTGGCTTTTACTACAACATAAGCCATTAACATAGGAAACCATTCAAAAGAGGAATTATTAGGGGACATCTTGGTGTCCACTTTGTCTCCTTCATGTAGAATATTTGTAGCATTTATTCAATACACGTGCCTTCTGATTGGGCTTATGGTATATACTAGCATAATGTTTTATGTGTATTGATAGGGACCCTGCAAATATTTCTAACACTATTCTTTGATGGCACTCTTAAGAATTATCAAATGACATTCTAAATCACTTTTGGACCCTCTCGTATGATTTCATCCTATGGGATATATGGAAATAACAAAACAGAAGAATTTTTAAGGGCTCCTCCCTCCTCTCGGCCTCCATTTGGAACTATGTTCCTTGCCATATCAAAGAATCATTTCTTTGATGGGGCATCGAAAGGTAATTTGGGTCCATCGAGTTACGGTGGAAACATTCAAGATCATGGTGGTATGCCCCCATACATATTCTCTAGATCCATTGGAATTAACAAAAACAATGTTGTTGATATTTTGGGTCTCCACATGGGATTGGAGATTGCCCTATTCCAAGGCATCACCAATCTCCTGGTAGAAGATAATTCCTAAATTATCATAAATATTCTTTAGAAAATTTATAAGGATACCTAGTTACATAAGGTATCATCGATATGATTGTTGAACACTCTTCTTGGTCATGTTTCTTCTCTCATTGCCCTAATTTTGTTTCTTATTCCAATGGATGTTCGACAATCTACTAATAAAATAACAAACTTGCTAGAAAATTATGGGTTCTTAGATTCCTTTCCCCAGTGTCATCCACTTGGAACCTTTTACCAGACTCCCCTCTTAAGGCCATGTGTTGGCAGTTCATTTAAAAAGACTTTCCAATCTCAGATGGGGTGACAATAAAGAAAATGGGGGGCGAGTTGCTGCCATCCCATCTAGCCAATGGACTAGGGGACATGGCAACATGCCCTTGTGAATAAATAATGAGACTAAACTACGACAAATGAACTGCCATTCTATCTATCCCTACCATGGAGGAAAAGGACTTCGAAATTATCTATTATTCACCTAGTGTTTGTGTCATTCGAGGGATTGCTTGTGTGGTTATATTGCAAGAAAGGACCTTACCCATGGCTCAAATCCTACATCTACATTTCGATTATTTTTTCTAGGTGATAAGACATAGGGACATCCAAGTTTGGTGCATGCAGGCAATGTGATGAGACACTATAACGAAAAGACCCTCTAGCAGATTTTTAGAGGAACCCCTTATAAAAATACCCCATACATCTGTTTCTAGTGGAGGTTACTAGAGGAGGTTGGCGTGCGAAGGGTTTTGCGAATGTTTTCTGCTCGGTGCGCTTATCATCCCAAATCGTGCCGGTGCGCTCTACAAGAGAAAGCATCAGTGCGCACAAAACATTGGCACACTGGACACCATGCGCTCCATACACACCCACCCAGTGCGTCGTATTAATGTAGAGCACTGGTGCTTCACAGTTCTTCCGCGCTGGTGCATTATAAAACACCGCGTCAAAACAGAAACCACCCGGTGCAGTATTAAGAAATCGCACCGGTACATCTCAAAACACCGCGCCAAAACAGAAACCAACTGGTGCATTCATAAGAAATAGCACTAGTGCACCTATAAAACCCCGCACACCGGAACAAGGTTAAATAAAAAAAAATTATGGCCAAAAAACTACATTTTTCACTTTTCTCAATGCTCCAGAGCTCTCAAGCATCGGTGCAATTTATCCTTGTCTGAGTCACCCTGACATCGGTGCTCCCATTACACCCATTGCATGCACTACTGCTTTGCATTGCCCACGAATCTCCAGTTTGGATTTTGCAAAACGTTGGGAAATTTTTCTTTTGCAAATTCTACAGCCAATATGACTCCTCGACGGCAAAATGTACATGTATTTTTCTTGTTTTTCCATTTTAATTAAGCTTTTTAGTGGATTGGAATTTCAAATAACCTTAAAATTAGCCATTTAAAAGATTTTTTTTTGTCGCGCGGTGCGCACGAGCCATTCGGCTCGCACCATTAAGTGGTGTTGCCTGTAAAATTTATAGGTCGCACCGCAACCAGTGCTAATGGTATCTGCACCGTTCTCGGGGCGGTACCGAAAAACGCACTATGTTATTTTAAAATTTTAAAAAAATTGCAGTGCAGTTATTTAACCTACCGCAGCGTTGACCATGTGGAATAGCGGCAATGCAGTGCGTTGACAGAAATATCCACCCCGGTGTTTGTCAGCACATCACATTCAACATTCCGACAGGGTCAACGGTGCGGCTTGGTAAAAGACCGCACCATTGACTATGTAATTAGTTAGGAAGTCGATGTGCTGACACAACTATACATGTCGGGGCATATCTTTTAGTCAGTGCACCGCTCTTCTGACACCATACATAGTCAACAGTGCTTTAAAAATTTTCAAGTGCACTGCATACGGTACATTGAATGTCATCTGGGGCATTACCCTCGGTGCGTGACAAATAAACAACCCACCGGAATCTGTGCATGACTGTTTTTTGTGGTGCATCGACTGGTCTGTGTTTTTTTTTCCAAAAAAATATTATATATGTATATTCCTAAATACATGTCTCATTTAATAAAAAATATGTATTTAATATGTCAATGATTCAGAGAGAAGAGGGGGAACAACAACAACAACAGGTAGAGTAGTATGACATGGTTCACCTATGGGAGGCATGAGAGAGGGAAAGAGATGCATACCCTCGCCCTATTACAACAGCTACCAAGGAGCTCCTAAGGCAGTAGGCAGGTAGGCCTCCTCAAGTTCTATGAGGAGGCTACTTCCCTAAAGGACCATGGTGTGTTTTTGAGACATCTTATCTGCAGGTGGAATGCCCACCGATAGGCTTTCTAAGTTGGTCCTAACCAGTGGTACATACCCACTAAGGAGGATATATATTTCATTATAGGGCTATCGAGGAGAGGGGTGGATATTCCCTCGTTCCGAGAGTTCCAGCTGGTTGTGTAGCAAGGAGTCAGTTAATTTACTCCCAGAGATACATTGATGCATCAGTATTGTCTCCTGCAGATTTTCAGGTCATTGGAGGTCAGTTACGTATTGGTGCATTTGGTAGTGAGGAGGTGCAATGCCTCTCACTTCTCATTTCAACCATTTCACACAACACGAGTGACGGGCAACGCATTAGTTGCTCGTTTCTATATTATGTTGATTCTTTAGTACAAGAGCCATGACTTGTCAGGTGGTCTACCATTTTTTTTGCGGCAGTTCTCTAAACCCTTAGATAGATGTCGTGCTCATGCACAAGGGAGGGTCAACTTCCCTTTTACTTTAGAGCTTTTTTGTTTATTTTTTGAGAGGTTTCCACAGATGAGGCCTAATTTTGTTTGGAAGCCTTGTAGGCCTATGTTTGAGGCATGGATGCACAAGTGGGGGTGGATGATGCCCAAGAGGGGCAAGACTATGTTTGCAACCAGGATATCTCATGATGCACTGTAGTTGCTAGCCAGTGTTGACGAGCTGCATCCCTTCATTATGATCCCCTATCCTTATGCTCGATAGGATTGGCGAGGGTGTGCCAAAATCCTCTTCACAGATGATAGAGGTAATATTACTATTTTATTTAAATTTATTCTAACATGTTTTTTAACTTGTTTTTATTAAATTGTGTAATGAAATTGTCTAATTATTGTTGTGTACTTGTGTATATTTTTCAGACATTGGCTCTTTTGATGGCGAGGACATGCTGGCACCACCACATGATCCAAGTGTGGATCTTGATGACGATCAAGGCATGCTAGATGTCGAGGATAATCAAGGGGTCGGTGTAAAGAGACATGCTCTTGCTGGGGTGCCGATATCGCATTTTGATAAGCACAGTTGACTTGATACTAGATACAGGATCGAGTTGGGCGACCAACTTAGTGCATTGATTGTTGAGGCGGGCATCAGGCCCACTCATTACAGAGACATACAGGCCGATGATAGGCTATTACAGATGTGGAGAGGCATGTCGCGTGACATGTATAGCCTGATGCGGCATGTTGTAGGAGCTACGACCTTATTTATGCGTCTTAGGAGGATTGTTGCATGTTATATGCGTGGTCGAGACGCAACACGTGATGGACAGTCCACAAGCAGCGACTCATCATCTCATGATCGTTCACCTTGCGCCACGCCAGATGAGCATGAGCCTCCACTATCATCTAGCAACAGTCATCATGGAGATGAGGCTAGACCATCGGCCACGTCCATCCATGAGTACTCATGATCATGGGCAGGCTGGACCATCGACCGTCGAGGCTGCACCATTGACTAAGCAGGCCCTTGACTAGTACTGCTATTAATGCTGTACCACCAGCTGATCCATGACATTTATATTACAGTTGTATATTTTTAACATTATTCAATTATATATATATATATATATATATATATATATATGGTCCATGTATTTTATGTTCATGTTTCAGTTGCACTTAATTTACATGTTGGTGATCATCATGATGTGTATGTGATAGCATGAGTTATTTGACATGAGATGTGTATTTGATGTTTGTGTTGTGATGATGTTATACAATGCTACTTATGTTTTGTTAGATGATCATGATCATGATAATGTTAGAAAATTTGAATGTGTTTTTTAATCGAATATGATGTTTGTACGATGGTTATCATGATCATGATGTTTATTAATTAATTTAATATTAAATGACCATGATATATATTAAATATTATGTCATGATTGTAATTGAAATTGAAATTTTAATTGTATGTAAAATTTTAAAATTGTATTTGTATTTGTAATTTTAATTTTAATTTTAACTGTAATTGTATGTAAAATATTTAATGCAAAATTTTAATTGGAATTGTAATATTTAATTTATTGTGAAATTATTGTAATTGTAATTTTAATTGTAATTGTATATATGACAAATTATAAAATTGTAATTGTAATTGTAATTGTATGTAAAATTCTAAAATTGTAATTGTATTTATAATTGTATGTAAAATATTTGTAAAATTGTGATTGTAATTGTAAATGTGATTCTAATTCTAATTCTAATTGTATGTAAAATTTTAATTGTATTACTGTGAAATGATTGTAATATAAAATTTTAATTGTAAATTTAATTGTATGTAAAATTGTAATTGTAATTGTAATTGTATGTGAAATTGTAAAATTGTAATTGTAATTGTAAACGTATGTAAAATATTTGTAAATTTTTAATTGTATTAATGTGAAATGATTTATTAAAATATTTAAATTTGTAAATTTGTAAATAATTGTAAAATAATAAATCTAGAATAATATGAATTTTTGTAAAACATAATAAAGTTTAGAAAATAATGCAAATAAATCATTGTACTTTAGAATTATCATTATTTATTCTGATCTTACATACCAAAAAAAAAGAGAACTATATACAGTACACCATTTCTAGCAGAGATTCCTCGTTTTTTTTTTTTTTGCGCTTATCATCCTAACACACATCAGTGCGTATTATTATTAAGATGCACCAATGTGTCATAAAACACCGCGCCAAAACATAAACCTCGATCTTACAAAACCGCACCGGTGCGCCTATAAAACGCTGCGCACCGGAACATGGTTGTTCTGTAAAGTGTAGTATTGGAGCAACGGAGGGTTCGAATCACGGGCAAGAATTTTTCTGAGGAGATGAGGGTTTGAAAAGACGAGAGTTCAAATTTCAGCTGAGAAGTTTATAGCAGAGAAAATCAGTGATTCAAACAGAAAGACTGACAAAGACGCTTACAGGGATGCAAATAGCTACAGAGCCCGATAGAGCACAAAAAGAGAAAAGGAATATAGGTTGAGACCAATAGAGAACATTCAGTTGAAGCCGACGATAGGGTTAAGAGGTCCCATGATGGAGAAAGGGAGAGCAGATGATGGCAGAGAAATACCTGTTGACGCTTTGGCGACTAGCAAGGTGAAATAGTCCTTCGAAAGCAAGGAGTCCTATTCACTAAGGGATGTTAGAGAGACATCAATTGAGTCTCTTGAACGGGCTAAGAGATCACATGAAGGTAACGATTTTCATTCTTACAAGGATGGCAGGGAAATATTGGACATTAGAGAAAGATCAATCGAGGCAGTCGATAAAGCCAAGAGGCACCATGAAGCGAATGATTCTCATTCCCTTAAGGACAACAGAGAAAGATCAATTAACGTTGTTGATCAGGCTGGTAGGTCCCATGAAGGGAAAGATTCTCCAGAATGCATTTAAAAGCAGCTAGGAGTATTGTCTGAGCTTCGTTGGCTTACATAAAATTTTACCGACAAATCTGACATCGCATAAAATCACATCTTCGATTTTCAATTGAACCTGAATGGCATCTCTAACTTGTTTGAGTTGTGGTCCTGTGAATGAAACCAGTAAAAAATTTGTTGGTATTATAAATGGAAATCCAATGACCATTTATGTGGGAATAAAAGCATAGATACCTGTAGCTACCATATTTCCACCTACAAATTGGTTTCCCATTGGAAATGCTAATGTAATAGCCCATTTTGCAATTTCTTTCCTTTGCTCAACCCTATACTCATTTTCTATGAGAAACCATTGCCTCCACATGTAATAACTTCATTGTCTAGTCGAAAATCGGTCTTCTTTTGATAACAAATGCAGAATGAAGGACACGTTGTCATTGCTCCCATAACATTCAAGGTCAGTTTCTCGTAAAACAAATATTGTATAAATTTTGTTAAGATCAAGATAGAAAGCACAAAGGAGAAAAGAGGAAATTGGATGCCAAGATGGAGGAGGAACTTACAAATAAGCAAGAAGATCATGGGGCACCTTTTCTTGTTGCAGGTTATGGAAAGGTTCAAGTTTATTTTTTTGAAAGAAGAAGAGGTGTAGTTTTGAAAAGAAATGGCCCAAATATTTTCACAGTAAAATGTACATTTCCAACATGTCTAAAAACTAAAATATCTCCAACTTCAATAAACTGCTTAGAAACATAAATTTCCCAACCATTTGTGAAAACTGCCCACATCTTAGCATAGCACAGGTTCACATGCCACAATTTCCCACTTTGGCCCTGTAGTATTGCATTTTCACACACCCCACATTGTATTCTCTCCACATAATCAGTGGGGACCTACTGCAATAAACAAAATGAATTGGAAGAATAGTTATTCCCATCAAGAATTTATCCAATTCTAATTTAATTCTTAAGAATAAACAAATTCTAATTCTGAATTTTTATGGTTGGGGTTCACTAAATTTTGGTGTACACACCTAAAAGTAATTTCGGTACCTTAACTGCAAATCGTTGCTACTGTACATATAACTGCATCGGTGCATTTTAGTTACTACACATCGATGCTGTGTTACAAATGGATGCACTGGTGTTGTGCTATTAAGTGACGCACTGGTGACAAATAAACGCAAATAAAAAAATAGAAACTCTATTTTCTTTAAGAGAAAAAAAAGCGGAAAACTGAAAAATGGGTGGCAAAATATTTTTGAAAATATAATTTCATAAAATAATTCTTTAAATACTAAACACTTTTCATTATTTCACTATTTTTTCTAAAACTTTCAGCTAGAGTTTTACAGAAGAGATAGTCGGAGCAAGAGAGCACGAGAGCACTGTGGGGCAACGAAATACGTTCGAACATAAGTATTCAGACAATCAGAAACCAAACCTTTGGTGATTCAAACCCTATATCATAGAATTTCAAACCATCTCGTTATTAATTTGTTTGTTTGTTTGTTTGTTTTTTTTCTACAGTTTTATCCATTTTTACCTAAACTCTTCATTTTTTTGTTTCTGCCCTTTCTTCTTCCTGTTTCTGTGATTTCAGAATTATGGATTTTCGTTTTATATTGACATCGAACCCATGAGATGACTTGCATAGTCAGATCCCAATCCATTCAACCCTTGCATGAAGTTTTGAAAAAAGTGGATTTTTTTATTGATGCGCCTTGCGTAATCGATCGCACCAGTGCATTGTATTATACAATGCATCGTGCAAGTACTATGTAATTAAATTTTATTTTATTTTATTTTATTTTTATTTTTTATTTTTTTAAATCAGTGCGCCATATCTAAAATAGGGCACCTGTGCTCTATGTTATGAGGATAGCACCATATAGTCTATTACACTATTTGTGCGGTGCATTTATAATACCCCCACGCATCGTACGACCTATTATACTATTTTTGCGGTGCATTTATAATACCCCCACGCACTGATGTCAGTGCACACATCATGAAAGGCGCACCGGTTTCTTGAGATTTATTTTTTACCTGAAAAGTTGACAATTTATTTATAAATATATTAATGAATGATATGGTATAGGTTTCAGATTGATAAAGAAATGAATGACAAGAGAACAAATAACAAAAATACTGATAACGCATCAAGAAAAACAAAAAAGGCAAGTTCTTTGTAAATTGTTTACAAAAAATATTATTTTTGAACTATAGGTAAGTTTAACTAATATGCATTATTTACTGTGTATCATGCAGAGCCACAAAATGGTGAAGCTCAATAAGATTTTTTCTGATCTAGGACCAGAAGATCGTAAAAACTTGATGGAAAATTTTCAAAAGGATGAATCAGGTGAATGAAAAAATACTATCGATCCAATATGATTTTATTTTTTTAATTTTCATTAATAATATACTTAAAATTATTAGATAACATGTGTCAAATAGTCTATTAATTCACATCTGTTTAATGTTCTACAGGGACCAACAACTCAGAAAATGAATGTTGTTCTAAGAAAAGAAAAAAATAAAACATGCAAATGAAAATGAATTGCTCCTTAGCTCATCTAGAGTGGTGTTGGAGGTTAACGAAAGGGGGAAAAACTTTTACAAAAGTTTGAGGGATCTAATGGAACGAATGTATAGACGTTCTTTCCACTTACAATACAAAAACCAATCCAATGATTTCAAGAACCAAATTTTATCTAAAATATAGGAAGAGTTTCCAGAGAATTGGTCAATGAGACATGCCAGACTTTCAATAGTAAAATCGTACAACAACAAAAAAGGAGGAATGGAAAATTAATATTCCTTTAAATGTTTGTCTAGAATTATTTATAAATATCACTTTTTTTATATTTACTTTTCATATAAATATAAAAGTTAAATAGTTTATTGTCATATTACATTTTCAAGAAGTTTATGAAAATCTCAAAAGATGAACGAGCTGATATCAGAAATATGCCAGTAGGAATTTCCAAAAAAGTGTACAAGGAGATGGTCAAAGAAATGGACAAAATTGCATTGCAGGAGGATTCATCTCAACAACAACGTGCTTCAAAGGTAATATGTAATCATTGAATTTATTGATCATTAGGTACAATAAATAAACCAATTAGCATTAAATATTAATTTTCAAGAATTTTCTTGCAGAAAAGAAAAGAAAATGGAACCCATTCAACACACAAAACATGACAACAAGGAAGAAAAAGGTTGATATCTAAGTTTTTGAGTAATTATTACTTCCTTATAACAACTTAACTAGATTTCATTTTTGTATTTTTTAAGTTGTTTTACAAAAATCATCATTGAATGTCTTCAAAACAGGTGCTAACATACAAAGAAGAACCATCAAACGAATTGATTGAAATTGGGTTAAATATGGGTTGTGAGTATATGTTGGCATATCAGAAGTTAATTGTAGAATTTGTAAGCATCTATCGATCTTGTTTTACTTAGCTCCGTCTATAATTAATAGAACAAAAAAATAGTTTATATTAAATATATAATTTGTTATGGGGTATAAAACATACAAGAAACAAAGTATGGAACTACGCCAATAGATGAAATTTTGAAAGATGGCATGGTACATGGTTTTGAAAGAAGGTGTGTAGTTTATGAGTCAATTGTTGCTATGGTACGTCATTTTTCTTTTCGATTTACATTGATGTATATTATTTAATATTGCAATTTTCATTATTCTCACCTATGTATATACACTCATTTCAGTTTATTTTTATGTTTGTAGATGGAAGGTGAAGAAGAAGTAAACAATCAACACCGTGAACAAAAACATTCCTGAAAATAACCCAAGTCATGGAAGTAGCTTTAGCAGTGATAACAATTCAAGCAAAGAATGATGATCACTATGTTTGGATATCAGAGCAAGGCATTGTATTTTTTGAAATATTTGTCTGTGAAATCAGACATTTTGTTTAATGTAATGGACATAGTGTCCCAATTGAAAGACAAAGGGATACCAATAACTATCCCATTTTGTATGACAAAGACTGTCTTATTCATATAGATATATATATAATAAAATCTGTTTTAATTTATTCTATTGTGTTCTCCATTGTCGCTATTGCGTGCTCCATTGTCATTCTCAAATGCACTAATAAAAATTTAATTCATATGAATATTGTTATAAGATATATATATGTGTCGACTTAAAAAAAAACACAATAATTGCACTTTCATAGGTCGATGTTTCTAAAAAATAGAAAATAAACACCGGTGTGTGTCAGTTACTGTACACTGGTAATTTTGTATGCTGCAATGCACCGGTGCATTTATACGACCTATGGGCACCGCACAAATACCAAAACTAATTAAAAATCTTGGTGCGTTTGTGTGATACTGTGCATCGGTGTTTTTATGTGAGACTACGCACCGGTGAATTTGTACAATGTATGGGCATCGCACAAATACTGTAGGTTTTAACCCTGAACATAAATTATCTACACACAAAACTTATAATAGAAAATAAACAATAGCAAGAGCATAAAACATAAAACAGATAAACACAGAGATTTTCCCCTAGATCCCAAATCGGGACGACCAGCTTGATTTTTCATTATATTCCTTTTAGTTTTACAACACATATATATACATACCGAAGCATACATGAACCCTAATCCATTAACCCTAGATTATAACATAATCGTAGTTCCCTTGACTGGATCTACAAAAATACCAGGGGCTGAAAACCATCGTACCCCAAAACCATGTGCAAAACTATGCACAAAACCATGGGTGCGAACTACCCACCAGAAATTAGTCGTGGAAAGAATATAACACATACCCAACAAATACCAATACCAATTATAAATATCGGTGCGTTTGTGTGATACGACGCACCAGTGCGTTACTATACGTCTACATATCGGTGCATTGCGACGACCTATGGGCACCACACAAATCTGAAGACCAATTGGTACAGCCTCGTGCATTGTATCACCAACACTGCGCCTGGTGTGATTTTATACCTTGAGGGCCTGGTGCAGGAACCTTCGACTGCCCTAGGGCCATCGTCTAGATGACACACATTGGTGCGTTGAAACCTTAGTAGCGCACCGATGAAAAAAACATCCGTAATAACCTCCGGCCACCCAGTTTTTTTAGTTGTGTTGAATTTCCATTAAAAGCTCCACCAAAACCTCCGTAACCATAAACAGATGTTGTAGAAAATGTTTTTTTGACAATTTTGGCCAATTCTATAACACTAAAAACGTCCTTTATAACCTCTGCTAGAGGGTCTTTTCCTTGTAGTGAGATGAGCATGACATTGTCCACTCTTAGACTCCAATGAGGGTTTAACTATCACAAACCTATATGCTTATCCCAAAATTCGATAGTTCAGGAGTGTTGGTTTCCTCTTGGCTCAACATAAACACTTTCAAACTGGTTATATTGACTCTCTATGTAGAATTGATGCTAGCCCAAGTTATTTTTTCTCCTACAACTTGGCCAACTCATCATTGACACTAGTACTTAGACTTGTCGCTTCTTATTTTATATTCTCTCATTCCCATCAACTTCATTTAGGTGATCACCCTAGGTTTCTAATTTTCCTCTCCTTCTCTTCTTAATCCTCCCCTCCTTTCCCATCCTTGGGCTCCCATAGTCATCCACAACGTGACCTCTCCATCTTACTTTATCCTAATTCCTCTCATTACCTATTCCACCTTACGAGATGACATGACACAAGCCCTCATTTTAATGTATTTTGGTCTATTTGGTTTACATTTTATCTTACCCCTTCTATTCTGTTGATGCAACCTGTGTATCTTCGTGGAGGTCATTCTAGCTACAATGATTCTCTAATAGGTACTTGACTTATTTGGCACTCCTCCTGATCCCTTGAATTCTTAAGTTTGTTCTTGTCTTTGTGCGATATTTTTCGACGCCTGGATTTTCTTGCATGCCTCGTTAATGGACACAAGTTAGGATAGGGCTCACATACTACAAAGATCAGGCCCATGAGGGGAGTACATGCATGAATCACCGTCTGAAGGATATTTCATCCCACTTTCATGACCTCATGCCGAAAACCATTCATGAAGAGCTCAACCATGTTGAGGGGGAAGCTTCCACTCACATACTACCTTTCTCAAACACGAAGGTTCATACTGAATGTGCATATTGGATTCTAGATACAAGGAATACAAGAGGTTGTTTCAATTAGTACATGCAAACCACTGATCTCTACTAGCACATGGAATTTCTACTTGGATGCACTCTCTTGGACCAGTACGAGCATCGCGTGGATATTCTCCATTCTCTTTCCCTTCAGCATTTGCATTACAATTTGAAGGACTTAAATGGAAGAAGGTGTAGTTTGAGCAACATCTCGACATCACTCCTCTCTAAGGAGAACCTTCGAAGATACTAAAAAACCCATCCAAGTAATTGTTTCAAATTTTGACCAATTTTCCTAGTTTCTAACATGTCTATGCTTTATGGTTCTTTTTCTAATGATACTTTTCTACATTCTTGCGAGTTTCTCAATTTTTGTATACTAAATTTTGTATCTTCTAATACTTAGTTATTTCTTGTATTACCATAGAAAGTTAATTTTTAGATTTGATCAACTCTCTTTAAAGAGAAGAGAAATGGCTTCACTTTTCAATTTATTTGGTTATATCCATTTTTAAAAGCTATATAATTTACCCAATTTAAGTTAATTAAAATTAATAAAATACAACTAAACAATATTATAATATTAGACTTCACGCATATCTCTTAACTAACATTTGCATATATTTAATGATTGCGTTCAAATTTATTCGCAGAAATTTCATTGTACTAAAATTACTATAGGCTTGTTTTATAAGATTTCCGAGATAATGATATCAATATTTTCATTTTCACACTTATTTAGGTTAAATCAAAGGACCTTGAATTTATTGGATACGATTTCTCAAATAATGATATCATTATTTTCATTTTCACACTTATTTAGGTTAAATCGAAGGACCTTGAGTTTATTGGATACAACGAAGTGAGATAAGCTTAAAATGGTGGAATTTATGTTGGAATTTTAGTTAATTTTATGGAAATATGTAAGTTAAAATGTTTACATATATTTTATAAATATATTTAAAATATTTATCAATTTTTTAAAATAAAATAAATTTTTGTTTCTAAAATTTAAATAAATAAATAAAATAAAAATTAACAAATTTTAACTTTAAAAGATTAATCGATTCTAACGTTTAAAAATTTCAAAAATACTTAAAAACTAATCAAACATTATAATTAATGGATTAACGTATATTTACTTAAAAAAGGTCTAACCAACCAAATCCGGTGGTTTCATGTTGTAAGTAGCTATATATATTATTTGTTAATTTTTATTTATATATTTGTGTTTATTTATTTTTTATTGCATTTTAATATTAGGTATATTAGAAGTATTAATATAGAGTTATTTTAGCTATGGATTTACTAAATGTGAAGAGGAATCAAATTTATTTATATGCAAATCTTTTTTAGAGTATAAATTTGAAAAAGGATTTGTACCTCAACAAATTTAACACACACCATGTGTAACTTTTAATTATTTAAATTATATTTTTGAATGCATAAATGGATCCAATGCATTGAAGTCCCTCTTCAACACTTGTGTAGACTACACAACCTAAGCTTGCAATTCTAACACCGAATTATTCTACCAGAAACACTTTAAGTGTCTTACTTGGATCTCAGAAATCCCTGGTACAAGCCGCCATGGCGCCATGGATTCCCGAAATCGAACGATAAAAAGTATTTACTTTGTCAAATGCTGCAAGATATGGAGAGTAGGGCGTCAACAGTTATGGAGTGTTAGATGTTTTTGGATGTAACCACATTATGATGTGGATTTTTGGATGGACTATATGTTTGGACTTTTATATCTTAATAGATCTCAGATTTCCTTTCTACTACACTAAGTATAATCATGGGACTGTTTAAATGTGAATATCTATATGTATATTTTTTTAAGGGACTGTTTATGAACATACCCAGGAGCTAATTTTTTATGAGACAAAACTAGTTTCAAATCGGTGATATGCTAGAATGACTGTGATAGGGCTGTCATAGTTTTTGAAGATTGTTTATGAAGCAAGATATCTTCCCAACCATATTTTTATCACTTCTTATGCCATGACCAATTGGCAATACTAGAACAACAAGCCCTAGTATTCAGCATCAATCCATTATTTATTTTTTGGCCTCTTCTTCACAGATTAGTAAGAAGAATCATTGGCATAAAATAGTGATACTTGGATAGAGAGCGAGAATGCCTCCAACCACAATGATGAGGCTTCCAATACAATTAAGATGTAGTTGGTGAAGAATCCAATGCTAGTTGAACAAAAGATGCAACATGTGGTTTTTGCAAATCAATAGTTGAAAAATCATTTTAAGTGTTAGACTCAAGCTCTTGCATATCATTAGTGGATGAATTAGCAAAAAGTGCACAATCTAATTCATGTAAAATTGTAGTATAAGGCTCAAGATATCCAAGGCCTACTATAACTAGCATCCTCTCAAGCTCAATAGGAGTAACACTACTATATCCATGTCCACCAAGTCCACAATATGTACATTCCATATGCCTAAGTAATTAGTAGCCATATTGCAAGGAGGTGAGGGCCTATTAGTGTGTTGCTCACAGTAAGGAAGTGAGGGCCTATTAGTAGCCAATAGTGCAAGAAAATAAGTTACTCAAGCAAATGTTGCACATGCTTTTGCAAAGAATCAGGTATCGTGTCATTGTCCCTTAAATAATCATGGGATTTTGATTGATAAGACTCAAGTTTTCATCCATCTTGTTAATTTGCAAGGTCCAATTATCAATATTTTCCTGATAATTTTTACCATGACCAACAACAAGACATGAATCTCTATCAAAATAACAAGCCATGTTTCAAAGACCATCCATTATTTGATATTGTGTACCTCTTAAATCGTACTTCTTGGACAAGATTGCTATTGAGGTCATGCATATTCTTGAATATGGATGGAGTTGTCCCTGTCTTCCCATTGTTGATGTAGGAGATAATAATTGTGCTCAAGTCCTCATCCTAAAGTTGGATATCAGTGTCCCCGAGTGAAAGGTTCCACTCGCAAGCACTGGAAATATCATTCTACAAAGAGGAAAATTCACTACAAAGTTTTTCATTAGTATCTCGTGATGAAGTAACAACATTACAAAGCTTGGCTTTAAAGTTTAGAAAAAAATATTTTTAGCTTGTCATTAATATGTTGCAAGGAGGCAATTTCGTCATGAATATTTTCTTGAGAAGTTTGTAATCAAGCTAATTAAGCAAACTTCTTCGCATCACATTTCCAAAGCACAAGGCCTCTTCATCATCAAAAACATCCACTGCAGAGCATAGTATTTTGCAGCAGCCAAACTGATGAGAAAAATGCAAAATGTATTAGTAGGAAAGGGTCCCAAAAAAAAAAAAAAAAAAAACCTTTCAAAATTTGAACCTTACAAGGAAAAAAATTATTCCTGCCTGGGGGAAAAACAAGAAACCTTCCAAAAAAATTAATTTGTTTCAACAGTAATTAACTTCAAACAACAAAATAATTACCTCTTTGTAAAACATGCCTAAACTAGCAAAAATACACTGTAAAAAATGCTCAAAATATGTTGTAAAATAAGTGAAGACATAATGAAAATAAGATAGCATTGCTGCTCACTCAACTGCTGAAGACGTGCCCAAAAGCCTGCAAAATTGGTCGTGAAAAATGTGCCCTGGTCACTTCAAATAAACTGAATTAAGTGTTGGACAATGGAGCACTTCAATAGAACTTAGGTCAACTTGAGAATAAAGCCAGAGTCAGAAGAGGATATGCAGGGACAAGTCAACACAAGACAGATTGCAAAACAAAAAACCGGTGTACTTCATTGTAGGTTGGCTTTATGATAGAAAAAGCATGTCTTTACTATTAACTTGGTCAGACACAATGAGGGCCAGAATGCAAGGATGACAAGCCTGCTCAAAACATGCCTTGAGAGAATGAGCTATAAAACCCACAAATAATCACAGGTCGCTAAAAATGGGGGTCATAAAAAGGATCTCATTGGTGGCCACAGGTAGTAAAAGACTCATGCAAGGTGCAAATAGCAACAACAGTAACTACATGAAAGGTTGCATGCACCACAAGAGGGAAATGGCTCAAAAAAGGGCCGTGCCAAGATTACAAGCATGCCTCAAAAGAAGACCACAAACAGGCAGAAAGCCAAAAAACATGTCCATACTCACAAGAGCCAAAACAAAAAGGGAGGTTGGTGTAACAAGGTTACTTGTGAGACTACAACAAGAAAAAGATTGTGGTCAATTCACTCAAGAAGGCTTCGTGTGTTAATGTAGCCAATTTATTATGATATTTTGTGATGTCTGAGCTTGGGCAATATGCCTCAGGGAAATTGACAAGGTAAGATGTAAATCTTGGCTAATTTTGGCAAACAAGAAATTCCAGAGTGGTAGGTTACAAAGGATTTGGCATAACTAGACAAGTTAACAAACCAAAAAACTTCTTATATTAATAATTCTGTGAATTTAATATAGGTTTCTGTAAACAGGGACTCAACCATGAAATGTATCTTATAAAAATCCTGAAATGTATCTTATAAAAGGCTCGTGCAAAGAATGTTAATGATTTTGAGAACACGGCAAGCTTGGTGTCATTTCTAACAAACAATATTACAGGTTTGTAGCTCTTCTAAGCAAAACGACCTCAAACTCTGCCAAGTACCTCCACTGAAGAGAGTTTGACATGTAATTTCAAATGGTGAAACTCCACTCCAGACAGCTAAAAATAGTCCCAAACATTCTCGATTAGCAGAGAGATAGACCACCTATTCTAACGTCATGGTTGCGATCTCAAGGCCAGCTGAAATTCAAATTGCAAATAAAACATAATGCAAGTGATAAATGGTTCCAATTCCCGGATAACAATTTATAGGTTGACAAAAATAGATGAAGACAGGGTTACGGCTCTTGTGAAGTATCTGAAACAAGAGATCATAACAAAACACCCACCTCATTCATGACCAGACCTTGAACATATAAAGCATATATGACAAGCATCCCTGCAAGATATCCATATAAAGGTCTAATACCAGCTATGCTCGCTCTGGATACTGTGTAATTGCACCTAGTTGTGCCAAGTGATAAATAAATATTTTGACTAAATAAGAAAAATATTCCATCAACAAAAAAGTCTTTGCTAAGAATGATGCCATAATAACACCATGCAGAGAATAAGGAAACCCAAACACTAGAATGAAAGTCTAGTATCAGGTTCACTTCAATTCGAATCATTAAGAATACAATTATATGATAAGGCCATATAAGTTGTCTGCCCAAAGTGATACCCTGTACTTTCTCTTTACAACATGTTCATACAATTCTCTAGCTGAAGGGTAATTCATACACTTTCCTGGGTAAAAAACTGTGACAAACTTGAAAACACCACTTGGATTGTATGCATTACTAGTGGCATACCAAGTATTGTACAGAGGTAACAAAAATATCTACGATGTTGTGCTTTCCAACTCAAAACTACATCACGGTCTTTACACACAATAGCTATCAATAACTTCAATCTTAAAAACAACACTCCAGCAATATGGACACTCAACATAATTCCCTTGAAAAGCTCAAAACATGAAAGAACTAAACGAAATTCCACAGAAGAGCTAAACCCAAGAAAACAAGAATAGTTAAACATAATTCCACCGAACAGCGATTGAAAGTGTTGATAAACACAGTGAGCAAGTGTTAAACAACATAGAGCATGATTGGTAGGATTCACAGAATCCTACCAGAGGTCGCCGAAGGTCCGCCGCCGCCGAGGATGCAGAGAAGTCGCCACAATGCCGAAAGAGAACCTCGCCATCGCCAACGCCAACCATGGAACCCTGTACCTGCAAAAATACAAGAAAATCAATGTTTTATCAACAAAAATGGCATTCTCTCAGTAAAAAATAAAAGAATTGCAAAAATACTTGAAGAATTTGACGAAAAAGAGCAAACGAACCGAAACCCTGACGGTCCAGCATCAGAGGAATGGCGGACACAATGACGGACTTCGCGTTCAAGAACAGGAACGGGCGGCGAGCTACAACGTCCAACAACCAACAAACACATAAACCCAACAAGATCAACAATGCGGAACCGGCGAACAGGTTTACCAACTGCAACAAACAACTAACCAGCAATGGTGGGCTTTGAAAGGCATATGCGTTAACAAGAAATGGCAACAGGTTGTGCAGGTTCTGGAACCCGCAGCAACCACCATTGGCGGAGCCGAACGCCCACAGACTGGTCCCGAGCAATAATGAACGAGAGGTGATATACATGGCGGGGAAATCGACTTGCACAAACCCTAAGTGGGCAGTTGTCGTACAACATCCACGTGGTTTAAGTGATCTGTCGCTGAGGTGGACGGGGGGGGGGGGCAACAACTGGCGTCCCTCCCCTAGTTAGTATTAGTCTCTATTACAAAAACTTTAGCGTTTGCGATGTAGCTTTTTACCTATTTTATTCAGAAAGACGTTTAAAAATTTTCATTCTCTTATTGATTTCTTCCCAAGGCGAAGATGCCATAACTATGGATATTATTCGGTATACGTAATTTATATTTCACAATGGCACGAGTATTAAATGCCAGTAAATAAAAGGTATTTCTATTCTAAGGCTTGAAGCTATGCGTCTTCCTGCCTCTTGGCTTTTTGCCTCTCCTTTTAGTCGAGTGTGTTGCTGCATCCTTTCCAGACGCAATCAATATTCTTTTTACCCTAGCTATACCATGATCCAATTTATGAAGTCACCCAGCTTCCACAATCACTTGATTACTTGACTACCTGACTAATTGTAACTTTGATTTACTTGCTTGAGAGTCACAGGTTCTAGATAGTCACTCCTCTCTCCTCAGATAGCTCATTCACTTAGGTTTGGTTTGGTAGCCTCCTTTGGACAGGGTCAGCTTCAACTTTAATAAAAGCTTTATTTATTTGAAAGTCACACGTTCCACCAAGAGCCACTCCTCCGTCATAGAGTTCATTCACTTAGGTTGGTAGTGCTTATGTGAAAGCTTCCTTCAGATAGGGTTGGATTTAATCATATATTTCTTTATTCAATTGAAAGTAACTGGTGAAGAGCCCATACTCCTCAGCCTACACACAAGCAAGTATCCTTATGGGAGATAGTGCCTCCCCTAAGCTGGTTTTTTCTAATACCCCACAAAAGCTACCTGGTTCATTGGGTGGAGACTAGAGCAACAGATATAATTTCTAAGTGGGCCAAGAACCTTCCATTCATGGTAGCTTCAGATAAGATGGGTGTCGGGATGGGTGGTGGAAAGAAAGGTCCTGTTTCATTTTCTTTGCCTGCTTGATCCTGTTTCATTTTCCTACCTGTTTGATCATGTTTCATGATTACATGATTACATTGTAAGATTGCATCGGAAGATCATCGCAGGTAAGGTTCACGGTAATGAGATTACATTTATTGGCATTCGATTTCATCTTTTATATTGAAATATATTGACTAATATTAGATAACACCCGGAGAGCTTAGGTAGGTAGCAATAAACACGTGTTAAATGGTTATTGAAACGGTTTTAAAGACTAATTATACGTTCCTCCTTCAACCCAACCCTTACTACTTTCTTAGAGTAGAGCTTTTCAGTTTTCCAGCTTTTCCGAATACAAGCTGCGGTTTGTCCACTCAGGGCAGCGGCAAGCACTTGCTGCCCTGCAACCCAAAATCATTATTTTCATTTTAGTGAATTGGTTCTACCACACTTATTTCGCTTATTCAGATTGAATCGAAGAACCTTGAATTTATTGGATACAACTTAGTGAGATACGCTTAAAATGTTAGAATTTTATTTAATTTTATGGAAATACATAAGTGAAAATATATAGATATATTTTATAAATATATTTAAAAATTTATTAATTTTTTAAAATAAAATAATTTTTTATTTTTAAAATTTAAATAAATAAATAAAATTTAAATTAATAAATCTTAGCTTTCAAAAATTAATTGATTTTAAATTTTTCAAAAATACTTGAAAACTAACCTAAGTTATTAAATTACAAATATATTAAAATTAAAAACTAACACAAATAATTAAATTAAAAGTATATTATAATTAATGAATTAACATATATTTAACCCAGAAAAAAGAGAGGAAAGAAGAAACCAAATCCTACGATGGTGTATTATATAGATGCGTTTAATTTTATTTTTTATTTTTTTATTGCATTTTAATATTTGTATATTAGAAGTATTTATATAGAGTTATTTTGGTTATCAGTTTATTAAATGAGAGAGAGAGGAATCAAATTTTTTTATGTGTAAATTTTTTTTAGAGTGTAAAGTTAAAAAAATATTTGTAACTCAACAAATTTAATGTGTATTATGTGAATTTTTTTATTATTTACATTGTATTTTTGGATGTATAAACAACATTTGTGTATATTACATAACTTAAATTTTCAATTCTAACAAATCTTTGTTATATTTCAATTAAATTTTATAAAAAATATATATATAAAAATTATTATTTTTCTTTGTAAGTTTAGTAGTTCCTTCCCATTTTCTATTAATATAAATATCACAAAACATACATATAAAAATTAGACCTCAACCTGCCTGAAGAAAACCAGGTCTGTTGGCCATCGAAGTGCATTGTACGCCATCCAAAACATACACTTCCTTAGCAATCTACACAAAGTCTTAAAATACCTAAAGCTAGCAGCTAGAAAAAAAAGAAATACTAAAATCTCTAATCATCTTCTGACTCCACTGGGGTGGTATTTCAACCTGCTACAAAGTTTTGATATTCTTCTCCATTCTGCCTAGTCTGGCATACTGATGCAATCCACGGAAGTCGATGGTTGATTTCCTGAATATTTCTGTTTATGTCTGCCAAGGTGGAACCTAACTTTGATTCTCCTGTATCCTGAGTTGACATTACAGCTTTTTCCAGCAAACATTTTATCAACCAACCAATATGTTCTTATTGAGTGCTGGAACAGAGAGATATGCCCATGAGTTTGCCCTGGATCTCCAATGATATTATGCAATCCTTCTGCTGCTAGATCATCCTCTTCATCCATTTTTTTTACTACAGTTGTTTCCCAACCATAAATACAAGATTTTACAAAACTAGGAGTGTCTTCTGTAAAGATTTGGATTAGAGGCTCCATGAGTTGTCTTGTTGACTTCTGACCTCTCTTTGTTAGCGAGGATGAGATAGGTTGTTTGCCTTTGGAATAAAAAATAATATGCTATTATGAAATGTTGTGTTTTAACCACAAAAAATCATTTTTAAATTATTTTATTTAATATATACATATATGAATAGTTGATATTCAAATTATGTTATTTAACATGGACATTGAAATATTTATGACCGAAAAATACTTTTTTTAACTACATCTCCTTCATACTGAATAGCAATATTAATAATAAACAACCAACTATTAATAACTAACCATATATGTTTATTCATTTTTGTTTTTATTATAGTTTATATTGTGTGTGTGTTTTTTTTTTTTAATTTAAAATATATATTTTTTAAAAGTAACATATGTTTACATAAATTGAATATGAACATAATCACACATAGGTCTCATTCTAAACTACTAGCATAAATCTATCTGGATCTAACATGAATCTTGAGAGATCAAATTTATTTAGGTGCAAACTTTTTTAGAGTGCAAAATACAATGTTTGCTAAATAAAGTATATATAAGACCAAATACATATTTTAACTATAAAAGCTTATTTTATTTTTTATATTTAGATATATATGAAATTGATATTAACATAAATTAGTTAACATAGATCTTCAAATAGTCTATTTAAATCTCTTGTTGAAATATTTTTGAAAAATATAAGATTTAAACATATGATTCATACATTTTTTTTTTACTTCTAATTACTTTACAGTATATTTATATATTTTTAGTTATAACCAACATTTAAAAGAAACAAATAAACTTATACATCCTTTTATACTATAGTGTAAAATAAATTTACCAATTTACAGATCAATACAACTACATAAATTTATTTATAACAATGTTTTTATAAATATAATTATTTATTACCCAAAATTCTTAATTATTATATGTTCTTTTCAGTATATTGGGTACCATTAAGCTACAATGTGTCTGAGCGTGATTTCTGCACCGTTTTTATGAAAAGTCATTGTGAATAAATAGTTATTTATCTCATAGAGTTATAATTTTGGGGATCCATGCCATACACCGTCATGCTACTAAGAAGTACGTGGGTTATGTACTCGTTCCTTGTTATTGAAATGGACGCTATACACTCGGCACACTTTAAAGTTTTTTTTTTTATTATTTTTTTAATATTTGGCCTGCATAATTTTTCTTTTCACGGAAGTGCATGTCACGTGATGATTACATTTCATTATCATTAAAAGTTAATAATGAAAAATAATATAAATTATTAATAATTATAATTATTAAGTTTGAATTTGCAATGGACACGCGGGCACACTAAGTGTTTTCTTTTTTAATATTTTGTCAGCATAATTTTTTGTAGGGAGTGTGTGTCACGTGATGATTATATTTTATTAAGATTAAAATTTAATAACGGAAAATAATATAAATTAAATAAATTATTTGTAATTATAATGATTAAGTTTGAATTTGAATTGTTTTTTTTTTTTTAGAAAGTGATTAAATGTGTTGTTAAAATATAATTAGATGTTAAGTCACTAATTCAATTTTTTATTTTATTTTAATAATAATTTTAGATATAATATTAAAGTAATTTAATTGACATCCAACTAAAAAAAATCAAATCTTAAAAATTCAATATATTTATTTAATAAATATATATTACCAATTAAAAAAAAATTAAAAAAATCATAAATTCTACATTAACTCCTCTATTTAAATATTACAAATAACTACTCTCTAAACTTATCTAAAAATAATGAAAAACAAAATATATTAATATTATAGAAAGTCGAAAATGTGAAAATAAAATTTTGTTAATATCATTAACAAATTCTCAAAAATAAAATCTAATGGAAAGAGAGTTGAAACCTCTATATATATATTAAACATAATTACACCAAAGGTGTTTATTTTTAAAATGGTTTACCATCTAATTTCGTCTACTTCATTATTTTCCACTGTTGAGTAGAGCCAACAACTGTCATTGTTTTTCATTGTTGATTGAAGCAAACAATTGTCATTACACCGAAGGACGCACGTTGGCCACGCTCCGTCAGTTGCTGGATCTGAGAAGAATTTCTGATTTATTTCTGAACTATTCAATGTAGATTAGATTCAATGCATCGACCCATGAATCTATCCAATGTTATATGAATCTAATTTATTTTTGAAAATGATCTTGAGCGGAACAATATGGAGGAACTCCTCCGCTACCGTATTTCGAAACGTAGGAGGGCTAGCGAGGATAAAGTAGTGGACAACCCCTCAAAGAGACAACATGTGTATAGTCGACATTTTTTGAATTTCACTGTGGCCCTAGGCAACAAGATGATGACCGTAGAAAACAATATTTATACAGTGATCAGTTACGGAAAGGTAACTGATCCTATCAAATGGCACACCTCTTAACTTAATCCTTATAAAATATTTGAATCCATGCAATAGTTTATGGACAATCAAATTTAAAATCATTTCAAAGCACAATGTAATTTCATGAATTTTGAGTTAGACGAGTCTTTAGCTTTGATTTTATTTATAGAGGTAATGGCAAGATACACATTACATGTTTCAATATGTAAGCAATACTATTGCATCCTTCCATAAAAATGGGTAAAGTTTATGTAATTTCTAAGGGATTATCAAACTTGTAAACAATAGTAGGCGATTGCGCAAACTTGTAAAGAATAGTAGGCCATTCAACGGATCATTAAAGTTTATGTAATTACTAAGGGATCATCAAAGTATATGTAATTTCTAAGGTATGAATCACAATAGTAAGCGATTGCAGGGTAAGATTCAAGTAGAGTCTAGTGACTTCAAAAGGGATCCATCTGACGATATAGAAGTTAATCATGAAGGCAAGTTAGGGAGGGCTTGGTCCAGAAGCTCACCAAGGCCTAAAACAATATGCTTAATTTACTCTATTCCACATATTAGTGCTTGATTTACCATCACAACTAGATTCGATGAGGTGGTGAAGTGTAGCCAACTCCATTTCACATATCTCTTATTATCGGATGCTTGAAACAATTAGGGAATCGATTTATAACTGAGGTTCAGGCGATGTGGTGTAGTCGACTCTATTGCACATACGTATTAAAGACATGATAACGAAGATCTCTTTCATTGCTTGTAAATTTAAAGGTCTCTAAATGATCTAAATTTTACAATATTTGGCAACACAATTAGAATTATTGGATTATTTTCCCTTAATGAAATGGGATGAGTAGCATTGGATTTCTTTATGATAATGTTTAGATTAAATGGGATGATTAACTTTGGATCTCTTTATGATAATGTTCAGATTGATCAATTTATCAAACTAAATGGGCAACTTTCGATTCAAATTAGTTTATTTGTTTAGCATAATTGGTTATAAATATTTTTTTAGTTTTCTTGAAGTACAAGTTTGTTTTAGGTTTAAGATAAGCTAATTATTATGTCAATGTAAAGTGTATGAAAATTTTTCTCCTTTATATAACTTTATGAATCACAATGATACAAATAATGAATTTTTTCCTTTCAACCCATTCATATTCATTCAACATACCTGTCCTAATATATTGATAACTCATTCATATCCATTCAACATACTTGTCCTAATATATTGATGTGGAAATATTGTGTGTAAAAAATATGTTTTTCCTAATCATATATCTTTTTCTAGAAAAAATAATTCTAATATAATGACATTGATCTTAATATAAAAATCAATTACAAGGATTCGAAATGGTGATGAGGACATCATGCCTATCCCAAAATATTTATATTCAAACAAGGGTCATTAGAAAGATATTTTTTCTTCTCTATGGAGCTAATACTATACATAACATACTTTCTTCGACCTTTGCACAGAGTTTCAGATTAAATTGAATTGAAAATGAATCATTGGTTAAAAAAAATAGTTTTTCTTGTAGATATACTCAATACAACAAGCATGCATTCACATATAAAAGCATTGAGTATGATTTAAACTATTGAAAATTTTACCAACCACTTCTGAAAAACTATCTTGATTTTCTCTATGTTGCGGGCCTATTACAATGATTGATCTCCAAGTGTTGACTCTAAAAGTAGATAGTATTTTCTATCCACAACAACACAATATTGTACTCCATTATACTATGAAAACATTACAAATAAATGGCACACCCCTTGACTTAATTCCTGTCAAATATTTGAACCCATGCTATAGTTTATGGACAATCAAATTTATAATCATTTCAAAGCACAATGTAATTTCATGAATTTTGAGTTAGACGAGTCCTTAGCTTTTATTTTATTTATAGAGGTAATGGCGAGATACACATTACATGTTTCAATATGTAAGCAATACAATTGCATCATTCCATAAAAATGGGTAAAGTTTATGTAATTTCTAAGGGATCATCAAACTTGTAAACAAAAATTACAACCGCCTAGAAAACGATTGGGAAATAAATCTATACAATACCTCAACAAGAGAACCTTTCCTTGAAAATGGAAATTTGATTACAAATAAAAAATTTAGATTTACTCTTAACAATGAGGTATCAATGCATTAACCCTACATAAAAAATTGTTATTGATATCCTTGGTATTATTATCTTTATTGGCTAATTGACCACCAAAATCAAGAAGAATGATAATGAGACCCAAAAGAGAACCATTGAATTAAAGGATATGGATATAATTTTGAGTAAATACATTATGGGGGGATTTCATACATGAAAATTCTAGCTTAAATTACTTATCATTTATTGCTATAAAGAATAGAGGAGCAAGTGATTTTAATAGGATATTGAATAGTAAAACCTTTACATCCCAACTTTCCACCAATCACGACCTCAAAGAATCGCATGTCTCGATAAATTGATTTGAAAAATAAAGTGAAATCCTTAAATATCACTTATTATCTACGCATGGTGCCTATGGTGGTCACCCCTCTATTCAAAAGAATGTGGTTTCCATTGTAAAGGAAGACCTAAATTAATATCACCAACATTCATATTTCATATTGGTTAAGGGAATTATTATGTATATAAAAAGAGATGATTATTGGTACACTTCTTCCCTCTCATTTTTAATATTTTCCAATGCAAGAAAAGGGTATATGCTAGTAAAGAGGGAAACTTGCATTGTCAAGGATGCAATAAAACTATTGACGAATGTGATTGCATGTACATGTTCCACTAAACAATATAGGACCAATTAGAGACAACAAATGTTTCCAAATTCTAAGTAGTTCTAAAAAAACTTATTAGAATCCACATTAGGAAATTACATTCGCTCATGGAGGGGCTACAAATATTTTTGGAAATCTATTCTTTAATAAATACATGTTAAAAATATTGATAAATGAACAAAAAAAGATTGATATACCCCAAGAATTAATAATCCCGAGGGTTTA
This sequence comes from Pinus albicaulis, assembly GCA_034641835.2. Classification (NCBI taxonomy): domain Eukaryota; kingdom Viridiplantae; phylum Streptophyta; class Pinopsida; order Pinales; family Pinaceae; genus Pinus; species Pinus albicaulis. The sequence continues at coordinate 921,248,918 of CM076572.1, read as the reverse complement.
ATATATGAGGTGTTTAAACCCTATGATTTCTAATACAAAACGCTAAGGTTTAAATTATATAATATATTATTATTACATATTATATTATTAAATAATATATTTTATACAATATAATATATTATTATATTACTATTAAATTGTTATATATATATATATATTATTTTCAAGTATTATTATAATATGTTTTCGTTTAATATATACAGTATATATAATTAATATTATTAATATACTCCAAGTAAATATATAAAATATATTCACAATTATATTGATAGATATGTAATAATTATTGATGATAATATAGTGCTAGAGATAAATAAATATTATTAATAATAACTAAATGTTGTTATTATGTTTTTTTTTTTGTCGTTCAAAGTCAAGATTATATTATCATATCAAAATTTACATCAAGAAACAACATTGTTGTGTTACATCTAGACAACCCGAGTGGAAAAAAGAAGCATAATTGACTTGGGTGTGTGCCAAGGCATACAATGCCACTGGTTATTTCTGACACAAAACTAGCAAAAAGCAAGTGGTTACAAAGCTTCATGGAGGAGGATTAAGGGGGGTTGTTGGTGGCCCTGCAAAGAAACCAGCATGATTGTGGACATGGTAGTAAATATGTTTGACCTCGAACTCCAGTGCTTGGAGGTGGTCATGAGAGTGCCTAAGCTGACGACGTAGACTCTCTAGAGCATATAGAGTTTCATTTTTCATATGTTGGATATCATTTATATAGACAATGAGCTCGTTGCATTCTTCATACCTATGTTCCCACGTGTTGTCCAAGTTGAGCTGGATTTGATGTAGTTGAGTTGAGATTGCATCCAGGGTGGCCAGATGGTCAACTTAAATAGGAGACTGGTTTGGAGAGACCTCCATGGCAGCCACTGAATGCTGGCTCTCGGTGGATTTTGAATTCGAGATTGGGTCCCCATTCGACCTGCACTCCTCCATCCCGCACCCGAGTCCTCCTCTGCGTGAACATCCACATTCTCATGGCATGGGCTTGTCATCCTCGCACCTATCTGTGTCCTAGATGTATCTCCAATTATCTGCATGACGTGTAGCCCTTGTAACAACAGTGTCGTCCCATTGGCCACCACCTCTTGTCCAACCACCTACACCCACTACAACACAGAACACTTCTGCGAACCCGAATACTTCTTCATTGCGACCGCTAGTGGAGAGGAGCCTCCACCCGCATAAACACCAAATTGCTAGAAGACTAGGTGGACCTTTGAGCCCAAGCCAACATTGCGCGGAGGTAGACTCGTCTACCGCCACTAACCTCGCCCCCTCAGTCGGCCGAGAGAGCCACAGAATCCACTCACAGATGGATGCTTTCCTCACAGAGAATCCAAGAACAATTTTCACCCCATCACCCTGTTTCTTCTCCGTTTCCAAGCTACCAGGATCCCACGAGGCTTGGCTCCACCATCCCTAATTCATCGTCTCCCTCTCTTTCCCCCACATTGCCTACAGTCAAAGATCAAGCCGAAGCTTGAGAGCCAACGACAGTGCACAGAGAAGAACCTCCTAACAAACTTCCACCACTGCCTACACCTTCATAATTCCAATTCTCTTGCCTGAGCGCTTGCTATGCGCACGTCTCCCTCTGTGGCTCTTCACATCCCGAGGGCTCATAACTCTTCAAGTGTGTGAGGTTAATGGAGCTTGGTGGTGCATGGCATCAATACTGTCCGACCGCACTGCCTGCCCCCATTTGTTCTTCAGGTGTGACACCCCCTTCGGGGAAAATGTTATTATTATGTTATGTGTGAATTATATTATAGTTTTAAATATAACTCTTAATATATTAGCAAAATTTCATGTAATACAAAATAATGTAATATAATAAGTATAATTATATAAATAAAAAACAATATGGACATTATTATTTATATACTTTTTAATAATGAGAAATAGTTAACATGTAACAAAATACACCTAACACTTACTAGTGTGGTGGGTGGTGGATATATGCTTATCTGTGTATGTCATCCACATTGGTAAATGTGGTTGTAGATGTGTTTCATATACGTCAATCGACGTATATCAACCACATTGGTAAATATGGTTTTTCTAGTTATTTAACCAATCAAATACAATTGACAGTATAACAATGGAACATTCATATAAGGTGTCGATAAAAAATGTTTACATGGAAACCATACGTGTTCTTTTGATTATAGTGTAAATGTAATCCATAACCTCAATTTACATTATCTTTTGTAGGCACCAGCCTATATGAGGCATTGCACACAATGGGGGGTAGTAGCACCCCTTCATGATGATCAAGGTAGTGCCCCGAAAAAATTATTTTGGGTACAAGTACGTTTGAGAAGCATTTTTTTGGGGGGGTTAAAAATGGCAGCACCACTATGCTTTGGGACGATACATGGAAGAAATTATCCAAACTAGGTGAAAAAATAGATTTAGAAAGGAGGCACCAATAGATGACAGAAAGGGTTTGATCACAATTAAAAATTATTGTACATAGGAGGATCCTAGCTCGTGTTGGTTCTAATAGATCCCACTTGAGAATTTACAACCCAAACCAGATGGTGAAGCATGGCACAATTTTTGTAGAAACTTACAAAGTAGGCATATTCCTTATTCGTTGCAAGAAGATAGACTATGATTGAGGTACATGTCTAACATAACCTTTTCAATTCATGAAGCCTACCACTTAGAAGTGGTTCATCAAACTCTAAAAAAGGAAGAGGTTTGGACAAACATATGGAAACAAAATGTATTCCCTAAGATCTCTATTTTTCTTTTCCTTCTTCTACAATATAAGCCATTAACATGGGAAAACATTCAAAAGTGGAATTTCCAAGGGCCATCTTCGTGTGTACTTTGTCTCCTTCGTGTAGAATCTCTGTCTCATTTATTCAATACCCGTGCCTTCTCAGTGGACTTATGGTATATACTAGCATAATGTTTTATGTGTATTGATAGGGACCTTACAAATATTTCCAATATTGTTGTTTGTTGGCACTCTTAAGCATTCTCAAATTCCATTCTAAATCACATTTGGACCCTCTCGTCTGGTTTCCTCATATTGGATGTATGGAAATAATAAAATAGAATAATTTTTAAGGGCTCCTCCATCCCCTTGGCCTCCATTTGGAACTATTTTCCTTGCCATATCAAAGAACCATTTCTTTAATGGGGCATCTAAAGGTAATTTGGGGCATCACATGGCTATTATTCATTCCCTTGAGCATGTGCATTACAAGTTGAGAGACTTAAATGGAAGAAGCAGTTTGAGCAACATTTTGGCATCTCGAGAGGAACCTTTGTAGATAATAAAGAACCCATCCAAGTCATTGTTTCTGACTTCGACCCTTTTTCCTAGTTTCTAGCATCTCTGTGCTTTATGGTTCTTTTGGTAATGATGCTTTTGTACATTTTTGTGAGCCTCTCAAGGGACACGTGTTGACACGATAGGGCACACAGCAAGGACCGTTAGATCGTATGGCAGATCAATGGCGGATGATGAATCGCGAGTTTGCACATCGCAAATGCTAGTCGACAGTGCTAAGGCTTCGCAAGGTATGTTAATTAGTTTTCGATTCGATAAGGTTAGAAATATGCGATGTGGTGAAAGGGAGGAGCCACGTGTCGACACTGTGCATTAGCGCACATCGCATATTTTATGGTTTAAGATTCACACGATAAGTTATGTTGGATGCGATGCAGTGAAAGGAAGGAGTCATGTGTCAGCAATACGCATTAGCGCACATCGCACATTTCATGTTTTGTGCTTAAGGTTCGCATGGTAAGTTATGTTGGATGCGATGCAATGTGATTGTATATTGCACAAGATAGGAGATACATTATTGCTTAATGTTGAAAAGTTGCGGGCAAAGCGCAGTGTGATGTATTGTGAATGGTGAAGTGTTGTGGGACCTGATAACTCATGTTCCACGTTCTGTTATATAAAATATGCGATGTTTGATCGCTAACGTATGTATGTGAAATAAACTACGATATTGTAATTTGCTGCATTATAAGGGAGTTTATGTGGGCCATACACCACAGGGCACAAAGAAAATACCTAAACACATAACAAAGGTCCAGGAGCCCGTGGAGAATAGTGTTGCGGAAGTGAGTCAAAAAAAAAGTTTGAACGTGGAAGAAAACACTCGAGTAACAAAAGAAAAGTCTGAACATAGCAAGAAAAGGCTCGGGTAAGAAAAAGGACCCAGAGCTCATGCAGAACATTGCAACAACATGGGTCGATTAGGGAAAAAACGTGATCATGCAGAATAGTTGGAATATAACTGTAGAAACATAAAAGGCAAAGGGACATCAAGCATAATAGGACAAACACACAGCAAATCTACGAAGCTGAAAGGGCTGAATGAAATATTTGAATGTAACTGTAAATATATTATTTTATTTATATTGTTTGAGATGCAAAGGCAAGTCTCCCAGGCAAAGAAAAACTCCATTTGATAATGTAATAATTGTATATATTTTTAACATCCTGAATAGTCTGAGTGAGGAAATGAATGGGTGGAAGGCAAGAGTCATGCCTGTTCAATTCATATTCCCATATAGAATGCAAGCAACCATGAAGTTATCTCTATAAATGATGTTATTGTAAGATGCATAGAGAGGTTAGAGAGTGGAAGAATGAGAGAGAGCAAATAGAGATGTTGTGTAGACCAAGAGCTGATATGAAGCATATTTGAAGGCTGGTAGGACAACATTGAAGAAGGAGAAAAATAGAGCTGATATCCAGGTAAATCAGCATATGATTTTATTGTAGTGTGAGGGAGTTGGTGCTTTGATATAAAGTTGTAGCTTGATGTATGTCTAGTTGTGGCTGGTTGACGTAGGAGCCTCCTGTGGGTTGTAGTCTGCATAGAATAGATGGGAGTTGGAGCTTCCTTGCAAGTTGTATCTTGAAGAATTTTGGGTAGTAGCCTACAAAAAATCATTTGTGAGAGAGAGTTGGAGCTTGCCTTTGCATCACAAAAATAATAATATGTGGTTTTCACCCTTTATGGGTTTCCACTTATATATGTTTTCTATGTGCTTGATGATTAAGTGTTGATGTGATGTTTTAATTTGTTTAATTACTTGTTGTCCTCACATTATGTTTGTTGATCCATTATGTATTAAGATGCTTATGAAATGAAGGTGAAAATGAGTTGAATGAAATTTTTTAAATGTCCATGAATGCATTAAACTGATTCACCTCCCCCCCCCTCCTCAGTTTAACGAAGGATTCATCAATTGGTATCAGAGCTAGTTCCTTCTGTATCAGTTTAACAACTAGAAGGAGATCCTAGCTCCCCAAAATGACTAGCCTAGAAGGATGGTCAACAAATAAATCCCCATTTTTTACTAGCACAAGCTATTCTTTCTGGAAAACAAGAATGAGGACATACATAATGTCTCTAGGAATAGAAGTTTGGGTTGTTGTGGAAGAAGGATATTCTCCAAAGGATACTGACACAGAAAAAGAAGCCAAACAAAATTTCATAGCAAATGCAAAAGCCATGAATGCACTTTTGAGCGGTCTGTGTGAGTCAAAATTTACAAATTAATGCACAGTGAGACTGTGAAAGGTATTTGGGATACATTATAAAATATCCATGAGCGAGATAAAAAGGTGAAGATGGCCAAACTGCAAGCTTATAGAGCTCAGTTTGAAAATGTAAAAATGAATGAAGATGAAGATGTAGCTAGTTTCATTTTAAAGGTTGCAGAAGTTGTGAATAACATGAAATATCTAGGAGAAACCATTAAGGAATGTGTAATTGTACAAAAGATATTGATATTTTTACCATCCAGGTTTAACCCTAAGGTTTTTGTCATAGAAGAAAAAACAAATTGGGAAACATTGACCATGAACCAATTGCTTGGAAACTTGACAGCCTATGAGATGAGGCTTCCAAAGGGGAAGTAAAATGTGAGGGAGGCAGCCTTTAAGGAAGATAAGTGTAGAGAAGAGAAGGAAGGTACATGGTCCCGCTCTGATGAATAAGAGGCCAAATTTGTTAGAATATTGGAGAAAGGCACAGGTAAGTATAAAGGTAAACTTCCATTTAAGTGCTTTAACTGTGGAAGAGTGGGGCACTATGCATCTAAATGTCCTCATAAGAAAATAGAGAATTAGTCAAGAGGGAAAGAAAAAACCAGTTTCAGCAATAGGCCGAAAGGGAATAGATTTAGTAGAAGAAAATTCTATGCCCAACAAGGCAACAGTGCATCTGAGAGCTCAGATGAATCCCCCAATGAAGAAGGAACATCATAATTCATTTTTATGGCCAAGGAAGAGCTTGAGGAAGATATCTGGGAATTTGAAGAAGAAGGTGAGGTAGATCCCGAGGGGGAGCTAATTAGTGCCCTGGCGGAAATAGACATACTTGATCTTAAGAGTAAGAAATAGATAGAGATTCTTTTGAAATATGCAAAGACAAAACCAGATTCAGAAGATCTTATTAAATTGAAGATTGAACTAGAAGAATCAGGGAAAATATAGGATATTCTGAGAAGAGAAATAAAGGAGAAAAATCAGGAGCGAGAAAAACTGGAAGAAGAAGTGGTAAGCCTGAGGAATAAATTAGAAACAACCCAAATTGAATTAACTATGAATATTTATCAAATGAAAAGCTCTGCACATTTGGACAAAATTCTAAGTGCTCAAAGACCTCCTCATATAAAGGCTGGGATAGGCTATGAAGGAGAAACAACCAAATCCAAGGAAGAAGATAACAATAATATCATTTTTGTAAAATTTGTAAAGGATAATGAAGCAACAAAAAGGGGATCCACAGAATTAGAAACCAGCAAAACCATGTTATATAATGAAACAAACATAAACAAGCAACAACCTCAAGTGACAAAGAAAGAAATGAAGAAACATTAAATTGAAAAAGACTAATATGCTCCTAAGTATGAATTGAACAAATTTAGAAGATGTCTAAGGAGGTTCCTTCGCCCTGTGAGAAGCGTCACTTGATTTGCATTTCACAAACCTGGACATATTATGGTATTCTGTAAGACAAAGAAAATCCAGTCCAATCACCAAAAGATGCAACAAACGAAAAGACTACCTCCAACAAGTCTCACTGCCAAAGATAGATACTACTTCCATGGGTATTTTTTTTGTTGCAAAGGGTTCGGCCATAAATCCATGGAGTATAGAGCGTATATACAGAGGCTAAAGTATGGAAACTCAAGGGAATTAAGAACAATGATGGATTCACTTGTGTAATCAATCTATTCATAAATACAATCAAATGTTTTAGCTACCACAAGAATGGGCACAAGTCTAACGAATGTCCTCTTAAAGATTGTGATCCATCTCCTCAAAAAGGTTATAAAGAAAACAACTGCATGCAATGGAAAAGGAAACTAAATAAATATGATCTGATTCTAATTTCTCAAGATCAGAACAATCAATGGTATGTGGATAGTGGGTTCTCAAAACATATGATTGGAGACCTAAGCAAGTTTGTCAGTTTTGATGAAAAACAAATCTAGGAATGTAACATTCGGTAATGATAAAGAAAGGAAAATCAAGGGCAAAGGCACAGTCGGCGTGAATAATGGAAGAGGGGAGGCTCATCATGTAGTGTTTGTAGATGGTCTAAAAGCCAATCTTCTAAGTGTTAGTCAAATGTGTGATAAAGGTTGTGAGGTCCTTTTCAGAGCCCAAGCTTGTGAAGTAAGGTCAGTCACCATAGGAAATACCTTGGCCAAAGGTGTTTGAACTTTGATTAATGTTTATATATTATAAGAAAAGAATGAAGCATGCCACATCAGCAAACTTGACAAATCTTGGCCATGGCATAGAAAGATTGGGACATCTAAATTTTGACCACATCATCAAACTAAGAAAAAGGAAGCTATCAGAGATTTTATTACCATAAAGAAGCCACCAAATACCATGTGTAAGTCCTGCCAACTGGGAAACAAACTAGCACAACGTTCAAAGCTAAATACCGACTATCCAGAACTAAGCCTCTTCAGCTTGTACACATGGACCTGTGTGTATCTTCAAGAAAAAATGCACCAGGTGGAGAATCGTATTTCATGCTGATAATTAATGATTTTTCCAAATTAACATGGGTGGAATTTCTCAGATATAAATGTGAATCGTTCGAAAAATTTAAGCTATTTAAGGCACTGGCAGAAAATCAAATTGGATGTAAACTAAAATGCATCAAATGAGACAGATGAGGTGAATTCAAAGACGATGATTTTGCAAACCTGTGCAATTAATGTGGTATAAAGCAATAGTTTACAGTTGTAGGTACACCTCAACAGAATGGAGTGGGAAAGAGACAAAACAAGTCAGTACAACAGATTTCCAGAGCAATGATGGAAGAAAGAAACATTCCCAAAACCTACCGGGTAGAAGCAGTACATATATCTATCCATATTCTCAACAAAGCTCATCTCAGACCAAACTGTGACAAGACTTCATATGAATTATGGCATGGAAAACCGACATCAATCAAGAACTTTAGAGTCTTTGGCAGCAAATTTTTCATAAAGAATAATGATGAAAAATTGGGGAAGTATGATGCAAGAGCTGATGAAGGAATATTTTTGGGATATGCATACAATATTAAAGGATATAGGTGCTACAATAAAAGACTGCATAAAATTGTGGAAGGAATTGATGTGAGATTCGACGAAGATCTACCAGACAGAACCAGAAGCACAAACTGTGGCAATCTTCTAGATGACCATGAAGATGAGAATCAAGAAAATGAAGAACAATGTAAGACAACAGAAGATTCAGAGATAAACTCAAAAGGACCCTCAAGACACACTCAGAAGAACCGTCCTGAAGACCAAATTATTGGAGACAAGAGTGCAGGAGTCCAAACCAGAAGACAACTAACTGAACAGACCAAGGAAGTGTACCTAGCCATGTTGTCATAGATAGAACCGAAAAATTTAGATGAAGCCAACAAAGACAAACATTGGGTAAATGCTATGAATGAAGAATTAGACCAAATTGAGAAGAACAAGACATGGGAGTTAAGTCCAAGACCTACTAGGAAAAATGTCATTGGAACAAAATGGATATTCAAGAATAAGATGAATGAACAAGGTCAGGTAATCAAAAATAAATCCAGACTTGTATGTAAGGGATACTTTCAAATCGAAGAACTTGACTATGATGAAAATTTTTCCCCTATAGCAAGAATGGAAGCAATTAGAATGTTTTTATCTTTTGCATGATATCATGATGTCAAGGTATATCAGATGGATGTGAAGTCTACCTTCTTGAATGGAGATCTATAGGAAGAAGTCTACATGGAACAACCTGAAGTATTTTCTTTAGCAGATAAACATGACTATGTGTGCAAATTAAATAAATCCCTATGTGGTCTCAAACAAGCACCACGTGCATGGTATTCTTTCAAAAAACAAGGTTTCAAGAAGGGAGGAGTAGACAATAATCTGTATATAAAGGCTGATGAAAATGAACTCTTAACTGTAATAGTATATGTAAATGACATCATGTTTGGTAGCAATAAGGATGAGTCAATAAAAGGATTTGCAGAAGAAATGAAGTCAGAATTTGAGATGTCTATGATTGGAGAGCTTACCTACTACCTAGGACTTCAAATTCTACAAAAGAACAAAGACATATTCATTTCACAAGGAAAATACTTAAGAGATATGTTAAAAATATTCCAAATGGAAGACTACAAACCTGCGTCTAATCCCATGATCATTGGATGCAAGTTATGTGCTGATGATGGATCCGCAGATGTGGATCAAAGAATTTATAGATCTATGATAGGAAGTCTGCTATACCTAACTACCTTTAGACCAGACATTATGTTGGCAGTAGGACTTGTGGCAAGATATGAAGTAGTACCAAAACAAAATCACCTGCTAGCAATCAAGAGGATATTTAGATACCTGTAAGGAACTGCACATTACGGTCTATGATATCCAAAAGGAAAAGACTTCACATTGGCAGCATATACAAATGCAGATTGGGCCAGTTATGTGGATGACAGGAAAAGCACAAGTAGAAGTGCATTTTATTTGGGAGAAATCCTGTTGCAATGGTTAAGCAAGAAGAAAACATATGTCTCTCTATCTACAGTGGAAGCGGAATACATAGCAACATTAGCTTGTTGCACTCAATTAATGTGGATGAAACAAACTCTCCTATACATGAAGGTAAGCATCACTAAACCTATTTCTATCAAATGTGACAGTATAAGTGCAATAATTATATCAAATAATCCATTTCTTCATTCAAAAACCAAGAACATCCCAATAAAGTACCACTTCCTTAGAGAAAAAGTAGCAAAGAAAATAGTAAAGATGGAGTATGGACCAACAAAGGAACAAACAACAAACATATTCAAAAAACATCTTGCTAGAGAACCATTCGAATATCTAAGAGACAAACCATGGATGGTGTCTACAAATGATACTCTCTGATATGATTAGAAAAAAAAAGAAAAAAAAATGATGATGGAAATTCACCAGCAAAGGCTACAATATAAGGAATAGAAACAATGCAGTAGACAAGTGATAGTCAGTATTAGACAAGAAAGCATCATTCCAGGGGGAGATCAGCCCATAAAAATTGTCACAGAAGAGTTAGAGCTATGAAGCTGGTAGAGATATACAGAGTATGGTATGGTAAAGGTCCTAAATATCGGAGTAATATGACAAAAGTACATCAAAATTCTAGCACATATCAAGTCTATAAAGCAGTAAGGGATATAAGTACAAAACATTCTATGGTGACATGCCCTCCATTCATGCAATCTCAATAATTTTCAAAGCTTTCTCCCAACAACTATTATACACCAGCCTGCAGTAGCAAAGTATAAAGTCATAAGAAGAAGGCCTATAAAGTGGGAAAATAAAATGCAAGGATAGAAACTACACTGGGAAATGTGCAACCCTTTTCCATTGATGTCAAAGGGGGAGGAAAGGCAAGCAAAAGAAGAAAGTCTCTTCGGAAAATCAAGCATAGGAAGAAAGACAACTCTTAGAATGAAAAGGGGAGTAAGTGTTGCCATTAATGCCAAATGGGGGGGACAGTTGGAAATATTTTCATTTCTGGCAAAGGAGCACAAAGGAGCAGCACCTAAACTATCAAAAAGGCAAAGGCAGTAAAGGAAGCTAAGAAGCAAGGCAGATAAGGAGCAAAGGAAACAAAGAAGCAGAGGTATCAGAGGCAGCAAAGGCAGCAAAGGAAGCTAAGGTAGACAAGGCAGTAGTAAGTAAGGCGTGCAACAATGTAGTGAGTAAGGTGTGTAGCAAGAGGCAGCAAAGGCAGAAAAGGAAGCTAAGGAAGACAAGGCAGTAGAGGCAGCAAAGGCAATAAAGGAATCTAAGGTAGAAAAGGTAGCAGTAAGTAAGGCGTGTAGCAATGTAGTGAGTAAGGCGTGAAATAAGAGTAATAATCCCAAGTCGGAGTGAATAACGAATAGAAGAACAAGCTCACGAGAGATCGACACATTTAGAAACTGAATAAAGCTTAGGAGAGATCAGCGTGTTTAAAAACTGAATAAAACTCAGGAAGGATAACGAAGATGCAGAGTAGTGGTGGTCGCAGAAAGAAGAAAATTTGACTAAGGCAGAGAACACTTAGAAGAATTCCAAGGGAGGCAATTGGATGGTCAGGATTAGATCACAGAAGTGAAGGCAAGAGATGAACATATGAGATTACACCACAAGATGAGTCGAGAAGAACAATCAGATTTGCAAGTAGCAGCGAGGACCATAGATCTAATGCAGATCAACGGTGACAATCAAATTGCAACCGTGAACATATCGCACATCGCAGGGTCGGCACTGCGTATTAGCACACATCACAGATTTTATGGTTTAAGGTTCGCACGGTAAGTTATGTTGGATGCGATACGATGAAATTCAGGAGCCATGTGTCGGCACTATGCATTAGCGCATATTGCAGATTTCATGTTTTGTGCTTAAGGTTTGAACATTAAGTTAAGTTGGATGCGATCGCATATCACACAAGATAGGAGATACTTTATTGCTAAACGTTAAAAGTTGTGGGAAAAGGGCAGTTCCATGTATTGTGATTGGTCAAGTGCTGTGGGACCCGATAACCCCTTACTTTATTGCTAAACGTTAAAAGTTGTGGGGAAAGGGCAGTACCATGTATTGTGATTGGTCAAGTGCTGTGGGACCCGATAACCCCTGTTCCACGTTTTATTATATAAAATATGCATTGTTTTATCGCTAACGTATGTATGTAAAATAAACTACGATACTATAATCCACTGGGTTAAAAGGGAGTTCATGTGTGCCATACCCCACACTTCAAAAAGAAAAGACTTGAATGCATAACAAAGGACCAGAAGCCCGTGCAGAACAATGCTGCGGTAGTGAGTCAAACAAAAAGGTTGAACGCAAAAGAAAAGACTCGGGTAACAAAAGAAAAGTCTGAACACAACAAGAAAAGGATCGGGTAAGAAAAAGGACTCGGAGCTCGTGCAGAACAGCGCAACGACATAGGTTGAGTCGGGCAAAAAGGTGGTCATGTAGCACAGTTGGAATATAACTGCAGAAACATAAAAGGCAAAGGGATAGAAAGTAGAAGAGGACAAACATACATCAAATCTAAGACGCTAAAAGGGTTGAATGAAATATTTGAATGTAACTATAAATGCATTATTTGTTTTATATTGTTTCTGATGCAAACAAAAGTCTCCCAGGAAAAGAAAAACTCCATTTGATACTGTAATAATTATATATATTTGTAACATCCTGTATATGGTGAGTGAGGAAATGAATGGGTGGAAGGCAAGAGTCATGCATGTTCACTTCATATTCCGATATAGAATGCAAACAACCATGAAGTGATCTCTATAAATTATGTTATTGTAATATGCATAAAGAGGTTAGAGAGTGGAAGAATGAGAGAGCAGATAGAGATGTTGTGCAAACCAAGAGATGATATGACGCAGATTTGAAGGCTAATAGGAAAACATTGAAGAAGGAGAAAAACAGAGCTGATATCCAGGTAAATCAACATATGGTTTTATTGTAGTGTGAGGGAGTTGGTGCTTCCATATCAATTTGTAGCTTGATAGATGTCCAGTTGTAGTTGGTTAAGGTAGGAGCCTCCTGTGGGTTGTAGCCTGCAGAAAATAGATGGGAGTTGGAGCTTTTTTGCAAGTTGTTTCTTGCAGAATTTGGGGAGTAGCCTCCTGTAGGTTGGAGCCTACAAAAATTAGTTGTGAGAGGGAGTTGGAGCTTGCCTTTGCATCACAACAATAATAAGATGTGGTTTTCTCCCTTTACGAGTTTCCACTTATATTTGTTGTCTATGTGCTTGATGATTAAGTGTTCATGTGATGTTTTAATCTGTTTAATTACTTTTTTTCCACACATTATATTTGTTGATCCATTACGTATTAAGTTGCTTATCAAATGAATGTGTAAACGAGTTGAATAAACCGAATCACCCCCCTCTCAGTTTAAGTAAGGATTCATCACAACGAATTGAGATATGCTTAAAATGTTAAAATGAATTTTAGTTAATTTTATGAAAATATGTATATTAAAATGTTTAGATATATTTTATAAAAATATTTTAAATATTTATTAATTTTTTAAAATAAAATAATTTTAAAATTTAAATAGATAAATAAACTTAAAGTTTAAAATTTTTAGTTTTAAAAAGTTAATTAATTTAATAGTTTGAAGAATCAAATTTAGATTCCTTTTCTTTTCTTGAAGACCCATAGCCGCATTGGACTCAGTGACATTCTTCATCATCATTATCATTATCAAAATTTAAAACTAACCCAAGTAATTAAATTACAAATATATTATAATTAATGGATTAACATATTTTACCCAAATAAAAAAATATGGGGTAACAAACCAAATCCGGTGGTTTCATGTTCTAGGCTAATGTTAGCTAAATATGATGTGTTTATTTTTAATTTTTAAAATTGTTGTTTGTATTTTAATATTAGGTATATTATAGATATTAATATAGAGTTATTTTAGCTATGGATTTACTAAATGTAGAGAAGAATCGAATTTATTATAAACAAAAAAAATTAGAGTATAAATTTGTAAAAAGATTTGCACCTCAACAAATTTAATACACATCATGTGTAACTCTTCATTATTTAAATTGTATTTTTGAATGCATAAATGGATACAATGCACTGAAATTTCCTTCAACACTTGTGTAGACTACACACTCTAAACTTGCAATTCTAACAAACTTTTTGCTAAATTTCAATCAAAGTTTAGCAAAAAAATATAAGTAAATGAAAAACAATTTGACTATTTGAAATGTTTTAAAATATAGATAGAAAATATTCAGATTAATCACATCATTTAGATTTGGTCAATTGTTTAAAATGTTTTAACCACAAGAAATATTTTTTTAATTATTTTATTTAATATATCATATATGAATAGTTGACTTTCAAATTATGTTATTTAATATGGACATTGAAATATTTATAACACTTAGTGAAAGTGATTTTTTTTACCACATATCTTCCATACTTAGTTGTAATATTAACCAGCCTAGATCCATTTTAACTCTGGATCTATCAAGCGCTGAGAGGGATCAAATCTCTAGAGGTGAAAACCTCTTTTTTTGAGTGCAAAAATTGAGGAAAGGTTTGCACCTCGAGAGATTTGATCCCTCTCGGCGCTTGATAGATCCAGAGTTAAGATGGATCTAGGTTGGTTTCAGTCGTGTGCGACCAAGGAAAATCTATCGAAAATATGATTAATTTTACCAATAATATGTAAATACAGATAATATAAATATAATAATTTTATATATGCTAAATATCTCTGACATTTATCTAGTCATTTTAACTTTAAAATTTTCTTAGTTACCTCAGTTTTTTGAGATGATAAATATTAATAAATTTAATGACGAAATAATTTTTTTGAATGCAAAGTGACAATGTAATAGTGTTGAATGATAGAAAATGAAAATAATAAGAATGTAGTCAATTACAAATAGTATTCATTGTGATCAATCTCAAATTATTTTCTTTTTCTATTCTTATTGTCACCCTTGTTAGTTTTTTCATCTTTTCATATCAATTATATGAAAAGGACAATTGAAATAATAAACCATTTAAATATTTAGCTTGAACTATTGTACTAAACATCATACATTGTCTCTCTTGCTCTTCAATATTAATAGGTTGATTTACTATAACACAAATATTAATGTACATTATTAATAATTTTGTGTGCTTACACTGAAATCAATGCACAATCTTAATCCAATCACTTTAAAATTAATGTACCATCAATGTACATCAAATCAGAAATCAACGTCTACACTGAAATCAATGCACCTAATGCAAACAATCAAATAAGATTACAAAACAACATCTACACTGAGATCAATGCATCTAATGCGGGTAATCAAATAAGATTAGAAATCAACATCTATATTGAAATCAATGTATCTAGAGCAAGTAATAAAATAGGATTAGAAACCAACATCTACACTGATATCAATGCATCTAGTGCAAGCTATCAAATAGGATTATGAATCACCATCTACTTCCCTATCTCCCCCCTTGAACTACATCTCTCTTTCCCTCCATCTCTCCACTCTCTCACATCCTCCCTCTTCCTTCCTCTCTCTCCATTTCTTTCCCACATATATATCTCCCTCTCTCTTCACCCTCCAACTATGTTACTCTCTCTCTCTCTCTCAACATCTACACTAAAATCAATGCATATAGTGCAAGAAAAATAGGATTATAAATCACCATCCACACTGAAATCAATGCATCGAGTGCAAGAAATCATCTTCCCTATCTCCCCCCTCCAACTACATCTCTCTTTCCCTCCATTATTCCTCCTATACACTAAAATCAACATCTACACTGAAATCGATGCATCTAGTGCAAGTAATCAAATAATATTATAAATCACCATCTACTTCCCTATCTCCCCCCTTGAACTACATCTCTCTTTCCCTCCATATCTCCACTCTCTCACATCCTCCCTCTTCCTTCTTCTCTCTCCATTTCTTTCCCACATATATATCTCCCTCTCTCTTCACCCTCCAACTATGTTACTATATCCCTCCCTCTCTCCTTCTCTCCATATCTCCTTCTTTATCTCTTTATCTTACCCCAAAACATATACACACTCTCTCCATATCTCCCTTGTCACTTCATCTCTCTCTCCACTTCTCACTCTCTATGTAATCCTTCTTCCCTCCCTCTCTCCCCCTCCAAATCCATCTCTCCATCCTTCCATCTCCCTCCCTCTCTCCTCCTCTCTCTCATCCTTCCTCTCTCTCCCCTATCTCTCTCTCTCTCTCTCTTTATTTTCCCTCCAATTTTCTCTCTTCCCCTCTCTCTTGACCTTCCTCTCCTACCTTCCTCTATATTTTCCTCTCTCTCTCTCTCTCTCTCTCTCTCTTCCAATCCACTTTCCTCCCCCAACACACACACACTCTCTCTCAACATCTACACTAAAATCAATGCATATAGTTCAAGAAAAATAGGATTAAAAATCACCATCACTGAAATCAATGCATCGAGTGCAAGAAATATCTTCCCTCTCTCCCCCCTCCAAATCCATCTCTCTTTCCCTCCCTCTCTCCACTCTCTCACATCCTCTCTCTCTTCCTTCGCATCTATCCCTTTCTCTCCCACATCTCTCTCTCTCTATATCTCCCTCTCTCTCCCTCTCTTCACCCTCCAAATATGTTACTATATCCCTCCCTCTCTCATTCTCCCCCCATTCCCTCCATCTCTCCTTATTTTTCTCTTTATCTCACCCCAAAACATACACATACTCCTCTATTTCTCCCTTGTCACTCCCTCTCTCTCTCCACTTCTTGCTCCTTATGTAAATACATTACTCTGGATCCAGAGTTTGATATTATCTATATTTACATTGAAATCAATGCATCTAGTGAAAGTAAGAAAATAAGATTAGAAACCAACATCTACACTGATATCAATGCATCTAGTGTAAGCAATCAAATAGGATTAGAAATCATCATATTAATGTACATTGTTAATAATTTTGTGTGCTTACACTGAAGTCAATGCACAGTTTTAATCCAATCACTGTAAAATTAATGTACCATCAATGTACATCCAATTACATCAAATCAGAAATCAACGTCAACACTGAAATCAATGCACCTAATGCAAACAATAAAATAAGATTATAAAACAACATCTACACTCAGATCAATGCATTTAATGCAGGTAATCAAATAGGATTAGAAATCAACATCTATATTGAAATCAATGGATATAGTGCAAGTAATAAAATAATATTAGAAACCAACATCTACACTGATATCAATGCATCTAGTGCAAGCAATCAAATAGGATTATAAATCACCATCTACTTCCCTATCTCCGCCCTCGAACTACATCTCTCTTTCCCTCCATCTCTCCTCTCTCTCACATCCTCCCTCTTCCTTCCTCTCTCTCCATTTCTTTCCCACATATATATCTCCCTCTCTCTTCACCCTCCAACTATGCTACTCTCTCTCTCTCTCTCTCTCAACATCTACACTAAAATCAATGCATATCGTGCAAGAAAAATAGGATTATAAATCACTATCCACACTGAAATCAATGCATCGAGTGCAAGAAATCATCTTCCCTATCTCCCCCTTCCAACTACATCTCTCTTTCCCTCCATCTCTCCTCCTATACACTGAAATCAACATCTACACTGAAATCAATGCATTTAGTGCAAGCAATCAAATAGGATTATAAATCACCATCTACTTCCCTATCTCCCCCCTCGAACTACATCTCTCTTTCCCTCCATCTCTCCACTCTCTCACATCCTCCCTCTTCCTTCCTCTCTCTCCATTTATTTCCCACATATATATCTCCCTCTCTCTTCACCCTCCAACTATGTTACTATATCCCTCCCTCTCTCCTTCTCTCCATGTCTCCTTCTTTATCTCTTTATCTCACCCCAAAACATATACACACTCTCTCCATATCTCCCTTGTCACTTTATCTCTCTCTCCACTTCTCACTCTCTATGTATTCCTTCTTCCGTCCCTCTCTCCCCCTCCAAATCCATCTCTCCATCCTTCCATGTCTCCTTCTATCTCCCTCCCTCTCCTCCTCCTCTCTCTCGTCCTTCCTCTCTCTCCCCCCCCTCTCCTCCTCCTCTCTCTCGTCCTTCCTCTCTCTCCCCCCCCTCTCCTCCTCCTCTCTCTCGTCCTTCCTCTCTCTCACCCCCCTCTCCTCCTCCTCTCTCTCGTCCTTCCTCTCTCTCCCCCCCCTCTCCCTCTCTCTCTCTCTTTATTTGCCCTCCAATTTTTTCTCTTCCCCCATAACTCTCTTCCTCTCTCTCATGTCCTCTCTCTTTTCCTTCCTCTCCTACCTTCCTCTATCTTTTCCTCTCTCTCTCTCTTTTCAATCCAATTCTCTCTCTCTCTCTCTCTCTCCCTCCCTCTCTCTCTTTGTCTTCCAATCCTCTTTCCTCCCCCAACACACACACACACACACACACTCTCTCTCAACATCTACACTAAAATCAATGCATATAGTGCAAGAAAAATAGGATTAGAAATCACCATCCACACTTAAATCAATGCATCAAGTGCAAGAAATCATCTTCCCTCTCTCCCCCCTCCAACTCCATCTCTCTTTCCCTCCCTCTCTCCACTCTCTCACATCCTCTCTCTCTTCCTTCCTCTCTATCCCTTTCTCTCCCACATCTATATCTCTCTATATCTCCCTCTCTCTCCCTCTCTTCACCCTCCAACTATGTTACTATATCCGTCCCTCTCTCATTCTCCCCCCATTCCCTCCCTCTCTCCTTATTTATCTCTTTATCTCACCCCCAAACATACACATACTCCTCTATTTCTCCCTTGTCACTCCCTTTCTCTCTCCACTTCTCGCTCCCTATGTAAATACATTAATTTGGATCCAGAGTTTGATATTATCTGTATTTACAATGAAATCAATGCATCTAGTGCAAGTAAGAAAATAAAATTAGAAACCAACATCTACATTGATATCAATGCATCTAGTGCAAGCAATCAAATAGGATTAGAAATCACCATATCAAAAGTTTACATTACTCTCGATCTGTCAAAATTTACATTAGAAATCACTGTCCACGCTAAAATCAATGCATCAAGTGCAAGAAATCGTCTTCCCTCTCTACCCCTTCCAACTCCATCTCTCTTTCCCTCCCTCTTCACTCTCTCACATCCTCTCTCTCTTCATTCTCCTCTATCCCTTTCTCTTCCACATCTAGATCTCTCTCTATCTCCCTCTCTCTCCCTCTCTTCACCCTCCAACTATGTTACTATATCCCTGCCTCTCTCCTTCTCCCCCCATTCCCTCCATCTCTCCTTATTTTCTCTTCATCTCACCCCAAAACATACACATACTCTCTCTATTTCTCCCTTGTCACTCCCTCTCTCTCTCCACTTCTCGCTCTCTTCATATATTTCTTCTTCCCTCCCTCTCTCACCCTCCAACTCCATCTCTATATCCCTCCCTCTCTCCTCCTATCTCCCTCCCTATCTCCTCTCTCTCTTCCTTCCTCTCCTATATCCCTCTCTCTTCCCCGTCTCTCTTCTCTCTCCCTCTCTCTCTTTTCCCTCCAATATAAAATAGAAGAGAAATAGAAAAATATGGTATTTGGCCCATTGTGTTAAATTTATATATGTAGGGAGAGAAGTTATTTTTCATTAGGGCCGACATTAGATTAATTAGATTAAATTTTAAATGTTAAATATTAAACATTATTTTTACATTTACGTTTACATGTTTATTGTTACCTGAGATAGGCAACGCATATAGTGTACTTTAATTTGCTTTATGGTATTTAGCTGAGGATTCACCTAAATAAAACCACTTTTTGAGTGTTCCTAAATACAAATAGGATTATGGAGTAAATATAAAAATACGTTTTATTTATTTACCATACCTATGGTTTATTTATATTCTATTTATTTACCATACCTCTTTTATAAATATGGCATTTGGCCCATGGTATTCAGCCATGGTATTAAAGTGGTACATTTCTATACACTCGGACATATCAAAAGTTTACATTAATTAAATATAATAATATTAATATTATAATATAATAGTGTGAATATTAGAGTTAATATTAATATTAGGGTTAATAATGTTTTTTTGGCATGTATTAATAATAATTTGGCCCATGGTATTTAGCTCAGGATTCACCTAAATAAAACCACTTTTTGATGTTCATAAATATAAATAGGATTATGGAGTAAATATAAAAAGTCTTTTTATTTATTTACCATATATATGGTTTATTTATATTTTATTTATTTACCATACCTCTTTTATAAATATGGTATTTGGCCCATGCTATTCAACCCATGGTATTAAAGTAGTAAATATATCAAAACTTTACTTTAGTTACATGACATCTACACATCTATATACACTTCGACATATCAAAAGTTTACATTACACACATTACATCTACACATCTCTATATATTGGGCCCGACATATCAAAAGTTTACATTACACACGTTACATCTACACATCTCTATATATTGGGCCCGACATATCAAAATTTTACATTACACATGTTACATCTACACATCCCTATATACTCGGCTGTAGAGCGCCTCTAGGCGCAATAACAAATAACAAAATATATGTACAATGTTTTAACAACAATTTATAATTTTTTAATTGTGTTATTTAATATATACATATATGAATAGCTCACATTCAAATTATGTTATCTAACATGGACATTGAAATATTTATGGTTCTTAGTGAAAGTGATTTTTTTTACAGCATCTCCTTCATACTCATTCGTAATAATAATAACAAACAAATAAATATTAATAACTAACTAACTATATATATATATATATATATGTATATATTCGTTTCTATTTTTATTTAGTTAATATTTTTATTTTTCAATTTAAAATAAATTTTGTTTACTAGGTCTTGGATATTATTTCATGAAGTCATTTGTTCAATTCTTTGATCAATTCCCAACCATGATAATATATTAGACATGATGAAGATGTAATCCTGCCAAACTTAAAAAAAAAAAAATTAAAATAAAAGTAGTGTTAATGGCATTGAAAGAGCTCTTAATAATGTTATTGATGCATACGCTGCCACTTAAAATTGTACATGAACATAATCACTCATAATCCTCGTACTAAATTTTAAAATATACAAATTAACATATAGATTTATTTAAAAAAAAATTATAAATATAATATTTTATCACAAAAATTCTTAGACAGTCCTCCTTTCTTTATCTACTCGTACTAGTCTGCTCCTAAAGCCTGGTAGGTCCACAAAAAAAATATTACAAATATAATATTTAATTACAAAAAATTCTTACAGAGTCCTCTTTTCTT
This sequence comes from Pinus albicaulis, assembly GCA_034641835.2. Taxonomy (NCBI): domain Eukaryota; kingdom Viridiplantae; phylum Streptophyta; class Pinopsida; order Pinales; family Pinaceae; genus Pinus; species Pinus albicaulis. The sequence continues at coordinate 921,227,552 of CM076572.1, read as the reverse complement.
TATCTACTTGTACCAGTCTCCTTCGAAAGCCTGGTAAGTCTCACTTCTGCTACTGCTACATTTAACTCCTCCAAAAGCCTGGTAAGTTTGACTTCTGAGTGTCTGAGTGGAGCCCACACAAAGACCGTTGCAATATGTTATGTAACGAAAATAAATTTATTATGGATATTTGTAATCACTACATAAGAATAAATTTTAGTTTATTTAAAAATATTAATTTTTTAATAAAGAATTATTTAATGGTTTTGGTTTCTATAACTGATGGGTAAATTTTTCTAAGATTCGATAGTAGTTAATTTAACATTACTTTCTCTTTTGAGGTTAAAAGGGAAATCCTCTTATAGAGGAGAAGGGAGTTTGTGATAAGAGAAAAAGAATAACCAGAGGGCTGAAAGGTGAGAGTGGTCCAAGGTTGGTTGGTACCAATGGAACTTTTCAACCTCAAACTAGAGAAGAGATTGAACAAACGTCTTGAGGTCTCTGCAACCTAAAACTAAGGTATTGAGGTCTCTGCAACCTCAAACTAGAGAAGAAACTGAACAAAGGTCTTGAGGTCTCTGGTGAGGAGCACGGGGAGTTGAGGAAATTCCTCTCTCATGGTTGGGAGGCTACCATCAAATTTTGTATAAGTAATTAAAATGTTGGAATAGAAGATAAAGTATCATAAGAGAAAGGCTAGATTTGTTTCAAGTTAGATTATGCTTATGTTTTTAATTGCTAAAAGGCTAGATTTATTTCAAGTTAAGCTATTCTTATGTTTTTAATCGCTAAAAATTCCATGGAAATATTTTGGAAAGAAGAACAAATTATTGAATGTTTGAAAATAAATACTAAGTCTAAAAAATTAGCTAGCATTAGATGTTGTTTTTACAGTAAACCGCATGAAATGGGTGAGAGTAGTTTAAGACCCTCGCCATAATTTAGATTAATTTCCTATTAACCAAGAATGCTAGCTACACAATTTATAGTAATTTCCTACTAACCAAGAATGCTAGCTATACAATGTTGTATATAATAGACTATTTATTTATGTACATAGTAAATTCTTCCATGATATTAATTTCCTACTAACCAAGAATGCTAGCTATACAATGTTGTATATAATATACTATTTATTTCTGTACATAGTAAATTCTTTCATGATACAAACTGGGTAGAGAAATATAAAACAAGGAACATTATAACCAAAATCCCTGTGTTTCTCTTTCATTCAGCAGAGGAAGAAAAAGCAGCTTGCAATGAAAGATTTAAAGACAAGAGAATCACTATGCGAATATGAAGAAAATTGAATGTATTACAGAATCCATAAGGGATTAGGAGGAGATCCATATACAAGGTCCAAGTAATTTATTATATAAATTAAATGGTTAAGTGTCTACTGCTAACAATCTAGAATACCTAAACCATAAAACTGGTAAAAACTCAGGCTTGGAGAATGATGATAAACCTCAGACAAAATGTACCCCAAGAATATTTAAGCTCAGCATGGAAACAGATAACTTGACAATCAATCCGAATGGATACAGTGAACATTACACAACTTAAAAAATATAGTTCTAGAACACAGTAAACCTAGAAGAAAAATATGTAAGTGAAATTGTATCATATACGTGTGAAAGTGTATCATTATCATCCTTTGACAGGGAAAAAATAAGAAGAGCTAAACCATAAATGTGAAATAGAATACCACAGTCTCAATGAAAGATCTATCTTATTCCTTATAGATATTACAATTTTCCATTAAAAATAACAAGTGACCTAGTCGAGCCTGAGGGCACCTCGAAAGAGGGTTTAACCCTTCACAAAAAAATTAGTACAATAACCTTAAATATAGAATTCAGGATATACAAGTAGTCATGCGTGGCAAAGGCCATATGAAGGTTGAAAAGAGTCATTAACCTGTACACTAGAGGGATAAAACCCTCAATATCGTGGCAAGCGATATTGACCAAAACACAAAGCATTGAATATAAATTCTTACTTGAACTCTTTGATGAAGATTCACAGATAAACCCTGACCAGTGCCGCCTCCTCCGGTGAAGGGAGTTGTAGTGCATCACATGAACAAGGGAGTTTCTCCATAAAACTAGAAGACAGAAAGACATAGAACCTCAGCAACAGAGAGTGAATAAATAACAGAAACCCCAAAACTTGTTGCAAGATTAGAGAAGGAAATTACTGGTTGTGTGGGACGTGAGCTTGGAGGAGCTCCATTTCTATGCAGATAGGTTCTTCCAGCTGCATTAGAACCTGCAATATAACACTCACTGTATATAAGTAAATACAAAAAAATGTGAAACATCAATGGAGAAGCTCTGAAAGAGCATTGAATTGAAAAAAAACGAAGTAAATCATTAACCATGTAAAGAAAAGGTTCGGAATTTACCTCCTCTATCAGAAAGGACAAAGAATTCCAGTTATGTTATCGCAATGAACCAGATGTAGAGCCAAACAACAGATGAGGCCACAGCCGAATGAGGGAAGAATGCCAAAATAGGGTGGAGTTTTGTTACCCTAACAGACCTAACAATCCCTCCAACCATCCAATCTTTGGGGGAAAGATCAACAACACCTATTATACCAGGTGTCCTACGTACAAACACAGTTGTTGGTGAAGCTTTAATACAAATAAGAGCTATGAAGATGTAAACTTCACTGGAACCTAGGTAAATGAATACAAGTCAGTTTGATGCATTGAATCCCAATAAACATTATGTATCTATTAAATCAATGCGATCCAAATCTTCATAAATATTATCACATCGATTATTGTACTGCTAATCTCTCCAACATTATGAAAATCAAATGACAAGACTTAAATAAAGACTAAGCTATGTAGAAATTTTGAAAACCATGAGAAACACAGTGGTACAAAGAATTGCCAAGGTGTCAACCTTCATACATTTATTTGTTTACAATGTTTAGATATATTTATATTTAAAACCTTCATGGTATTTTGAATTTTTACTTTTACCATAAATTACATTAAATTTTTTGATAAAGGTCACACTCTAAGTAGCTTTAAAATTTCAAACAAACATATATTTTATTCATTAATACATTTCAAAAAAATCAAACTGAAAGACAGATTCATTTTAAATTGCTTAAAATTCTTTAAAATCCTCTGTTAATTAAGAAAAATCAAATTAAAGAAAAAACAATGAAAACAATATTTAATTTTTAAAAAAAAAATCAAATTTTAAATATATACAAAATAATGATATAAAAATAATTTAATTAGAAGAAATTAAATTAAAAAAATATTTAAATAAAAAAAACTCAAACTCTAAAATATACAAACAACAGTGGAAACAATATCCAACTTCCACCAACAATGGAAATAATGACGGAGTTAGGAGAGTCCGTGCATGTAGTACATTGAAGAAACAAATATCCCTAGTGAAGAAAAACTTGATAATATAATTTTAGAGTGGTAAAAAAAATTCCAAATAATTTAGTAAATTCTTTTAATACAGAAATATCCCAGGTTCTATTCTCACCAGCATTGCAGAGTCGTTAGCTTGGATTCAATAAAGCTAAATTGAAAGCATTACTTAATTAGCAGAGGTAAAGTCAACATTAGCAGAGGTTTAAAAAAACTCTTCGATTGAGAAAACTTATAACATATTTATATAATTGTAAAATCAATTCAAAATCCAAAATAGTTTAATGTTGAAATGTTTATGAAAAGAATTACAAAGAACAAGCAACAACATATTACTGACAATGACACAAAGATGAGCAGCAGATATCCATACAAGTAAGCTTCACTTGAGCATATAGCCAGTGTTCAACATCAGCATGTTCTGTTCCTGCTTAAAAAATGTTCTGTCTAAATCCTTGTCCACTTGTAACAACATTTTTAAATCCGCCCAAAAAAAACAATGAATTAAATCCTTGTACACTTAGCAACAACAATTTTAAACGAATTATGAACATTTGGTTTTCAAAATATATCTCAGAGAATGAAAGTCGCACATAGGAACAACAATTTTAAACTATTTCTGAACATTTGGTTTTCAAAATATGTCTCTCACAAAATGCAAGTCGTCCTTATCAGATCCATAGCGATAATCACATAGCAGGCAGAAAATACGTATGATTCAGTGATTTGTCACCTCGAATTTGTTATGCTACGTGTGTTTTGGACACTTAGACAAAAACCTAGGTAATAGAATAATGTTGATGTTAAATATCATAGTACATTTCTCGTCTATCAAAGGAAAAATATGCAATAGGACTTTTAATTTTAATTTATTTTTATGTGTGGTTTTTACGCTGTATAAATACTATTATATTAAGGGCATTTTAAAGATTTTTTTTAAGAGAAAAGAAATTTTTTTGTGTTAAAAAGTCATTTTTAATTTTAATTATTTTATATTAAAATTTAATATTAATTGAAAAAAAAATATTAGGATATTTCAACACATAGGAAATAGTTAAAAATATTTTAGTCTATTGTAAATTTAGGTAATGTGTGTTTCTTTACCATGTAGATTTGTAACTTATAATCTGACGGTCATGATTTGTAGTGGTCCGAAGATTATCTCTTTTCTCGGTATTAACGACACTTAATCCGTGGCTTAGCACCCGATTAGTCCATGATCTCTATTTAAATAGAATGAAGGGTCATTTTTCCAGTAACCGTTTATGAGAGAAACATATGTGACTTTTCTTTTTATATTAATAAATTGCCTGAAACGGCTGCGTTGGCCCAGGCCGTAGACTGTTTCTCTCTTCGAGGGTTTTAACCACGTGATTATACTGGTGTACTAATTTGTGATTTGTTTGTGAGCAGTGACATTTGCTTCTTGATCTATGGAACTTACCCTATAAATTCCTACATGGTATCAGAGCTATTTTGAGGGCCGCATCCGTTGTTGATCAAAATCCAAAGTCGGTTGGACTGCATGCGAATGTCGTTTTGTAGATCTATTATTTCTGAATTTTTTTGGGCTTGGAGAACTCCTCTGTTGAGTCTGGAGAGTCTGTTACAGTGAAGAACGTCTTTTGTTTTATGCAAAAAGGCTTCCGGCAGCCCAAGTTATGACAGTTTAGATCTAGAGGTATAAAGCATCTGTTTTGCAGTTATATTTGTTAATAGTTCTGTTTATTTCGGTTCCCTCTGTTTATTTTTGGTTTCTAGGTTTTATCTATTTGCTGGATCTATACCCTCTTCTCTATGTATGCTCTTTGCTCTGCATTGTTTGCGATCTCGGCAAATAAAAAACAGGGAAATAATTTTTTTTCTCTACGTATGCTCTTTCCCCACGTCTTTGTACGATCTCGGGAAATCAGAAATAGTAACCAAATTGATAGTTGCCGGTAAGGCTAACCGAAATCTAACATTCTGCCGTACAGCTTGCATTTCATTTTTTGTTGCTCGGTTTTTGTGTTTTCTGTGCAGGTAAAGGCACGCATGCCGAATAGTACCCAAAAAAAAAAAAAAAACTCTTCCTCCTTTCAAACAATAATAGAATCCTTTCACTATCTCACTTGGTGAGGAGTTAGTTTGTGAGAATAGAGGTTTTGGGTTCAAGTCTCTTCTCAAGCTTCTTCTGTAAAAAAATTTTGTTAAAAGGGTTGGATTTTTTTTTAAAAAGCCACACTTCATCCTGTTCCCATAACTATTCGGCATATTCAACTCGTTTTTTCAAAATGGCATAACTTCTTCATTCGGAAGCCGTTTTTCGAGCCCCTTTTCTTTTAAATGGCCTAAGTTTTTGAGATCTTTCCATTGGAGTAATTAGTTTCAGCTTTCTCAGCTTATCTTTTTTTAAATGGATAGTGCATGCCCGATTATTCTTAACAACACCAATTATTTCCAATGGCTACCTCAAATGCTAGATATACTTAGAAGTAAAGAGATTTATAAAATAGCCAAATGAGTAGAAACTATACTTTCTAATGATGATAAAGTCGCTAAATGGGAAAATAAACAAGATCAAGCACGAGGGTTGTTAGGAATGTCCATTGCTCAAGATCTTCGATTTCATATCCTTGACATTGGCACCCCTCATGAAGCCTTGGACAAGCTAAATACTGTCTTTGGCATTCAAAATAAAATCAAGGCCCATCAGCGTGAAAATAAGTTGCTTACTTTGGACCCCAATAATTTCTCCTCTATTGAAGAGTTTTTGTCCAAATTCAAGACCCTTAGACTTCTTTTAGAAGGTTGTAAGCTCAAAAAGGAAGATTGTAGCCTCATCTATTGCATTATTGCTAAGCTTGGCACTGCATACTCTGTATTTGTTTATGCCTTGCATTTCACTAGAGAAGCCATCATTTCTTCAGGAACTACCTACAAGAATCCCTTTTTTTATTCTTTTTTTGATTCTTTGATAAGAGAACAAGAAAAACTCTGACACCTTAGTCTTATCACTCCTAGAAATGCTTCTAAGAAAGCCTTAGCAGCCCAAGAACAATCATATCAAAATAATCCCAAGAAGCAGTATCCTAAAAATATGGTCTGAAACCAAACAAGGGTCCTAAGCAATTCCAGCTGCAAATTGAAAAATCAATTCAACAAAATGATAAGTCAAATAAAAACAAAGGGAAGAAGACTGATAGACATTGCAACTTTTGTAATCATCATGGCCATATAGAGTCCAAATGTTTTAAGAATATGGAAGACTTAGAAGCAGCAATGAAGAAGCACAATATCAATTTGGAGCACTCTTCACCTTCATCTTCAGGAATGGCATTTTCTGCTTGTGGTTGTCAAGCATCAAGATATGGTTATGCATTAAATGTATCTTCCTCTTCTCATTCTCATGAGTGGCTCATTGATTCTGGAGCTTCTTATCACATTGCCAAAAATAAAGCCATGTTTTCTTCCTTAAATGATTGTAACACCAAACATATTATGTTGGTGATGATACATCTCTTAGTGTTGTAGGATCTGGAACCATTCATCTTGATAATGTTCAGTTTAATGATGTACTATGTGTTCCTACCTTTCCATGCAACCTTCTCTCTGTTTAACAGATAACTCATTCAGGTGAAGGGAAAATAGTATAATTCTCACCTCATGATGTTGTAATCAAGGACCTCAAATATCCTAAACATATTTTAGCTACTGGAATTGCCGATGATTCCACAAGGTTGTGTAAGTTTGAAAACTTTAGATCATCATGTCTTCCCTCCGTTTTTGTTGCTCATAATTATGAAGTGAGCAAACTTGGGCATGAGTGATTTGGTCACTTAAACTATCTCTCTCTTCAAACTCTATGTAAGGAAAATATGGTGACGGGTCTTTCAATCGTATCTTGTCAAGATGGTGTTTGCTCAGGATGTGTACTCGGAAAACATCCCCGGGATAGTTTTGACAAACATGCCTCTTGGCACGCTTCAGCCCCTTTACAGCTTGTGTACAGTGATTTGTGTGGTCCAATTCCTGTTGTTTCTTTCTTTGGTTGCAAGTACTCCTTAACTTTTATTGATTATTTTTCCAGACGCACTTGGGTATACTTCTTAAAACTCAAGAGTGAATTTTTTAACATGTTCTTGGCCTTTAAGACCTTTGTTGAGAAACAATCTGGACATCAAATTCTTAAGTTAAGATCAGACAATGGAGGAGAATATGTTAACAACAAATTTATCAACTTCTGCATTGAGCATGGCATTCAATTACAACATACTGTTTCGTATACTCCACAACAAAATGGTGTAGCTGAAAGGAAGAATCGCACCTTAAAAGAATTGGCTAATTGTATGCTTCAATCTAAAGGACTTGGTCTCAATTTTTGGGCAGAAGCCATTAACTGTGCAAATTACATAGTAAATCACACTCCTACTAAGGTTTTAAAGAATATAACTCCAAAAGAAGCTTGGATCTCAATCAAACCAGATGTAAGTCACTTTCATGTTTTTGGAAGTGATGCTTGGGCCCATATTCCAGATGTGAAACATAAAGCCTTAGAACCTAAGAGTGATAAATGCATTTTTGTTAGATATTCTGAAGATATCAAAGGATATTGAATTCTTCAACCAAAATAAAAAAATATAATCATTAGAAGAGATGTAAAATTTGATGAAAATATATCAGCCTGCGAGCCTAGTTCGGCGGGTGTGCCACCTTTGGCCTGCGAGCTTGATTCGGCATATGTGCCACCTCTCTCTCTCTCTTCTATTTTTAATAGCATCCTTCTAGTTCAGATGGTGACAATGAGAATGACAATCCTCCTCCACCTATTGAAATTGTTCCTTTTACTCCACCACTTCTAAAATGGGCCCGCTCTACTCGGGATGCAACAGGTTCTCTTGCAGGTGACCCTGCCGATCGACGACGTACACGTTCTCAGTTTGAAAGAGCCTCTTCCTTATTGGCTCAAGTTCCAAGAAATCCTGATCCAGAAACCTTTGAAGAAGCCTCTGGTCATCTAGATCGGGATGAAGCTATGAATGAAGAATATCACTCCTTATTGGCGAATGATACTTTGGATTTTGTTCCTCTTCCAAAAGGAAGAAAACTTGTCAGATGCAGATGGGTTTACAAAACAAAGTTTGGACTAGATGGAAAAGTGGATAGACATAAAGCTTGTCTTGTCACTAAAGGATTTTCATAAGTTGAAGGCATTGACTATACTAAAACCTTCTCCCCTGTTGCCAAAATCAATTCTATCCGCCTTATTCTTTCCCTTGTCGCCTCCTTTAAATGGGAAGTCCATCAAAATGCTAAACCGCTTTTTATATGGAGATTTACAGAATAAATCTATGATAAACAATTTCACTTTTTCACCTAGTTCTTATTTAAAGAAAAATTACGATTGACTCCGCGTTGACTCTAAAAAGTGTATTAGTATTTTTACCCACAATAACATACATTGTACTATTGTTGCCATGAAAACATTAAAAATTAAATGGCACACCTTCTCTCACTTAATTTTCAAATATTTAACCCATGCTATAGTTTATGGACAATCAAATTTATAATCATTAAAGCACAATGTTATTTCATGAATTTTGGAGTTGGGACATCTTTTGCTTTTTATTTATTTATAGAGGTAATGGCAAGATACACTTACGCTAAATAATAATTGTATCCTTCCATAAATGGGTAAATTCTATGTGGCTTTGGTGGACCATCAAATTAAAAACAAATATTATTTAATCAATCTGTGAAAATGATTGTCAAATAAATATTCAACAAGAAGAACCTTTCCTTTCAACATTTGATTACAAAATAAAAAATTCAGATTTTCTATCATGAGGTATAAACGTATTAATTCCTGCATAATTTTTTTTTATTGAAGAATTTTGGTACAATATCTTTTATCGCACAATGACCACTTCATATCAAGAAGAATGATTATCAGGACCTCAAAAGAACTGATTAATTGAATATATGGATATACTTACAAATACATGGGGATCACGAAACCTTCTAGCTTGGGGCTCACTTATCATTTATTACTACAAAAGTAATAGAGCAAGAATTACATGTCTTGATAAATTAATTTTGAAAAATAAAGTAATCCTTAAATACTTATTATTTGTTATGGTACATCAAAACACCATGGTTGCCATTGTAAAAAGAAGACTCTACACAACAGCTCATATTTTCGTTGGTTAAGGGATTATTATGCATTAGGTGATGATTATTAGTGGGCACTTTCACATTTGTTAATGCAAGAAGCAATATCAAAGAAGATAGTCGCACTAATGTGACAGATGTACATACTCCATTCAAAATAGGACACTATGATAAAAATGCCTTAGTAGTCTAAAAATTTATTGTAGCTTACTAAAATTACATCTACTCACTGGAGGAAAAAATATTGAAGGCTAGTTATTTTTTTGAAATCTATTTTTAATAAATAATATGTTAAAAATATTAATAAATGAATAAAAAAAGAGGTAATAATATATGAGGTGCTTAAACTTGTGATTTCTATAAAACGCTAGGTTTAAATTATATAATATATTATTATTACGCATTATTATTGTATTAATATATTATTATATTACTATTAAATTATTAAATTGTTATATATATATATATATATATATATATATATATATATATATATATATATATATATATATATATATATATATTATTTTTTCAAGTATTATTATACTATGTTTCGTTTAATATATAGTGTATATAATATTCAAGTAAATATAAAATACTCACAATTATATTGATAAATATAATAATATCGAGCTGATAATATAGCTAGAGATAAATACATATTACACAATAATATATTATGCTTTTATAAATATACTCAAAAGATTACATTATCATATCAAATTTAAGACAAGAAATAACATTGTTAAAAATAGTGATCTAGATAATTGGTGGGAAAGTACAATTGAATTTTAAGTGTGGGCGTGTTTATGCACATCGTTGCCACACAAGCAGCAAAAATACAAAAGACCTTGAAGATTATGTATTGTAGCTTCCCTAGCTGTAGCTCACACTTATTGTGGATTACGGTGTGTAAATATGTCTCCACCTTCTCCTGACGTAGGTGGCGAGAGCCACTGACGCCGCATTAGCCTAAAAGTATAATATTTCATTTTTCTATGTCGGCCATCATTTATATACAATGAGTTGCTGCATTCTTCATACATATACCTAACGCACCTTAAGTTGATTTTTGGTTGAGATTGTATTCGCGGCGGTCAACTACCAAGAAACGGGGTCTAGAGAGACGCTACGGTGCTCATTGGTAGTCGGCCTAGGGTGGATTCACTCGTGACGCGGGTCTCCATCCCGCGCCGCCCGCTACTGAATCGTTTTTTCCGGCAGTAATCATCACATTTTTCAGTAATACGGCATTGAGATCCTCGCATTTGTTCAAGGCCACAAAATTTCATTTTCTCAAGGCATTGCAGTTTTTCCTCGCTCCACCGGGGCCACCTTAGTTCATCACGCATCTGTTACAAGATAAAACTTTTTTCTGCGCCATTTCATATACGCCGCAGAGCTTTCCACGCTGCTCTGAATTGCTAGAAGACCTGCAGGGCCTTTCCGCATCGCGCGGAAAAATCGCTTTGTCGCCGCCGAGTTCTCCTAAGGGACTTTAGAAACACAAAGCCAATTGTATTATGGGTAGCTTCGCTAGAATCTACAATTTTTCCACACTCTGAGATCTTCTAGCTTAGGTCACCAGATCCATATTTTTCCACTCACTATTGTCTCCTCCCATTACTTCGCCGGGCTCACGCTTGAGAGCCAACGACGCGTCAGACAGAGCAATTGATCCTCACAGTCCCACCACGCTTCTGGCTACCTCATATCGGTCAATTTTCGAGCAACTTGTTAAGATGATGTTTTCGCGGGTTCTTCATTACTGAAACTTTCTACGTGAAGTTATATTGCAGTATCAAGACGTCTGCCCACGCAGTCTCGCCCCATTCTTCGTGTGACACTTTCTCAAAGAAATGTTATAATTATAAGCATATGTGAATTATTATGTTTAAATATAAATCTTATTGATATTAGCAAAATTTCATGTAATAACTTATATTATATTAATGTAATAAATACATTATTATATATAATTATAAATAAAAATAATAATGTAATATATTACATTTATATACTTCTTACAATAATAAGAAATAGTTAACATGTACGTAATACAACTACTTACTAATGTGTAGGGTGGTGGGATAAGGCGTTTATCAACATGTTATGTCATCCACATTGGTAAATGTGGTTGTGATGTTTATATGCTCGCCGACACGATATCAATTACACAAAAGTAAATGTGGTTTTGTTAGTTTATTTTTAACGTACAATGAAACAATATATGTAGGCCAAACACAATTTACAGAAATATACGTACTTTTTGATTATAGTAAATTCACCCATAACCTCAATTTACATTAATTTTGAGTTCATAGGAGGCATCAGCACTTTCAACAGCAGAGGCAAATTGTTTTGGGGTGGTGATAATTTAATACAGCTATTTTGGGGGATTAAGTCGCCATTGTGCTTTGGGAGATACATGGAAGTAACTTAATTTGGTGAAAATAGATTTAGAGCGAGCACAAAATAGAGAGATACAGTTTAATCGCTTGAATTGCAATTACTTGTGCATAGATCTCGAGCCGTGTTGGTGCTGTAATCCCAATCTGGGTGGGAATCTACAGCACCCACCGGGAGCTGGTGAATTTTTGTAAAACCGGGTATATTCTTATTGCTGTAAGAAAGATAAATCCACGCATGTGGGTACATGTCAAATCTTTCAATTCAGAGCCTGCCAACTTGGGGGAAGGCTATCAAACAAGGAGAGGGCAAACATAGTGGAAACAAAATGTATGTTCTACATCTCTATTTTTTCTTGCTTTTCGCCACATTAACAATGGGGAAATATTAAAATCGAATACAAGTCACTCGTGTACTTGTCTCCTCATGTAAATTCTCAGAAGCATTTATTCAATATATGATGCTCAGCACCCATGGTAGGCTCACACATTTTTACGTGTATCATAGTGACCTGTAAATATTTCCACACAGTTGTTTGTCGAATTTGAGCATTTCAAATTCCATTCCACTGCTCTTCCTCGCCCGCTTCTTCCTATGGCATATAAGGGAAATAACAGTCGTAATACTTTAAGGGTTCCTCCTTTCATGCCCATTTGAACCATTTTCTTGCTGAGAGCACTTTTTGTCGGGGCATCTGCAGTGTTGTGCTATCGCATGGCTATTCACCCCCTTGAGCATGTGCATTCAAAGTTGAGAGACTTAAAATGGAAGGAAAGGTCCAAATACTTGTATCTCGAGGGAGGAACCTTTTATGTATATTAGAACTTATCTGTTATTATAGGCCAAAATAGCTTCACTTTTCAATTTATTTTGTTATTTCCAATTTGTCTCTCTCATTAAAAATGGCTTCACTTTCATCATTTTGTTAGTTTGTCTTATTTAAATTAATTTAAAATTAATAAAATAATTTTAGTTTATGTTTATTAATTTTAATTAATTTAAATAAAATTGGAAATAACAAAATAAATTGAAAAGTGAAGCCATTTTTTGTGAGAGAGACAAATTGGAAATAACAAAATAAATTGAAAAGTGAAGCTATTTTTGGCTAAACAATGACTTGGATGGGTTCTTTAGTATCTGCAAAGGTTCCTCCCTCTCGAGATGCCAAAATGTTGTTCAAACTGCTCCTTCCATTTAAGTCTCTCAACTTGTGATGCACATGCTCAAGGGAATGAATAATAGCCATGCGATGCCCCAAATTACCTTTAGATGCCCCATTAAAGAAATGATTCTTTCATATGGCAAGGAAAATAGTTCCAAATGGAGGCCAAGGGGATGGAGGAGCCCTTAAAAATTATTCTATTTTGTTATTTCCATATATGCCATAGGAGGAAACGAGACGAGAGGGTCCAAATGTGATTTAGAATGGAATTTGAGAATGCCTAAGAGTGCCAACAAACAACAATATTGGAAATATTTGCAAGGTCACTATCAATACACATAAAACATTATGCTAGTATATACCATAAGGCCACTGAGAAGGCACATGTATTGAATAAATGCTACAGAGATTCCACATGAAGGAGACAAAGTACACACGAAGATGGCCCTTGGTAATTCCGATTTTGAATGTTTTCCCATGTTAATGGCTTATTTTGTAGTAGAAGCCAAAGAAAAATAGAGATCTTAGGGCATACATTTTGTTTCCATATGTTTGCCCAAACCTCTTCCTTTTTTAGAGTTTGATGACCCACTTCTAAGTTGTAGGCTTCATGAATTGAAAAGGTTTTGTTAGACATGTACCCCCATCGTAGTTTATCTTCTTGCAACGAATAAGGAATATGCCAGTTTCTACAAAAATTGTGCCATGCTTCACCATCCGATTTGGGGTGTAAATTCTAAGGTGGGATCCTTTAGCACCAACACGAGCTCGGATCCTCCTATGTACAATAATTTTTAATTGTGATTAAGCCCTCGCTGTCATCTATTGGTGCCTCCTTTCTAAATCTATTTTTTCACCAAGTTAGGATAATTACTTCCATGTATCCTCCCAAAGCATAGTGGTGCGACCATTTTTAATCCCCCCCAAAAAATGCTTCTCGATCGTACTCATACCCAAAATAATTTTTTCGGGGCACTACCTTGATCATCATGTAGGGGTGCTACTACCCCCCATTGTGTGCAATGCCTCCTATAGGTTGGTGCCTACAAAAGATAATGTAAATTGAGGTTATGGATTTAATTTACACTATAATCAAAAGAACACGTATGGTTTCCACGTAAAAATTTGTGTTCGACACCTTATATGATTGTTTCATTATTATACTATTGATTTTATTTGATTGGTTAAATAACTAGCAAAACCACATTTACCAATGTGGTTGATATACGTCGATTGACGTATAGGAAACACATCTACAACCAAATTTACCAATGTGGATGACATACACAGATAAGCATATATCCACCACCCACCACATTAGTAAGTGTTAGTTGTATTTTGTTACATGTTAACTATTTCTTATTATTAATAAGTATATAAATAATAATGTCGATATTGTTTTTTTATTTATATAATTATACTTATAATATTAGCATTATTTTGTACATTAATATAATATAATTTATTACATGAAATTTTGCTAATATATTAAGATTTATATTTAAAACTATAATATAATTCACATATAACATAATTATAACATTTTCCCCGAAGGGGGTGTCACACCTGAAGAACAAATGGGGGCAGGCAACGTGGCCGGACAGTCTTGATGCCATGCGCCACTGAGCTCCATTAACCTCACACGCTTGAAGAGTTATGAGCCCTCGAGATGTGAAGAGCCACAGAGGGAGACGTACGCATAACAAGTGCTCGAGAAAAGGAATTGGCATTATGAAGGTGTAGGCAGTGGTGGAAGTTTGTGAGGAGGTTCTTCTCTGTGCACCGTCGTTGGCTCTCAAGCTTCGGCTTGAGCTTCGACTGTAGGAAGTGTGGGGGAAGGAGAGGGAGACAATGAATTGGGGATGGTGGAGCCGAGCCCTGTGGGATCCTGGTGGCTTGAAAACAGAGGAGCAACAGGGTGATGGGGAGAAAATTGTGCTTGGATTCTCTGCGAGGAAAGCGTCTACATGTGAGTGGCTTTTGTGGCTTTCTCGGCCCACTAAGGGGGCGAGGTCAGCGGCGGCAAACGAGTCGACCTTTGCGCAATGCTAGCTTGGGCTCAAAGGCCCACCCAGTCTTCTAGCAATTTGGTCTTTCTTCGCGTGGAGGCTCCTCGTCACGAGCGGTCGCAATGAATGGCAGAAGCGTTTTGTGCTGTAGTGGGTGCAGGTGGTTGGACAAGAGGCAGTATCCAGTGGGACGACACTATTGTTACAAGGGCTACATGCCACGCAGATAATTGGAGGTACATCTAGGATGGAGATAGGTGCGAGGATGATAGTGTCATGCCATGAGAATGTGGATGTGCACGCAGAGGAGGACTCAGGTGCGGGATGGAGGAGCGCAGGCTGAATGGGGACCCGATCTCGAATTCGGAATCCACCGAGCGCCAGTATTCAATGGCTGCCATGGCAGTCTCTCCAGACCAGTCTCCTAGTCAAGTTGACCATCTGGCCACCCTGGATGCAATCTCAACTCAACTGCATCAAATCCAACTCAACTTGGACAACACGTTGGAACATATGTATGAAGAATGCAACGAGCTCATCGTCTATATAAATGATATTCAGCATATGAAAAATGAAACTCTATATGCTTTAGAATGTCTACGACGTCAATTGAGGCACTCTCATGACCACCTACGATCACTGGAGATCGAGGTCGAACATATTTACTACCATGTCCACAATCGTGCCGGTTTCTTTGTAGGGCTGCCAACAGTCCCCCTTAATCCTCCTCCATGAAGCTTTGTAACCACTTGCTTTTTGCTAGTTTTGTGTCAGAAATAACCAGTGGTATTGTATGCCTTGCCACACACCCAAGTCAATTATGCTTTTTTTTTCCACTCGGGTTGTCTAGATGTAACACAACAATGTTGTTTCTTGATGTAAATTTTGATATGATAATATAATCTTGACTTTGAATGACATAAAAAAAAAAGCATAATAACAACATTTAGTTATTATTAATAATATGTATTTATCTCTAGCACTATATTATCATCAATAATTATTACATATTTATCAATATAATTGTGAATATATTTTATATATTTATTTGGAGTATATTAATAATATTAACTATATATACACTGTATATTAAACGAAAACATATTATAATAATACTTGAAAATAATATATATATATATATATATATATATATATATATATATATATATATATATATATATATATATATATATATATAACAATTTAATAATTTAATAGTAATATAATAATATATTATTTAATAATATAATACGTAATAATAATATATTATATAATTTAAACCCTAGCATTTTGTATTAGAAATCCTAGGGTTTAAACACCTCATATATTAAACCCTTGGGTTTATTAATTCTTGGGGTATATCAATCTTTTTTTTGTTCATTTATCAATATTTTTAACATGTATTTATTAAAGAATAGATTTCAAAAAATATTTGTAGCCCTAATGTTGTTTTCCTCCTCCATGAGTGAATGTAATTTCCTAATGGGGATTCTAATAAGTTTTTTTGGAACTACTTAGAATTTGGAAACATTTGTTATCTCTAATTGGTCCTATATTTTTGAATGGAACATGTACATGCAATCACATTCGTCAATAATATCTTTGACAATGCATGTTTCCCTCTTTATTAGCATATACCCTTTTCTTGCATTGGCAAATATTAAAAATGAGAGGGAAGAAGTGTACCAATAATCATCTCTTTTTATATACATAATAATTCCCTTAACCAATATGAAATATGAATGTTGGTGATATTAATTGAGGTCTTCTTTTACAATGGCAACCACATTCTTTTGAATAGAGGGGTGACCACCAAGGCACCATGTGTAGATAATAAGTGATATTTAAGGATTGCACTTTATTTTTCAAAAAAATTTATCGAGACATGTGATTCTTTGAGGTCAAGATTGGTGGAAAGTTGGGATGTAAAGGTTTTTCTATTTATCCTATTAAAACCACTTGTTCCTCTATTCTTTATAGTAATAAATGATAAGTAATTTAAGCTAGAATTTTCATATATGAAATCCCCCCATAATGTATTTACTCAAAATTATATCCATATCCTTCAATTCAATGGTTCTCTTTTGGGTCTCAGTGTCATTCTTCTTGATTATGGTGGTCGATTGGCCAATAAAGATAATAATACCAAGGATATCAATAAAAAAATTTAATGTAGGGTTAATGCATTGATACCTCATTGTTAAGAGCAAATCTGAATTTTTTATTTGTAATCAAATGTCCATTTTCAAGGAAAGGTTCTCTTGTTGAGGTATTGTATAGATTTATTTCCCAATCATTTTCTAGGTGGTTGTAATGTTTGTTTACAAGTTTGATGGTCCCTTAGAAATTGCATAAACTTTACCCATTTTTATGAAAGGATGCAATTGGATTGCTTACATATTGAAACATGTAATGTGTATCTTGCCATTACCTCTATAAATAAAATAAAATCTAAAGACTCGTCTAACTCAAAATTCATGAAATTACATTGAGCTTTGAAATGATTATAAATTTGATTGTCCATAAACTATAGCATGGGTTCAAATATTTGAAAGGAATTAAGTCAAGAGGTGTGCCATTTATTTTTAATGTTTTCATAGTATAATGGAGTACAATATTGTGTTATTGTGGATAGAAAATACTATCTACTTTTAGAGTCAACACTTGGAGATCAATCATTCTAATAGGCCCGCAACATAGAGGAGCTTTGTTTGAGACCATAGAGAGACTTCCTAAGGCGAAAAAACAAGGCTAGAGTCGTTTTGGATAAAGTTAGGGGTTGTTTCATGTAGATTTATTCATGTAAATCTCCATATAAGAAGGCGGATTTAACATCCATCTGATGGACTTCCCATTTAAAGGAGGCGATAAGGGAAAGAATAAGGCGGATAGAATTGATTTTGGCAACGAGGAGAAGGTTTCAAAGTATAGTCAATGCCTTCAACTTGTGAAAATCATTTAGCAACAAGACAAGCTTTATGTCTATCCACTTTTCCATCTAGTCCAAACTTTGTTTTGTAAACTCATCTCGCATCCGACAAGTTTTATTCCTTTTGGAAGAGGAACAAAATCCAAAGTATCATTCGCCAATAAGGAGTGATATTCTTCATTCATAGCTTCATCCCAATCTGGATGACCCGCAGGCTTCTTCAAAGGTTTATGGATCAGGATTTCTTGGAACTTGAGCCAATAAGGAAGAGGCTCTTTCAAACCGAGAACGTGTACGTCGTCGATCTGGCAGTGGTCACCCGTAAGAGAACCCTGTTGCATCCCGAGTAGAGCGCGCCCATCTTAGAAGTGGTGGAGTAAAAGGAACAATTTCAATAGGTGGAGGAGGATTTTCATCCTCACTGTCATCATCCGAACTAGAAGGATGCTATTAAAAATAGAAGAGAGAGAGAGAGGTGGCACATATGTCGAATCAAGCTCGCAGTGCCAAAGGTGGCACACCCGCCGAACTAGGCTTGCAGTCGATATATTTTCATCAAATTTTACATCTCTTCTAATGATTATATTTTTTTTATTTTGGTTGAAGAATTCATATATCCTTTGATATCTTCGAATATCTAACAAAAATGCATTTTTCACTCTTAGGTTCTAAGGCTTTATGTTTCACATACCGGAATATGGGCCCAAGCATCACTTCCAAAAACATGAAAGTGACTTACATCCGGTTTGATTGAGATCCAAGCTTCTTTTGGAGTTATATTCTTTAAAAACCTTAGTAGGAGTGTGATTTACTATGTAATTTTCACGATTAATGGCTTC
The DNA here is from genome assembly GCA_034641835.2 of Pinus albicaulis. Lineage (NCBI taxonomy): Eukaryota > Viridiplantae > Streptophyta > Pinopsida > Pinales > Pinaceae > Pinus > Pinus albicaulis. Next base: position 921,208,669 of record CM076572.1, on the reverse strand, counting down.
TACCCAAAAATTGAGACCAAGTCCTTTAGATTGAAGCATACAATTAGCCAATTCTTTTAAGGTGTGATTCTTCCTTTCAGCTACACCATTTTGTTGTGGACTATACGAAACAATATGTTGTAATTGAATGCCATGCTCAATGCGTAAGTTGATAAAAATTTTGTTAACATATTCTCCTCCATTGTCCGATCTTAACTTAAGAATTTGATGTCCGTATTGTTTCTCAACAAAGGTCTTAAAGGCCAAGAACATGTTAAAAAATTCACTCTTGAGTTTTCAGAAGTATACCCAAGTGCGTATGGAAAAATCATCAATGAAAGTTAAGAAAGTACTTGCAACCAGAGAAAGAAACAACAGAGAATTGGACCACATAAATCATCGTACACAATCTGCAAAGGGTCAAGCATGCCAAGAGGCATGTTTGTCAAAACTATCCCGGGGATGTTTTGCGAGTACACATCGTGAGCAAACACCATCTCGACAAGATACAATAGGAAAGACCCGTCACCATATTTTCCTTACATAGAGTTTGAAGAGAGCGATAGTTTAAGTGACCAAATCACTCATGCCCAAGTTTGCTCACTTCATAATTATGAGCAAACAAAAACGGAGGGAAGACATGATGATATAAAGTTTTCAAAATTACACAACCTTGTGGAATCATCAACAATTCCAGTAGCTAAAATATGTTTAGGATATTTGAGGTCCTTGATAACAACATCATGAGGTGAGAATTATACTATTTTCCCTTCACCCTGAAATGAGTTATCCGTTAAATAGAGAGAAGGTTGCATGGCAAGGTAGGAACACATAGTACATCATTAAAATGAACATTATCGAGATGAATGGTTCTAGATCCTACAACACTAAGAGATCTATCATCACCAACATAATATGTTTGGTGTTACAATCATTTAAGGAAGAAAACATGGCTTTATTTTTGGCAATGTGATAAGAAGCTCCGAAATCAATGAGCCACTCATGAGAATGAGAAGAGGAAGATACATTTAATGCATAACCATATCTTGATGCTTGAAAACCACAAGCAAAAAGTGCCATTCCCTGAAAGATGAAGGTGAAGAGTGCTCCAAATTGATATTGTGCTTCTTCATTGCTGCTTCTAAGTCTTCCATATTCTTAAAACATTTGGACTCTATATGGCCATGATGATTACAAAAGTTGCAATGTCTATCAGTCTTCTTCCCTTTGTTTTTATTTGCCTTATCATTTTGGTGAATTGATTTTTTCAATTTGCAGACTGGAATTGCTTAGGACCCTTGTTTGGTTTCAGACTCATACTTTTTAGGATACTCGCTTCTTGGGATTCTTTTGATATGATTGTTGTTGGGTTGCTAAGGCTTTCTTAGAAGCATTTCTAGGAGTGATAAGACTAAGGTGTCGAGTTTTTCTTGTTCTCTTATCAAAGAATCAAAAAAAAGAATAAAAAAAGGGGATTCTTGTAGGTTGTTCCCGAAGAAATGATGGCTTCTCTAGTGAAATGCAAGGTGTAAACAAATACAGTAGTATGCAAGTGCTAAGCTTAGCAAGAATGCAATAGATGAGGCTAAAATCTTCTTTTTTGACCTTACAACCTTCTAAAAGAAGTCTAAGGGTCATGAATTTGGACAAAAAGTCTTCAATAGAGGAGAAATTATTGGGGTCCAAAGTAAGCAACTTATTTTCAAGTCGATGGGCCTTGATTTTATTTTGAATGCCAAAGACAAGATTTAGCTTGTGCAAGGCTTTGCATGAGGGGTGTCAATGTCAAGGATATGAAATCGAAGATCTTGAGCAATGGACATTCCTAACAACCCTCGTGCTTGATTTTGTTTATTTTCCCATTTAGCGACTTTATCATCATCAGAAAGTTTAGTTTCTACTCATGTGGCTATTTTATAAATCTCTTTACTTCTAAGTATATCTAGCATGTGAGGTAGCCATTGGAAATAATTGGTGTTGTTAAGAATAATCGGGCATGCACTTTCCAATTTAAAAAAATAAGCGGAGAAAAGTTGAAACTAATTTCTCCAATGGAAAGATCTCAAAAACTTAGGCCATTTAAAAAAAACGGCTCGAAAAAATGGCTTCCGAAAGAAGAAGTTATGTCATTTTGAAAAAACGAGTTGAATATGCCGAATAGTTACGTGAACGGGATGAAGTGCGGCTTTTTAAAAAAAATCCAACCCTTTTAACAAAAATTTTTTACAAAAGAAGCTTGAGAAGAGACTTGAACCCAAGACCTCTATTGTCACAAACTAACTCTTCACCAAGTGAGATAGTGAAAGGATTCTATTATTGTTTGAAAGGAGGAAGAGTGGGTACTATTCGGCATGCGTGCTCTTTTCCCTACACAAAAAACACAAAAACCGAGCAACAAAAAATGAAATGCAAGTCGTACGGAAAGAATGTTAGATTTTGGTTAGCCTTTACCGGCAACTATCAATTTGGTCACTATTTCGATTTCCGAGATCGTACAAAGACGTGGGGAAATAGCATACGTAGAGAAAAAAAACTATTTCCCGTTTTTTGATTTGCCGAGATCGCAGACAATGCGAGCAAAGAGCATACACAGAGAAGAGGGTATAGATCCGGCAAATAGATAAAACCTAGAAACCAAAAATAAACAGAGGGAACCAAAATAAACATAACTATTAACAAATATAACTGCAAAACGGAGGCTTTTATACCTCTAAATCTAAACTGTCATAACTTGGGTCATGGAAACCTTTTTGTATCAAAACGAAAGACGTTCTTTCATCGTAATGCAGTGCTCCGGACTCAACGAGAGCAGTTCTCCAAGCCCAAAAATATTTATAAATATTATATCTACAAAACGACATTTGCATGCAAATAAACCGACTTTGGATTTTGATCAACAACGGATGCGACCCTCAAAATAGCTCGATACCATGTAGGAATTTATAGGGTAAGTTCCATAGATCAAGAAGCAAATGTCATTGCTCACAAACAAATCACAAATTAGTACACCAAGTATAATCATGTGGTTAAAACCCTCGAAGAGAGAAACGATTCACGGCCTGAGCCAACGCAATAGCTTTCGAGCAATTTATTAATATAAAAAGAAAAAGTCACATATGTTTCTCTCATAAACGGTTATCGACAAAATGACCCTCCATTCTCTTTAAATAGAGATCATGGACTAATCGGGTGCTAAGCCACTGGGTCAAGTGTCGTTAATACCGAGAAAAGAGATAATCGTCGGATCACTACAAATCGTGACCGTTTGATTATAAGTTACAAATGTACATGGTAAAGAAACACACATTACCTAAATTTACAATAGACTAAAATTATTTTTAACTATTTCCTATGTGTTGAAATATCCTAATATTTTTTGTTTTCAATTAATATTAAATTTTAATATAAAATAATTAAAATTAAAAAAATGACTTTTTTAACACAAAAAAAATTTCTTTTCTCTTAAAAAAATCTTTAAAAATGCCCTTAATATAATAGTATTTATACAACATAAAAAACCACACTCATAAAAAATAAATTAATATTAAAACTCCTATTGCATATTTTTTCCTTTTGGTAGACGAGAAATGTGCTATGATATTTAACATCAACATTATTCTAATACCTAGGTTTTTGTCTAAGTGTCCAAAACACACGTAGCATAACAAATTCGAGGTGACAAATCACTGAATCATACGTATTTTATGCCTGCTATGTGAATATCGCTATGGATCTGATGAGGACGACTTGCATTTTGTGAGAGACATATTTTGAAAACCAAATGTTTAGAACTCGTTTAAAATTGTTGTTCCCTATGTGCGACTTTCATTCTCTGAGATATATTTTGAAAACCAAATGTTCAGAATTCGTTTAAAATTGTTGTTGCTAAGTGTACAAGGATTTAATTCATTGTTTTTTTTGGGCGGATTTAAAAATGTTGTTACAAGTGGACAAGGATTTAGAACATTTTTTAAGCAGGAAAATGGCTCAACATGCTGATGTTGAACACTGACTATATGCTCAAGTGAAGCTTACTTGTATGGATATCCATTCTGCTGCTCATCTTTGTGTCATTCTCAGTAATATGTTGTTGCTTGTTCTTTGTAATTCTTTTCATAAACATTTCAACGTTAAACTATTTTGGATTTTGAATTGATTTTACAATTATATAAATATGTTATAAATGTTATAAGTTTTCTAAATCGAAGAGTTCAATTAGAACGCTGTTTTCTAAGCCTAGTATTTAAAATGTTGACTTTTCGTCTGCTAATTAAGTAATGCTTTCAATTTATCTTTATTGATTCCAAGCTAACGACTCTGCAATGCTGGTGAGAATAGAACCTAGGGATATTTCTATATTAAAAAGAATTTACTAAATTATTTGGAATTTTTTTTTACCACTCTAAAATTATATTATCAAGTTTTTTCTTCACGAGGGATATTTGTTTCTTCAATACACTACATACGTACAGACTCTCTTAACTCAGTTTTTTTTAATTAAATATTTTTTTTAATTTAATATCTTCTAATTAAATTTATTTTTTATATCATTATTTTGTATATATTTAAAATTTGATTTTTTTTTAAAAATTAAATATTGTTTTCATTGTTTTTTTCTTTAATTTGATTTTTCTTAATTAACAAATGATTTTAAAGAATTTTAAGCAATTTAAAATGAATCTATCTTGCAATTTGATATTTTTTGAAATGTATTAATGCATAAAATATATGTTTGTTTGAAATTTTAAAGCTACTTAAAGTGTAACCTTTATTAACAAAATTTAATGTAATTTATGGTAAAAGTAAAAATTCAAAATACCATGAAGGTTTTAAATATACATATATTTAAACATTGTAAACAAATAAATGTATGAAGGTTGACACCTTGGCAATTCTTTGTACCACTTGTGTTTGCTCATGGTTTTCAAAATTTTTACATAGCTTAATCTTTATTTAAGTCTTGTCATTTGATTTTCATAATGTTGGAGAGATTAGCATACAATAATCGATGTGATGATATTTATGAAGATTTGGATCGCATTGATTTAATAGCTACATAATGTTTATTGGGCTTCAATGCATCAACTAACTTGTATTCGTTTACCTAGGTTACAAAGTGAAGTTTACACCTTCATAGCTTCTATTTCGTATTAAAGCTTCACCAACAATCGTGTTTGTTCGTAGGACACCTCGGGTATAATAGGTGTTGTTGATCTTTCGAAAGATTGGATGGTCGAAGGGATTGTTAGGTCCGTTAGGGTAACAAAACTCCACCCTATTTTGGCATTCTTCCCTCATTCGTCGTGGCCTCATCTCGTTGTTTGGCTCTACATCTGGTTCATGGCGATAACATAACCGAAGTTGTTTGTCCTTTCCCGATAGAGGAGGTAAATTCGAACCTTTTTCTTTACATGGTTAATGATTTACTTCGTTTTATTTCAATTCAATGCTCTTTCAAAGCTTCTCCATTGATGTTTCACATTTTGTTTGTATTTACTTATATACAAAGTGAGTGTTATATTGCAGGTTCTAATGCGAGCTGGAAGAACCCATCTCGCATAGAAATGGAGCTCCTCCAAGCTCACGTCCCACACAAACGAGTAATTTCCAAGTCTCTAATCTTGCAACAAGTTTTGGGGTTTCTGTTATTTATTCACTCTCTGTTGTCGAGGTTCTATGTCTTTCATGCCTTCTAGTTTTATGGAGAAACTCGCTTGTTCATGCGATGCACTACAAGTCCCCTTCACCGGAGGAGGCGGCACTGGGTCGTGGTTTATCTCGTGAATATTCATAAAAGAGTTCAAGTAAGAATTTATATTCAATTTTATGCTTTGTGTTTTGGTTAATATCGCTAGTCACGATATTGAGGGTTTTATCCCTCTAGTGTACAGAGTTAATGACTCTTTTCAACCTTCATATGGCCTTTGCCACGCATGACTACTTGTATATCCCTGAATTCGTATTTAAGGTTATTGTACTAATTTTTTTGTGAAGGGTTAAACCCTCTTTCGAGGTGCCCTCGTGCTCGACTAGGTCGCTCGTTATTTTTAATAGAAACTGTAATATCTATAAGGAATGAGATAGATCTTTCATTGAGACTCGTGGTATTCTATTTCACATTTATGGTTTAGCTCTTCTTCTTTTTTCCCCATGTCAAAGGATGATAATGATACGCTTTCACATGTATATGATACAATTTCACTTACATATTTTTCTTCTAGGTTTATCGTGTTCTAGAACTATGTTTTTAAGTTGTGTAATGTTCACCCGTATCCATTCGGATTTATTGTCGAGTTATCTGTTTCCATGTTGAGCTTAAATATTCTTGGGGATACATTTTGTCCCGAGGTTTATCATCATTCTCCAAGCCCGAGTTTTTACCAGCTTTTATGGTTTAGGTATTCTAGATTGTTAGCGTGAGACACTTAACCGTTTAATTTATATAATAGATTACTTGGAGGCTTGTATATGGATCTCCTCCTAATCCCTTATGGATTCTCGTAATACATTCAATTTTCTTCATATTCGCATAGTGATTCTCTTGTCTTTAAATCTTTCGTTGCAAGTTTGTTTTTTTCTTCCTCTCACTGAATGAAAGAGAAACACAGGGGATTTTGGTTATAATGTTCCTTGTTTTATATTTCTCTACCCAGTTTGTATCATGGAAGAAGTTACTATGTACATAAATAAATAGTCATATTATATACAACATTGTATAGCTAGCATTCTTGGTTAGTAGGAAATTAATATCATGGAAGAATGTACTATGTACAGTAAATAAATAGTCTATTATATACAACATTGTATAGCTAGCATTTCTTTGGTTAGTAGGAAATTAATATAAATTGTATAGCTAGCATTCTTGGTTAATAGGAAATTAATCTAAATTATGGCGAGGGTCTTAAACTACTCTCACCCATTTCATGAGGTTTATCGTAAAAAACAACATCTAATGCTAGCTAATTTTTCTAGACTTAGTATTTATTTTCAAACATTCAATAATTTGTTCTTCTTTCCAAAATATTTCCATGGAATTTTTAGTGATTAAAAACATAAGAATCGCTTAACTTGAAATAAATCTAGCCTTTTAGCAATTAAAAAATATAAGCATAATTTAACTTGAAACAAATCTAGCCTTTCTCTTATGATACTTTATCTTCTATTCCAACATTTTAATTACTTATCCAAAATTTGATGGTAGCCTCCCAACCATGAGAGAGGAATTTCCTCAACTCCTCGTGCTCCTCACCGCAGACCTCAAGACCTTTGTTCAGCTTTCTTCTCTAGTTTGAGGTTGCGAGACCTCAAGACCTTAGTTTTAGGTTGCGAGACCTCAAGACCTTTGTTCAATCTCTTCTCTAGTTTGAGGTTGAAAAGTTCCATTGGTACCAACCAACCTTGGACCACTCTCACCTTCTAGCCCTCTAGTTATTCTTTTTCTTTTATCACAAAATCTCTTCTCCTCTATAAGAGGATTTCCTTTTAACCTCAAAAGACAAGGTAATGTTAAATAACGTTTTAATCCAACTACTATCGCATCTTAGAAAAATTTACCCATCAGCTTAGTAGAAACCAAAACCATTAAATAATTCTTTATTAAAAAAAATTAATATTTTTAAATAAACTAGAAATTTATTCTCATGTAGTGATTACAAATATCCATAATAAATTTCTTTTCGTTACATAACATATTGCAACGGTCTTTGTGTGGGCTCCACTGCGACACTCGAAGTCAAACTGACTGTGCTTTTGGAGGAGTTAAATGGAGCAGAGGGCAGAGTGAGACTTACCAGTGCTTTTGAAGGAGGACTCGGTACAAGTAGATAAAGAAAAGGAGGACTCTATAAGAATTTTTTTGTAATAAAATATTATATTTGTAATATTTTTTTTGTGGACTTACCAGGCTTTAGGAGCAAACTGGTACGAGTAGATAAAGAAAGGAGGACTCACAAAGAATTTTTGTGATAAAATATTATATTTATAATTTTTTTAAAAATAAATCTATATGTTAATTTTTATCTTTTAAAATTAGTATGAGGATTATGGGTGATTATGTTCATGTACAATTTTAAGTGGCAGCATATGCATCAATAACATTATTAACCGCTCTTACAATGGCACTAACACTACTTTTATTTTAATTTTTTTTTTGTAAGTTTGGCAGGACTACATCTTCATCATGTCTAATATATTACCGTGATTGGGAATTGATTAAAGAATTGAACAAATGACTTCATGAAATAATATCCAAAACCTAGTAAACAAAATTTATTTTAAATTGAAAAAAAAATATTAACTAAATAAAAATAGAAACGAATATATATATATATATATATATATATATATATATATATCTAGTTAGTTAGTTATTAATATTTATTTGTTTGTTATTATTATTACAAATGAGTATGAAGGAGATGCGGTAAAAAAAATCACTTTCACTAAGAACCATAAATATTTCAATGTCCATGTTAGATAACATAATTTGAATGTGAGCTATTCATATATGTATATATTAAATAACACAATTAAAAAATGATAAATTGTTGTTAAAACAGTGTACATATATTTTGTTATTTGTTATTACGCCGCGCTCTACAGCCCAGTATATAGGGATGTGTAGATGTAACGTGTGTAATGTAAAATTTTGATATGTCGGGCCCAATATATAGAGATGTGTAGATGTAACGTGTGGAATGTAAACTTTTGATATGTCGGGCCCAATATATAGAGATGTGTAGATGTAATGTGTGTAATGTAAACTTTTGATATGTCGAAGTGTATATAGATGTGTAGATTTCATGTAAGTAATGTAAAGTTTTGCTATATTTGCCACTTTAATACCATGGGCTGAATACCATGGGCCAAATACCATATTTATAAAAGAGGTATGGTAAATAAATAAAATATAAATAAACCATATATATGGTAAATAAATAAAAAGGCTTTTTCTATTTACTCCATAATCCTATTTATATTTATGAACATCAAAAAGTGGTTTTATTTAGGTGAATCCTGAGCTAAATACCATGGGCCAAATTATTATTAATACATGCCAAAAAAACATTATTAACCCTAATATTAATATTAATTCTAATATTCACACTGTTATATAATAATATTAATATTATTATATTCAATTAATGTAAACTTTTGATATGTTCGAGTGTATAGAAATGTACCACTTTAATACCATGGCTGAATACCATGGGCCAAATACCATATTTATAAAAGAGGTATGGTAAATAAATAGAATATAAATAAACCATAGGTATGGTAAATAGATAAAACGTCTTTTAATATTTACTCCATAATCCTATTTGTATTTAGGAACACTCAAAAAGTGGTTTTATTTAGGTGAATCCCTAGCTAAATACCATAGGGAAAATTATAGTACACTATATGCGTTGCCTATCTCAGGTAACAATAAACATGTAAACGTAAATGTAAAAATAATGTTTAATATTTAACATTTAAAATTTAATCTAATTAATATAATGTCGGCCCTAATGAAAAATAACTTCTCTCCCTACATATATAAATTTAACACAATGGGCCAAATACCATATTTTTCTATTTCTCTTCTATTTTATATTGGAGGGAAAAGAGAGAGAGGGAGAGAGAAGAGAGACGGGGAAGAGAGAGGGATATAGGAGAGGAAGGAAGAGAGAGAGGAGATAGGGAGGGAGATAGGAGGAGAGAGGGAGGGATATAGAGATGGAGTTGGAGGGTGAGAGAGGGAGGGAAGAAGAAATATATGAAGAGAGCGAGAAGTGGAGAGAGAGAGGGAGTGACAAGGGAGAAATAGAGAGAGTATGTGTATGTTTTGGGGTGAGATGAAGAGAAAATAAGGAGAGATGGAGGGAATGGGGGGAGAAGGAGAGAGGCAGGGATATAGTAACATAGTTGGAGGGTGAAGAGAGGGAGAGAGAGGGAGATAGAGAGAGATCTAGATGTGGAAGAGAAAGGGATAGAGGAGAATGAAGAGAGAGAGGATGTGAGAGAGTGAAGAGGGAGGGAAAGAGAGATGGAGTTGGAAGGGGTAGAGAGGGAAGACGATTTCTTGCACTTGATGCATTGATTTTAGCGTGGACAGTGATTTCTAATGTAAATTTTGACAGATCGAGAGTAATGTAAACTTTTGATATGGTGATTTCTAATCCTATTTGATTGCTTGCACTAGATGCATTGATATCAATGTAGATGTTGGTTTCTAATTTTATTTTCTTACTTGCACTAGATGCATTGATTTCATTGTAAATACAGATAATATCAAACTCTGGATCCAAATTAATGTATTTACATAGGGAGCGAGAAGTGGAGAGAGAAAGGGAGTGACAAGGGAGAAATAGAGGAGTATGTGTATGTTTGGGGGTGAGATAAAGAGATAAATAAGGAGAGAGGGAGGGAATGGGGGGAGAATGAGAGAGGGACGGATATAGTAACATAGTTGGAGGGTGAAGAGAGGGAGAGAGAGGGAGATATAGAGAGATATAGATGTGGGAGAGAAAGGGATAGAGAGGAAGGAAGAGAGAGAGGATGTGAGAGAGTGGAGAGAGGGAGGGAAAGAGAGATGGAGTTGGAGGGGGGAGAGAGGGAAGATGATTTCTTGCACTTGATGCATTGATTTAAGTGTGGATGGTGATTTCTAATCCTATTTTTCTTGCACTATATGCATTGATTTTAGTGTAGATGTTGAGAGAGAGTGTGTGTGTGTGTGTGTGTGTTGGGGGAGGAAAGAGGATTGGAAGACAAAGAGAGAGAGGGAGGGAGAGAGAGAGAGAGAGAGAGAATTGGATTGAAAAGAGAGAGAGAGAGGAAAAGATAGAGGAAGGTAGGAGAGGAAGGAAAAGAGAGAGGACATGAGAGAGAGGAAGAGAGTTATGGGGGAAGAGAAAAAATTGGAGGGCAAATAAAGAGAGAGAGAGAGGGAGAGGGGGGGGAGAGAGAGGAAGGACGAGAGAGAGGAGGAGGAGAGGGGGGTGAGAGAGAGGAAGGACGAGAGAGAGGAGGAGGAGAGGGGGGGGAGAGAGAGGAAGGACGAGAGAGAGGAGGAGGAGAGGGGGGGGAGAGAGAGGAAGGACGAGAGAGAGGAGGAGGAGAGGGAGGGAGATAGAAGGAGACATGGAAGGATGGAGAGATGGATTTGGAGGGGGAGAGAGGGACGGAAGAAGGAATACATAGAGAGTGAGAAGTGGAGAGAGAGATAAAGTGACAAGGGAGATATGGAGAGAGTGTGTATATGTTTTGGGGTGAGATAAAGAGATAAAGAAGGAGACATGGAGAGAAGGAGAGAGGGAGGGATATAGTAACATAGTTGGAGGGTGAAGAGAGAGGGAGATATATATGTGGGAAATAAATGGAGAGAGAGGAAGGAAGAGGGAGGATGTGAGAGAGTGGAGAGATGGAGGGAAAGAGAGATGTAGTTCGAGGGGGGAGATAGGGAAGTAGATGGTGATTTATAATCCTATTTGATTGCTTGCACTAGATGAATTGATTTTAGTGCATATGTTGATTTCAGTGTATAGGAGGAGAGATGGAGGGAAAGAGAGATGTATTTGGAGGGGGGAGATAGGGAAGATGATTTCTTGCACTCGATGCATTGATTTCAGTGTGGATGGTGATTTATAATCCTATTTTTCTTGCACTATATGCATTTATTTTAGTGTAGATGTTGAGAGAGAGAGAGAGAGAGAGAGAGAGAGAGAGAGAGAGAGAATAACATAGTTGGAGGGTGAAGAGAGAGGGAGATATACATGTGGGAAATAAAGGGAGAGAGAGGAAGGAAGAGGGAGGATGTGAGAGAGTGGAGAGATGGAGGGAAAGAGAGATATAGTTCAAGTGGGGAGATAGGGAAGTAGATGGTGATTTATAATCCTATTTGATTGCTTGCACTAGATGCATTGATATCGGTGTAGATGTTGGTTTCTAATATTATTTTATTACTTGCACTAGATCCATTTATTTCAATATAGATGTTTATTTCTAATATTATTTGATTACCTGCATTAGATGCATTGATCTTAGTGTATATGTTGTTTTGTAATCTTATTTTATTGTTTGCATTAGGTGCATTGATTTCAGTGTTGACGTTGATTTCTGATTTGATGTAATTGGATGTATATTGATGGTACATTAATTTTAAAGTGACTGGATTAATATTGTGCATTTATTTTAGTTTAAGCACACAAAATTATTAGCAATGTACATTAATATGATGATTTCTAATCCTATTTGATTGCTTACACTAGATGCATTGATATCAGTGTAGATGTTGGTTTCTAATCTTATTTTCTTACTTGCACTAGATGCATTGATTTCAATGTAAATACAGATAATATCAAACTCTGGATCCAGAGTAACGTATTTACATAGGGAGCAAGAAGTGGAGAGAGAGAGGGAGTGACAAGGGAGAAATAGAGGAGTATGTGTATGTTTGGGGGTGAGATAAAGAGAAAAATAAGGAGAGATGGAGGGAATGGGGGGAGAATGAGAGAGGGAGGGATATAGTAACATATTTGGAGGGTGAAGAGAGGGAGAGAGAGGGAGATATAGAGAGAGAGAGATGTGGGAGAGAAAGGGATAGATGCGAAGGAAGAGAGAGAGGATGTGAGAGAGTGGAGAGAGGGAGGGAAAGAGAGATGGATTTGGAGGGGGGAGAGAGGGAAGATATTTCTTGCACTCGATGCATTGATTTCAGTGATGGTGATTTTTAATCCTATTTTTCTTGAACTATATGCATTGATTTTAGTGTAGATGTTGAGAGAGAGTGTGTGTGTGTTGGGGGAGGAAAGTGGATTGGAAGAGAGAGAGAGAGAGAGAGAGAGAGAGGAAAATATAGAGGAAGGTAGGAGAGGAAGGTCAAGAGAGAGGGGAAGAGAGAAAATTGGAGGGAAAATAAAGAGAGAGAGAGAGAGAGATAGGGGAGAGAGAGGAAGGATGAGAGAGAGGAGGAGAGAGGGAGGGAGATGGAAGGATGGAGAGATGGATTTGGAGGGGGAGAGAGGGAGGGAAGAAGGATTACATAGAGAGTGAGAAGTGGAGAGAGAGATGAAGTGACAAGGGAGATATGGAGAGAGTGTGTATGGGGTAACATAAAGAGATAAAGAAGGAGATATGGAGAGAAGGAGAGAGGGAGGGATATAGTAACATAGTTGGAGGGTGAAGAGAGAGGGATATATATATGTGGGAAAAAAATGGAGAGAGAGGAAGGAAGAGGGAGGATGTGAGCGAGTGGAGAGATGGAGGGAAAGAGAGATGTAGTTCAAGGGGGGAGATAGGGAAGTAGATAGTGATTTATAATCCTATTTGATTGCTTGCACTAGATGCATTAATTTTAGTGTAGAGGAGGAGAGATGGAGGGAAAGAGAGATGTAGTTGGAGGGGGGAGAGAGGGAAGATTATTTCTTGCACTCGATGCATTAATTTCAGTGTGGATGGTGATTTCTAATCCTATTTTTCTTGCACTATATGCATTGATTTTTGTGTAGATGCTGAGAGAGAGAGAGAGAGAGAGAGAGAGAGAGAGAGTAACATAGTTGGGGGATGGAGAGAGAGGGAGATATATATGTGGGAAAGAAATGGAGAGAGAGTAAGGAAGAGGGAGGATGTGAGAGAGTGGAGAGATGGAGGGAAAGAGAGATGTAGTTCAAGGGGGGAGATAGGGAAGTAGATGGTGATTTATAATCCTATTTGATTGCTTGCAATAGATGCATTGATATCAGTGTAGATGTTGGTTTCTAATCCTATTTTATTACTTGCACTAGATCCATTGATTTCAATATAGATGTTGATTTCTAATCTTATTTGATTACCTGCATTAGATGCATTGATCTCAGTGTAGGTGTTGTTTTGTAATCTTATTTGATTGTTTGCATTAGGTGCATTGATTTTAGTGTAGACGATTTCTAATTTGATGTAATTTGATGGTACATTAATTTTAAAGTGATTGGATTAAGATTGTGCATTGATTTCAATGTAAGCACACATAACTATTAACAATGTACATTAATATTTGTGTTATAGTAAATCAACCTATTAATATTGAAGAGCAAGAGTGACAATGTATGATGCTTAGTACAATAGTTCAAGCTAAATATTTAAATGGTTTATTATTTCAATTTTCCTTTTCATATAATTGATATGAAAAGATGACAAAACTAAAAAGGGTGACAATAAGAATAGAAAAAGAAAATAATTTGAGATTGATCACAATGAAGACTATTTGTAATTGACTACATTCTTATTATTTTCATTTTCTATCATTCAACACTATTACATTGTCACTTTGCATTCAAAAAAATTATTTCGTCATTAAATTTATTAATATTTATCATCTCAAAAAACTGAGGTAACTAAGAAAATTTTAAAGTTAAAATGACTAGATAAATGTCAGAGATATTTAGCATATATAAAATTATTATATTTATATTATCTGTATTTACATATTATTGGTAAAATTAATCATATTTTCGATAGATTTTCCTTGGTCGCACACGACTGAAACCAACCTAGATCCATCTTAACTCTGGATCTATCAAGCGCCGAGAGGGATCAAATCTCTCGAGGTGCAAACCTTTCCTCAATTTTTGCACTCAAAAAAAGAGGTTTTCACCTCTAGAGATTTGATCCCTCTCAGCGCTTGATAGATCCAGAGTTAAAATGGATCTAGGCTGGTTAATATTACAACTAAGTATGGAAGATATGTGGTAAAAAAAATCACTTTCACTAAGTGTTATAAATATTTCAATGTCCATATTAAATAACATAATTTGAAAGTCAACTATTCATATATGATATATTAAATAAAATAATTAAAAAAATATTTCTTGTGGTTAAAACATTTTAAACAATTGACCAAATCTAAATGATGTGATTAATCTGAATATTTTCTATCTATATTTTAAAACATTTCAAATAGTCAAATTGTTTTTCATTTACTTATATTTTTTTGCTAAACTTTGATTGAAATTTAGCAAAAAGTTTGTTAGAATTGCAAGTTTAGAGTGTGTAGTCTACACAAGTGTTGAAGGGAATTTCAGTGCATTGTATCCATTTATGCATTCAAAAATACAATTTAAATAATGAAGAGCTACACATGATGTGTATTAAATTTGTTGAGGTGCAAATCTTTTTACAAATTTATACTCTAATTTTTTTTGTTTATAATAAATTCGATTTTTCTCTACATTTAGTAAATCCATAGCTAAAATAACTCTATATTAATATTTATAATATACATAATATTAAAATACAAACAACAATTTTAAAAATTAAAAATAAACACATCATATTTAGCTAACATTAGCCTAGAACATGAAACCACCGGATTTGGTTTGTTACCCCATATTTTTTTATTTGGGTAAAATATGTTAATCCATTAATTATAATATATTTGTAATTTAATTACTTGGGTTAGTTTTAAATTTTGATAATGATAATGATGATGAAGAATGTCACTGAGTCCAATGCGACTATGGGTCTTCAAGAAAAGAAAAGGAATCTAAATTTGATTCTTCAAACTATTAAATTAATTAACTTTTTAAAACTAAAAATTTTAAACTTTAAGTTTATTTATCTATTTAAATTTTAAAATTATTTTATTTTAAAAAATTAATAAATATTTAAAATATTTTTATAAAATATATCTAAACATTTTAATATACATATTTTCATAAAATTAACTAAAATTCATTTTAACATTTTAAGCATATCTCAATTCGTTGTGATGAATCCTTACTTAAACTGAGAGGGGGGTGATTCGGTTTATTCAACTCGTTTACACATTCATTTGATAAGCAACTTAATACGTAATGGATCAACAAATATAATGTGTGGAAAAAAAGTAATTAAACAGATTAAAACATCACATGAACACTTAATCATCAAGCACATAGACAACAAATATAAGTGGAAACTCGTAAAGGGAGAAAACCACATCTTATTATTGTTGTGATGCAAAGGCAAGCTCCAACTCCCTCTCACAACTAATTTTTGTAGGCTCCAACCTACAGGAGGCTACTCCCCAAATTCTGCAAGAAACAACTTGCAAAAAAGCTCCAACTCCCATCTATTTTCTGCAGGCTACAACCCACAGGAGGCTCCTACCTTAACCAACTACAACTGGACATCTATCAAGCTACAAATTGATATGGAAGCACCAACTCCCTCACACTACAATAAAACCATATGTTGATTTACCTGGATATCAGCTCTGTTTTTCTCCTTCTTCAATGTTTTCCTATTAGCCTTCAAATCTGCGTCATATCATCTCTTGGTTTGCACAACATCTCTATCTGCTCTCTCATTCTTCCACTCTCTAACCTCTTTATGCATATTACAATAACATAATTTATAGAGATCACTTCATGGTTGTTTGCATTCTATATCGGAATATGAAGTGAACATGCATGACTCTTGCCTTCCACCCATTCATTTCCTCACTCACCATATACAGGATGTTACAAATATATATAATTATTACAGTATCAAATGGAGTTTTTCTTTTCCTGGGAGACTTGTGTTTGCATCACAAACAATATAAAACAAATAATACATTTATAGTTACATTCAAATATTTCATTCAACCCTTTTAGCGTCTTAGATTTGATGTATGTTTGTCCTCTTCTACTTTCTATCCCTTTGCCTTTTATGTTTCTGCAGTTATATTCCAACTGTGCTACATGACCACCTTTTTGCCCGACTCAACCTATGTCGTTGCGCTGTTCTGCACGAGCTCCGAGTCCTTTTTCTTACCCGATCCTTTTCTTGTTGTGTTCAGACTTTTCTTTTGTTACCCGAGTCTTTTCTTTTGCGTTCAACCTTTTTGTTTGACTCACTACCGCAGCATTGTTCTGCACGGGCTTCTGGTCCTTTGTTATGCATTCAAGTCTTTTCTTTTTGAAGTGTGGGGTATGGCACACATGAACTCCCTTTTAACCCAGTGGATTATAGTATCGTAGTTTATTTTACATACATACGTTAGCGATAAAACAATGCATATTTTATATAATAAAACGTGGAACAGGGGTTATCGGGTCCCACAGCACTTGACCAATCACAATACATGGTACTGCCCTTTCCCCACAACTTTTAACGTTTAGCAATAAAGTAAGGGGTTATCGGGTCCCACAGCACTTGACCAATCACAATACATGGAACTGCCCTTTTCCCACAACTTTTAACGTTTAGCAATAAAGTATCTCCTATCTTGTGTGATATGCGATCGCATCCAACTTAACTTAATGTTCAAACCTTAAGCACAAAACATGAAATCTGCAATATGCGCTAATGCACAGTGCCGACACATGGCTCCTAACTTTCATCGTATCGCATCCAACATAACTTACCGTGCGAACCTTAAACCATAAAATCTGTGATGTGTGCTAATACGCAGTGCCGACCCTGTGATGTGCAATATGTTCACGGTTGTGATTTGATTGTCACCGTTGATCTGCACCAGATCTACGGTCCTCGCTGCTACTTGCAAATCTTATTGTCCTTCCTGACTCATCTTGTGGTGTAATCTCATATGCTCATCTCCTGCCTTCACTTCTGCGATCTAATCCTGACCATCCGATCGCCTCCCTTGGAATTCTTCTAAGTGTTCTCTGCCTTAGTCGAATTTTCTTCTTTCTGCGACCACCACTACTCTGCATCTTCGTTATCCTTCCTGAGTTTTATTCAGTTTTTAAACACGCTGATCTCTCCTAAGCTTTATTCAGTTTCTAAATGTGTCGATCTCTCGTGAGCTTGTTCTTCTATTCGTTATTCACTCCGACTTGGGATTATTACTCTTATTTCACGCCTTACTCACTACATTGCTACACGCCTTACTTACTGCTACCTTTTCTACCTTAGATTCCTTTATTGCCTTTGCTGCCTCTACTGCCTTGTCTTCCTTAGCTTCCTTTTCTGCCTTTGCTGCCTCTTGCTACACACCTTACTCACTACATTGTTGCACGCCTTACTTACTACTGCCTTGTCTACCTTAGCTTCCTTTGCTGCCTTTGCTGCCTCTGATACCTCTGCTTCTTTGTTTCCTTTGCTCCTTATCTGCCTTGCTTCTTAGCTTCCTTTACTGCCTTTGCCTTTTTGATAGTTTAGGTGCTGCTCCTTTGTGCTCCTTTGCCAGAAATGAAAATATTTCCAACTGTCCCCCCCATTTGGCATTAATGGCAACACTTACTCCCCTTTTCATTCTAAGAGTTGTCTTTCTTCCTATGCTTGATTTTCCGAAGAGACTTTCTTCTTTTGCTTGCCTTTCCTCCCCCTTTGACATCAATGGAAAAGGGTTGCACATTTCCCAGTGTAGTTTCTATCCTTGCATTTTATTTTCCCACTTTATAGGCCTTCTTCTTATGACTTTATACTTTGCTACTGCAGGCTGGTGTATAATAGTTGTTGGGAGAAAGCTTTGAAAATTATTGAGATTGCATGAATGGAGGGCATGTCACCATAGAATGTTTTGTACTTATATCCCTTACTGCTTTATAGACTTGATATGTGCTAGAATTTTGATGTACTTTTGTCATATTACTCCGATATTTAGGACCTTTACCATACCATACTCTGTATATCTCTACCAGCTTCATAGCTCTAACTCTTCTGTGACAATTTTTATGGGCTGATCTCCCCCTGGAATGATGCTTTCTTGTCTAATACTGACTATCACTTGTCTACTGCATTGTTTCTATTCCTTATATTGTAGCCTTTGCTGGTGAATTTCCATCATCATTTTTTTTTCTTTTTTTTTCTAATCATATCAGAGAGTATCATTTGTAGACACCATCCATGGTTTGTCTCTTAGATATTCGAATGGTTCTCTAGCAAGATGTTTTTTGAATATGTTTGTTGTTTGTTCCTTTGTTGGTCCATACTCCATCTTTACTATTTTCTTTGCTACTTTTTCTCTAAGGAAGTGGTACTTTATTGGGATGTTCTTGGTTTTTGAATGAAGAAATGGATTATTTGATATAATTATTGCACTTATACTGTCACATTTGATAGAAATAGGTTTAGTGATGCTTACCTTCATGTATAGGAGAGTTTGTTTCATCCACATTAATTGAGTGCAACAAGCTAATGTTGCTATGTATTCCGCTTCCACTGTAGATAGAGAGACATATGTTTTCTTCTTGCTTAACCATTGCAACAGGATTTCTCCCAAATAAAATGCACTTCTACTTGTGCTTTTCCTGTCATCCACATAACTGGCCCAATCTGCATTTGTATATGCTGCCAATGTGAAGTCTTTTCCTTTTGGATATCATAGACCGTAATGTGCAGTTCCTTACAGGTATCTAAATATCCTCTTGATTGCTAGCAGGTGATTTTGTTTTGGTACTACTTCATATCTTGCCACAAGTCCTACTGCCAACATAATGTCTGGTCTAAAGGTAGTTAGGTATAGCAGACTTCCTATCATAGATCTATAAATTCTTTGATCCACATCTGCGGATCCATCATCAGCACATAACTTGCATCCAATGATCATGGGATTAGACGCAGGTTTGTAGTCTTCCATTTGGAATATTTTTAACATATCTCTTAAGTATTTTCCTTGTGAAATGAATATGTCTTTGTTCTTTTGTAGAATTTGAAGTCCTAGGTAGTAGGTAAGCTCTCCAATCATAGACATCTCAAATTCTGACTTCATTTCTTCTGCAAATCCTTTTATTGACTCATCCTTATTGCTACCAAACATGATGTCATTTACATATACTATTACAGTTAAGAGTTCATTTTCATCAGCCTTTATATACAGATTATTGTCTACTCCTCCCTTCTTGAAACCTTGTTTTTTGAAAGAATACCATGCACGTGGTGCTTGTTTGAGACCACATAGGGATTTATTTAATTTGCACACATAGTCATGTTTATCTGCTAAAGAAAATACTTCAGGTTGTTCCATGTAGACTTCTTCCTATAGATCTCCATTCAAGAAGGTAGACTTCACATCCATCTGATATACCTTGACATCATGATATCATGCAAAAGATAAAAACATTCTAATTGCTTCCATTCTTGCTATAGGGGAAAAATTTTCATCATAGTCAAGTTCTTCGATTTGAAAGTATCCCTTACATACAAGTCTGGATTTATTTTTGATTACCTGACCTTGTTCATTCATCTTATTCTTGAATATCCATTTTGTTCCAATGACATTTTTCCTAGTAGGTCTTGGACTTAACTCCCATGTCTTGTTCTTCTCAATTTGGTCTAATTCTTCATTCATAGCATTTACCCAATGTTTGTCTTTGTTGGCTTCATCTAAATTTTTCGGTTCTATCTATGACAACATGGCTAGGTACACTTCCTTGGTCTGTTCAGTTAGTTGTCTTCTGGTTTGGACTCCTGCACTCTTGTCTCCAATAATTTGGTCTTCAGGACGGTTCTTCTGAGTGTGTCTTGAGGGTCCTTTTGAGTTTATCTCTGAATCTTCTGTTGTCTTACATTGTTCTTCATTTTCTTGATTCTCATCTTCATGGTCATCTAGAAGATTGCCACAGTTTGTGCTTCTGGTTCTGTCTGGTAGATCTTCGTCGAATCTCACATCAATTCCTTCCACAATTTTATGCAGTCTTTTATTGTAGCACCTATATCCTTTAATATTGTATGCATATCCCAAAAATATTCCTTCATCAGCTCTTGCATCATACTTCCCCAATTTTTCATCATTATTCTTTATGAAAAATTTGCTGCCAAAGACTCTAAAGTTCTTGATTGATGTCGGTTTTCCATGCCATAATTCATATGAAGTCTTGTCACAGTTTGGTCTGAGATGAGCTTTGTTGAGAATATGGATAGATATATGTACTGCTTCTACCCGGTAGGTTTTGGGAATGTTTCTTTCTTCCATCATTGCTCTGGAAATCTGTTGTACTGACTTGTTTTGTCTCTTTCCCACTCCATTCTGTTGAGGTGTACCTACAACTGTAAACTATTGCTTTATACCACATTAATTGCACAGGTTTGCAAAATCATCGTCTTTGAATTCACCTCATCTGTCTCATTTGATGCATTTTAGTTTACATCCAATTTGATTTTTTGCCAGTGCCTTGAATATCTTTAATTTCTCAAATGATTCATATTTGTATATTTGAAATGCCACCCATGTTAATCTATAAAAATCATTGATGATCAACATGAAACATGATTCTCCTCCTGGTGCATTTTTTTATTAAAGTTCCGCACAGGTCCATGTGTACAAGCTGAAGAGGCTTACTTGTACATAGTTGGTCTTTAGCTTTGAATGAAGTGTGAGTTTTTTTGCCCAGTTGGCCGGACTTACATATGGTATTTGGTGGCTTCTTTATTACAAGAAAATCGCTGACAACATTTTTTTTGCTTAGTTTGATGATGTATTGCACTTCTGTCCCAATCTTCTGCCATAACCCAGTACTCTTTGTGTTCGCCGATGAATGCCTATCTTTTTTATACATATAAAATCATTAATCAAAGTTCGAACACCTTTGGCCCCAAGGTATTTCCTATGGTGTGATTCAATCTTGCCTCACAAATATTAGCCTATAGCCTCTAAAATATCTCCTGCCAACCTTTATCACACATTTTCCTAACACTTAGCATATTGGATTTTAGACCGTCTACAAACAGTACATCATGAGCCTCCCCTCTTCCATTATTCACGCCAATTGTGCCTTTTCCCTTTATTTTCCTTGCTTTATCATTACTGAATGTTACATTCCTAGATTTATTTTCATCAAAAGTGATAAACTTGCTTAGGTATCCAATCATCTTTTTTGAGCACCCACTATCCACATACCATTGATTGTTCTTATCATGAGAAATTAGAATCAGATCACATATATTTAGTTTCCTTTTCGATTGCATGCAGTTGTTTTCTCTATAACATTTCTGAGGAGATGGATCACAATCTTTAAGAGGACATTCGTTAGACTTCTGCCCATTCTTGTGGCAGCTAAAACATTTGATTGTATTTATGAATAGATTGATTACATGAGTGAATCCATCATTGTTCTTAATTCCCCTTGAGTTTCCATACTTCAGTCTCTGTATATACGCTCTATACTCCATGGATTTATGGCCGAACCCTTTGCAACAAAAAAATACCCATGGAAGTAGTATCTATATCTGGCAGTGAGAGTTGTTGGAGGTAGTCTTTTCATTTGTTGCATCTTTTGGTGATTGGACTAGATTTTCTTTGTCTTAGATAATGCCACAATATGTCCAGGTTTGTGGAATGAAAATCAAGTGACGCTTCTCACAGGGCGAAGGAACCTCCTTAGACATCTTCTGAATTTTTTCAATTCATCCTTAGGAGAATATTAGTCTTTTGCAATTTAATGTTTCTTCATCTATTTCTTTGTCACTTGAGGTTGCTGCTTGTTTTTGTTTGTTTCATTATATAACATGGTATTGTCGGTTTCTAATTCTGTGGATCCCATTTTTGTTGCTTCATTATCCTTTACAGATTTTACAAAAATGATATTCTTGTTATCTTCTTCCTTGGATTTTTTGGTTTCTCTTTCATAGCCTATCGCAGCCTTTATATGAGGAGGTCTTAGAGCACTTAGAATTTTGTCCAAATGTGCAGAGCTTTTCATTTGATAAGTATTCATAGTTAATTCTATTTGGGTTGTTTCTAATTTCTTCCTCAGGCTTACCACTTCTTCTTCCAGTCTTTCTCGCTCCTGATTTTTCTCCTTTATTTCTCTTCTCAGAATATCCTCTATTTTCCCTGATTCTTCTAGTTCAATCTTCAATTTAATAAGATCTTTTGAATCTGGTTTTGTCTTTTCATATTTCAAAAGAATCTCTTTCTATTTCTTACTCTTAAGATCAAGTCTGTCTATTTCCTCCATGGCACTAATTAGCTCCCCCTCAGGATCTACCTCACCTTCTTCTTCAAATTCCCAGAGATCTTCCTCAAGCTCTTCCTTGGTCATCAAAATGAATTATGATGTTCCTTCTTCATTGGGGGATTCATCTGAGCTCTCAAATGCACTGTTGTCTTGTTGGGCATAGAATTTTCTTCTATTAAATATATTCCCTTTCGGCCTATTGTTGAAACTGGTTTTCTCTTTCCCTCTTGACTGATTCTTTATTTTCTTATGAGGACATTTAGATGTATAGTGCCCCACTCTTCCACAGTTAAAGCAATTAAATGGAAGTTTACCTTTATACTTACCTGTGCCTTTCTCCAATATTCTGACAAATTTGGCCTCTTATTCATCAGAGCAGGACCATGTACCTTCCTTCTCTTCTCTACACTTATCTGCCTTAAAGGCTGCCTCCCTCACATTTGACTTCCCCTTTGGAAGTCTCATCTCATAGGTTTTCAAGTTTCCAAGCAATTGGTTCATGGTCAATGTTTCCCAATTTGTTTTTTCTTTTATGGCAGAAACCTTAGGGTTAAACCTAGATGGTAAAAATCTCAATATATTTTGTACAATTACACACTCCTTAATGGTTTCTCCTAGATCTTTCATGTTATTCACAACTTCTGCAACCTTTAAAATGAAACTGGCTACATCTTCATCTTCATTCATTTTTACATTTTCAAACTGAGCTCTATAAGCTTGCAGTTTGGCCATCTTCACCTTTTTATCTCCCTCATGGATATTTTCTAATGTATCCCAGATACCTTTCACAGTCTCACTATGCATTAATTTTTAAATTCTGACTCACACAGACCACTCAAAAGTGCATTCATGGCTTTTGCATTTCCTATGAAATTTTGTTTTCCTTCTTTTTCTGTGTCAGTATCCTTTGGAGCATATCCTTCTTCCACAACAACCCAAACTTATATTCCTAGATACATTATGTATGTCCTCATTCTTGATTTCTAGAAATAATAGCTTGTGACAGTAAACAATGGGGATTTATTTGTTGAGCATCCTTCTAGGCTATCCATTTTGGGGACCTGGGATCTCCTTCTAGTTGTTAAACTGATATAGAAGGAACTAGCTCCGACACCAATTGATGAATCCTTAGTTAAAATGAGGAGGGGGAGGGAGGTGAATCAATTTAATACATTCATGGACATTTAAAACTTTTCATTCAACTCATTTTCACCTTCATTTCATAAGAATCTTAATACATAATGGATCAAAAAACATAATGTGGGGACAACAAGTAATTAAGCAGATTAAAACATCACAACAACACTTAATCATCAAGCACATAGACAACATATATAAGTGGAAACCCATAAAGGGAGAAAACCACATCTTATTATTTTTGTGATGCAAAGGCAAGCTCCAACTCTCTCTCACAACTGATTTTCTGTAGGCTCCCACCTACAGGAGGCTACTACCCAAAATTCTTCAAGCTACAACTTGCAAGGAAGCTCCAACTCCCATCTATTTTATGTAGGCTACAACCCACAGGAGGCTCCTACTTCAACCAGCCACAACTAGACATACATCAAGCTACAAATTTATATCGAAGCACCAACTCCTTCACACTACAATAAAATCATATGCTGATTTACCTGGATATCAGCGATGTTTTTCTCCTTCTTCAATGTTGTCCTACCAACCTTAAAATATGCTTCATATAAGCTCTTGGTATGCACAGCATCTATATCTTCTCTCTCTCATTCTTCCACTCTCTAACCTCTTTATGAATCTTAAAATAACATCATTTATAGAGATAACTTCATGGTTGTTTGCATTCTATATGGGAATATGAATTGAACAGGCATGACTCTTGCCTTCCACCCATTCATTTCCTTACTCAGCATATTCAGAATGTTACAAATATATACAATTATTACAGTATCAAATAGAGTTTTTCTTTGCCTGGGAGACTTGCCTTTGCATCTCAAACAATATAAAGAAAATAATACATTTACAGTTACATTCAAATATTTCATTCAGCCCTTTCAGCTTCTTAGATTTGTTGTGTGTTTTTCCTCTTCTGCTTGATGTCCCTTTGCCTTTTATGTTTCTGCAATTATATTCCAACTGTTCTGCATGACCGCCTTTTTTCCCGAATCGACCCATGATGTTGCAATGTTCTGCATGAGCTCTGGGTCCTTTTTCTTACCCGAGCCTTTTCTTGTGTTCAAAATTTTCTTTTGTTACCTGAGTGTTTTCTTCCGCGTTCAACCTTTTTGTTTGACTCACTTCCGCAACACTGTTCTCCACGGGCCCTAGACCTTTGTTATGTGTTTAGGTCTTTTCTTTGTGACCTGTGGTGTATGGCCCGCATAAACTCCCTTCTAACGTAGCGGATTACAATATCGTAGTTTATTTCACATACATACGTTAGTGATCAAACATCGCATATTTTATATAACAGAACGCGGAACATGAGTTATTGGGTCCCACAACACTTCACCAGTCACAATACGTCACACTGCGCTTTGCCCACAACTTTTCAACATTAAGCAATAATGTATATGCTATATTGTGCAATATGAAATCACATCGCATCGCATCCAACATAACTTACCATGCGAACCTTAAGCACAAAACATGAAATGTGTGATGTGTGCTAATGCGTATTGCCGGCACATGGCTCCTGCCTTTCACCGCATTACATCCAACATAACTTACCGTGTGAATCTTAAACCATAAAATCTGCGATGTGCGTTAATGCATAGTGTCGACACGTGGCTCCTCCCTTTCACCGCATCGCATATTTGTAACCTTATCGCATCGAAAACTAATTAACATACCTTGCGAAGCCTTAGCGTTGTTCGCTAACATTTGCGATGTGCAAACTCGTGATTCGTCGTCCGCCATTGATCTGCCATACGATCTAACGGTCCTCATTGTGTGCCCTGTCATTTCAACATGTGTCCCTTCTCCACTTCACATCTCACACAAAATAACTTACCCTGCGACGGCCTTAACACTTAAGCGCTAAAATTTGCGATTTGCGCTTTCGATCTCTACCGTTGGTCTTCATTGGATTCGATTGTCCATGCTTGTCTCCTCGTCAATCCACTTCGCATCGCATGTTAAATATCTTAACTTGCAAAGTCCTAACCGTAAACATTGTACCCTACGATGTGCGATATGTTCACAGTTGTTATGTGATTGTCACCATTGATCTACACCAGATCTACGGTGCTCGATGTGGCTTGCAAATCCGATTGTCCTTCCCGAATCATCTTGCAGTGTAATCTCATCCGTTCATCTCTCGTCGTCACTTCTGCAATCTAATCATGACCGTCTTCTTGCCTCCCTTGGAATTCTTCTAAGTGTTCTCTACCTTAGTCGAATTTTCTTCTTTCTGCGACCACTGTTATCCTTCCTAAGCTTTATTCAATTTCTAAATGCGATGATCTCTCTTGAGCTTTATTTAGTTTCTAAATGCGTTGATCTCTCCTAAGCTTGTTCTTCTATTCGTTATTCACTCTGAATTGGGATTATTACACTTGATGCACGCCTTACTCACTACATTGTTGCACCCCTTACTCACTATTGTCTTCTCTGCCTTAGCTTCCTTTGCTACCTTTGCTGCCTCTACTACCTTGTCTGCCTTAGCTTCCTTTGCTGCCTCTTGTTGCACACCTTACTCACTACATTTTTTCACGCCTTACTTACTACTGCCTTTTCTGCCTTAGCTTCCTTTAATGCCTTTGCTGCCTCTGTTGCATTTTCTTATTTGTTGCCTCTGTTTCCTCTGCTTCTTTGCTGCCTTTTCTCCTTGTCTGCTTTGATTCTTAGCTGCCTTTGCTGCCTTTTCCTTTTTGATAATTCAGGTGCTACCCCTCTGTGCTCCTTTTCCATCAATGACAATATTTCCAACACGTTGTACACAATAAATTCAAGGTTATTTCATCTAACCTAAATAAGTGTTAGAAACCATCCATGAAAATGAAAATAATGATATCATTGTATAGGAAATCATATAAAACAAGCCTATAATAATTTTAGTACAATACCTACAAATGTTAGTAAAGAGATATGCGTGAATTTTAATATTATAATATTGTTCATTTATTTTATTTTATTAATTTTTATTAATTTAAATAGGCTAAATTATATTTCTTTTAAAATTGGAAATAACAAAATAAATTGAAAAGTGAAGCCATTTCTAGCTCAAGAGACTCAACCAAGCCCAAAAATTAACTCTTCTTAGTAATAATAGAGATAAATAAGTATTAGAAGATACAAAATTTAGCATACAAAAACTGAGAGACTGGCAACAATCTAGAAAAGCATCATTATCAAAAGAACCATAAATAATAGATATGCTAGAAACTAGGAAAAAGGGTCAAAGTCTGAAACAATGACCTGGATGGGTTCTTTAGTATCTTTGAAGGTTCCTCCCGCTAAGGAGGGGATGCTGAGATGTTGTTAAAAGTGCTCCTTCTTCCATTTAAGTCCCTAAAATTGTGATGCAGATTCTTAATGGAATGGAGAATATCCATGTGATGCTCGTATCGTTCCAAGACAATGCACTCGAGTAGAAATCCCATATGCTATTAGACATTAACTATTTGCATGCACTAATTGAAACAAATTCTTGTAGCCTTGTATCCGAAATCCATTATTCTCGTTCAATAAGAACCTTCATGTTTGAGAGTGGTAGTATGTGAGTGGATGCTTCCCCCTCAACATGTTTGAGCTCTTCCTGAATGGTTCCTAGCATGAGGTCATAATATCGGGAGGAAGTATCCTTCACAGGGTGATTCATGCATGTAATCCCCTAATGGGTCCACTCTTGGTAGTGAGCGAGCCCTATCCTAACTTGTGCCCTTTAACGAGGCATGGAAGGGAATTCTAGGCATTAGTAAAGCTCTCACAAAGACTATAATATAATTACGATTCAAGGGATCTCGAGGAGTGCAACATAAGAAAGTACCTATTAGAGAATCACTGCATCTAGAATTAAATCCCCAGAGTAAACCAAAATAAATTAAAATGGCGGCTTGCGTCATATCATCTCATAAGATGGAATAGGTAATGAGAGGAATTAGGATAAAGGAAGATGGAGAGGTCGTGTTGTGGATTACTATGGGAGCCCAAGGATGGTAAAAGAGGGTAGGGTCAAGAAGAGAAGCAAAGGAAAATGAGAAACCTGGGGTGGTCACCTAAAGGAAGTTGTTGGGAATGAAAGAATATAAAACAAGAAGCAACAATCCTAAGCACTAGGGTCAATGATGATTTGTCCAGCTTGTAGGAGAACAAATAACATGGGCTAGTATCATTTCTAAATGGAGATCAAATATTACTAGTTTCAAAGTGTTTACGTTGAGACAAGAGGAAACCAACACTCTTGAGTTGCAGAATTTTGGGATAAGCAAGTAGGTTGTGATAGTTGAACCCTCGTTGGAGTCTAACAATAGATAATGTCATCCTCATCTCATCACATTCCCTACATGCTCCAAACTTGGATGCCCTTATGTGTTATCACCTCCAAAAAAACTTGAAATTCATATATAGGCTTCGATCCATGCGCAAGGTCCTTTCTTGGAATACAACCACATAAGTGAGCCCTTGAATGATGCACACACTAGGTGAATAATAGCTAATTTCAAAATCCTTGGCCTCCATGGTATGGCTAGATAGAATGACATTCCATTTTTCGTAGTTTATTCCCATTAGTTATTCGTTAAGGCGTGTTGTCATGTCCCCTGATCCATTTTCTAGGTGGGATGGAGGTAGCCCGCCCCCCTTATTTTTTTATCGTCACCCCATCCGAGATTGGAAAGTATTTCTAAATGAACTGGCAACACATGGCCTTAAAAGGAGATTCTACTAAAAGGTTCCTAGGGGATGACACTAGGGGAGAGGAATCTAAGCACCCATCATTTATTAGCAATTATGTTATTTTATTAGTAGATTGTCGAACATGCATTGGAATAAGAGACCAAATGAGGGTAATGAGATAATAAACATGACCAAGAAGAGTGTTCAACCACCATCTCGATGATACCTTATGTATCTAGGTATCATTCTAATTTTTTTGAAGAACATTTTTGATAATTTAGGAATCATCTTGTACCAGGAGCTTCGTGATGCCTTTGGATTGGGCAATATCCAATCCCATGTGGAGACCCAAAAGATCAATAGCATTTTTCTGTTAATTCCAAAGGATCTAGAGAATATGTATAGGAGCATACCACCATGATATCAAATGTTGCCACTGTAACTCGATGGACCCAAATTACCTTTCAATGGTCCATCAAAGAATTGATTCTTTGATATGGAAAAGAACATTGTTCCAAATGAAGGTCGAGTGGATGGAGGGGCCCTTCAAAATTCTTATGTTTTGTTATTTCCATATATCCCACAGGAGGAAACCAGACAAGAGGGTCCAAATGTGATTTATAATGGCATTTGAGAATGCCTAAGAGTGTCAGAAAACAATAGTATTTGAAATATTTGTAGGGTCTCTATCAATACACATAAAACATTTGCGAGTATATTCCATAAGCCCAATGAGAAGGCACAAGTATTGAATAAATGCTAGAAATATTCTACATGAAGGAGACAAGGTGGACACCAAGATGGCCCCTCGTAATTACACTTTTGAATGATTTTCCATGTTAATGGCTTATTTTGTAGAAGAAACCAAAGCAAAATAGAGATCTTAGGTCATACATTTTGTTTCTATACGTTTGGAAAAACCTCTTCCTTTTTTAGAGTTTGATGACCCACTTCTAAGTGGTAGGCTTCATGAATGGAAATGGTTCCTTTAGACATGTACCCCCATCGTAGCTTATCTTCTTGTAATGAATACGGAATACGCCTACTTTTCAAGTTTCTCCAAAACAATGTGCCATGCTTCACCATCTGGTTTGGGGTGTCAAGTCTTAAGTGGGATCCCTTAGCACCAAAATGAATTCAGATCCTCCTATTTCTAGTAATTTTTAATTGTGAATAAGCCTTGGCTGTCATTTATTGGTGCATCCTTTCTAAATATATTTTCTCACCTAATTTGGGTAATTGCTACCATGAATCCTCCCAAAGCATAATGGTGCAACAATTTTTAATCCCCCAAAAATAATGCTTTTGGATCATACACATACCCAAAATAAATTTCCCGAGGGGCCACCCCAAACCTCATGTAGGGATGCTACTACCCCCTCATTGTGTGCAATGCATCCTATAGGTTGATCGTACAAAATAAAATGTAAATTGAGGTTATGGATTTCCTTTACACTATAATAAAAAGAAAACTTATGGTTTTCTCTCGTATGGGTTTCCACATAAACATTTGTGTTCAACATCTTATGTGAATGGTTCATTGTTGTATTGTTTATTGTATTTGATTGGTTAAATAATTATGAAAATTTTGATAATATTGATTCACCCTCTCTCTCAATATTACATTGATTCCCAACCATCTGAACATATTATAACCCTTTTATTTCATTAAAGATACTAATATATACATTGGAATGTATATATTTTATTCTCACACAACTGAACCATGTAAAGGAATTTAATACAAAATACATATCTTTGCATTTGGAGGAGTGCATGAGTTGCAATGAAATATATATTTATAAAATATATGAGTTACAAAAAGTGATGCCTCGTAAACTATGTACATAGAAACTTATTGCCATTTTGTTGTCCCCTTTATCTTAGATTCAATTTTGTTTGATGCAATGACAATGGATTGGGCTTTCTTGTCATTACAGAGTGTGTGTTCATTTATAAAAAATTTTAACATGTAATTATTAAAGAATAAGTTTCCAAAAATATTTTTAGCCTCAACGTAATTGCCTAAAGGGGATTCTATTAAGTTGTTTTGGAACTACTTATAATTTGGCAACATTGCTTGTCTCTAAGTGGTCCTCCATTTTTTTGTGGAACATGTTCATACAATCACATTCATCAATATTTTTGTTGCATCTTTGACAATGCAAGTTTCCCTCTTTACTACCATATACGCTTTTCTTGCATTGGAAATATTAAAAATGAGATGGAATAAATGTACCAATAATCATCTATTTTTATATACATAACACTTTCCTTAACCAATATGAAATATGAATGTTGGTGATATTAAATGGGGCATTCCTTTACAATGGCAACCACATTCTTTTGAATATAGGGGTGACCACCACATGCACCATGTGTAGATAATAAGTGAGATTTAAGGATTGCACGTTATTTTTCAAATCAAGTTCTTGATACCTGGGATTTTTAAGGCCACGATTGGTGGAAGGTTGGGATATAAAGGTTGTACTATTCAATCTCCTATTAAAATCACTTGTTCCTCTACCCTTTATAGGAATAAATGGTAAGGAATTTAAGCTAGAATTTTCATGTAGGCAATATTTATTACATAACGCCCCCATAATGTATTTACTCAACACTATATGTATATCCTTAAGTTCAATGGTTCTCTTTTGGGTCTGAGTGTCTTTCATCTTGAATATGGTACTTGATTGACCAATAGGTATAATATACCATGGATATCAATAACAAATTTTTAAGTAAAGTTAATGCATTGATACCTCATTATTAAGAGTAAATTTAATATTTTTTTTTGTTTGTAATCAAATTTCCATCCTCTAAGAAATATTCTCTTGTTGAGGTATTGCCTAGAGTTATTCCCAATCTTTTTCTAGATTATTGTAATATTTATTTACAAGTATAATGATCCTTTATAGATTACATAAATTTTACCCATTTTATGAAAAGATGCAATTGTATTGCTAAGATATTGAAACATGCAATGTGTATCTAGCCATTACTTCTATAAATAAAATCAATCAAAGCTAAAGACTAGTCTAACTCAAAATTCGTGAAATTACATTGTACTTTGAAATGATTTTAAATTTGATAGTCCTTAAAGTGTTGCATGGATTCAAATATTTGATAGGAATTAAGTTAAGAGGTGTGTCATTTGATAGGATCAGTTCCGTTGCCGTAACTGATCTCTGTATAAATCTTGTTGTCTACGGTCATCATCTTGTTGCCTAGGGCCACGGTGAAATTCACCATGTCAACTATCCACATGTGGTCTCTATGAGGGGTTGCCCGCTACTTTAGCCTCGCCAGCCCTCCTACGTTTTATAATACGGTAGCGGAGATCCTCCATATTGTTCCGCTAAGGATCATTTTAAAAAATAAATCTAAATCAGATTCATATAGGATTGGATAGACCCATGGGTCGATGCATTAAATGTGAGGTACACTGAATAGTTCAGAAATAGATCCATGGGTCGATGCACTAAATGTGAGATTCAAGTTTCAACAACTGAACAGGTAAACTCGAAAGCACACCCTACTTATGGACACGTGTATAAACTCTCACACACGTTTGAATCTCTTTCCTTTTCTGTCGTCTCCCTTTTTCTTTCATAGACGTATCAGTGACGGTGGAAATGGAATAGGATTTCAGGGGTCAGTGTTCAACGATATGGACTATAATAATATATTAACTTATTTTAAATAAATAAATAAATGGTTTATAATAAAAATAAAAATAATAACTATATATGGTTAATTATTAATGTTTGGTTGTTTATTATTAATATTACAATTT
Organism: Pinus albicaulis; assembly: GCA_034641835.2. NCBI lineage: Eukaryota > Viridiplantae > Streptophyta > Pinopsida > Pinales > Pinaceae > Pinus > Pinus albicaulis. The sequence goes on along the minus strand of CM076572.1, from coordinate 921,176,242 downwards.
AGTATGAAAGAAATGTAAAAAAAAATCAATTTTATTAAAAAAAAAAAACATAAATATTAATATAACATTATTTGAATGTAAGTTATTCATATATGTATGTATTAAATAAAATGATTTCTGTGGTTAAAACACAATATTTGAAATATTCATATTATTTTTCATTTCTGTTATTATGTAAGTATATTTTTTTGATAAATTTTGATTGAAATTTAGTAAAAGTTTATTAGAATTGCAATTTTAAGTTGTGTAGTCTACACAAGTGTTGAAGAGGACTTTCAATGCATTAAATCCATTTATACATTCAAAAATACAATTTAAATAATGAAAAGTTACACATGGTGGTGTTAAATTTGTTGAGATACAAATCTTTTTTCAAATTTATACTCTAAAAAAGTTTTGCATATAAATAAATTTGATTCCCCTCCACATTCAGTAAATCAATAGCTAAAATAACTTATATTAATACTTCTAATATACCTAATATTAAAATGCAATAAATAAATAAATAAAAATTAACACTTAATATATATAGCTACTTACAACATGAAACCACCAGATTTAGTTGATTAGCCCTTTTTTTTTTTTTTGGAGTAAATATATATTAATCCATTTATTATAATATACTTGTAATTTAATTAGTTGAATTAGTTTTTAATTTTAATATACTTGCCATTTAATAAGTTGATTAGTTTTTAAGTATGTTGAAATTTTTAAACATTAAACTTTAGAATCAATTAAATTTTTAAATTTTTATTTTATTTATTTTTTAAATTTTAAAAATAAAAATATATTTTATTTTAAAAAATTAAAAAATATTTTAAATATTTAAAAAAAAATATCTAAACATTTCAACTTACATATTTCCATAAAATTAACTAAAATTCCAACATTTTAAGCTTCTCTCACTTCGTTGTATCCACTAAATTCAAGGTCCTTCGATTTAACCTAAATAAGTGTGAAAATGAAAATTATGATATCATTATTGGGGAATCATATCCAATAAATTCAAGGTCCTTCGATTTAACCTAAATAAGTGTGAAAATGATAATGATATCATTATTTATATGACCTACCTATAATAATTCTTGTAGGAATGTGTTCCTATTATGAGCTATTTCAGGATGAATAGTGCTCAGTGAATCTACTGTGCTCCACCTATAGCCCTTCTTCCACTGTCCAAAATTGACACTTGTGACCCCTCATTCCCACTCTCTTTCTTGCTGTGACTACGCAGTAAAATCTTCAACTGTCTAATCGACGCAATTGTGAGTCTGAATTTGGCCTTATTTAGAATCTCTCTGTGTTGCCAAAATGTTACTGTATGCCATTGGGGGGATTTTGATCGAATTCTATGGTGAAAAGAAATGATGCCCTAACGTGGACATGTCCACCATTAAACATGTAGCTTCACTTATATGGAAGACTGTATCACAGATTTGGACCCATCCGATTTCTGGCGAGATTGCCCCAACGAGCGCTAAAGACTAAGCCTGTGCAATTTGTGAAGAAATTGACGTTGCGTCTTCTTTCTACTGTAGGGAAACTACCAGTTCTGAGAGCTCTTAAGAAACCCTTGGCGGTTCTTGTGAAAATTGAAAAAATAGAGGGAGACGAGGAGGGGGAAGGTGAGGGTGTGGGAGGAGAATCATCACCTGTTAAGATTATACCGCCCACGCGAGACGAACTGAATATTCCATCTGTGGCCGATTTATTTTCCGCCGGAATCAAATTTTCTCCAACCACTGGAGACCTGACCACAATCCACTTCAATCAGAAGACGGCCACGCTTCACCTCCCCAAAGTAAAGCTGGACAGCAACACAGAAATAATCCTCAGAAATCTGGTGGCATTCGAGGCTTCCGCGGCGCCAGGCACACTGGTTTTCACGCGATACACAGATTTCATGAATGGGATAATCGATAGCGAAGAAGATGTGAGATTGTTGGTAAAGTGCGGGATTATTTGCAACCACCTGCAAGGGGAGGCAGAGGTTGCTAACCTCTGGAACGGTATGGGTAAGTGCATTCGTCTCACAAAAGTTGGGTATCTAGACAAAGTTATCAGAGATGTTAATCGATATTACAATAGAACCTGGTACGTTATAGTGGTAGAGTTTGTGAGCAACCGTATATTTGGGTCCTGGAAATTCCTTTCATTGCTAGTTGCAGTCATTCTTTTGGCAGTCACTTGCTTGCAGTCCTTCTGCTCTGTCTATGATTGCAAAAAATGGTTCGATCAGTCCTATTTTGACCATGACAACATGTAGCGCCACAACCTTATCCAGCATTGATTCTTCCAGCGTTCTCAGCCTTTGTTTTCTGTGTTGGAATTGAGCACCAAAGATTAGATTTCATTTTCTTAGTTGTTCCATGTTGCAGTGGAATCAGGGATTGTTATTTATTGAATGGTTGATTAAGGCAATTAAATTGTATAATTTTATATTAAGTGGATAATTGTATTAATGATTATAGCGTTGGAGGATATGTGAAATAAAATAATAAAGGAATTATTTCTTTAATTCTACAATGGTATGAGGAATTGTTGTTTTTATCCATTTAAATTTAATAAAATTTGTATAGTTGTATAAGATAAAGTGGTTGACTAATTAGTATAGTTATATAATTTAAGTGATTGTATACTTTGAAATAGAAAGAAACTCAAGTAATTCAATCTGAGTTAATGTATATTACACATTCTAGATTTTTTTATTTTTGGATGGACTTAAAATATAGGGAAATAGAAATGGAAAGAAATTAAAGTAATTTAATTTGAGTTTATTTCTTAGAGTTTTTGGAATATTTGGTTTCACAATTAAGACTTATTTGAAAGTTACCATCTTTATATCAAATTTGTTATATTCGAATCTCCAATCAATTTTCGAATATTTCAAAATCTGCAATAAATTTAGAAATGAAAAGAATTCATTATCTAATAAAATTGTCAATGTGGTCATTAATGCATGGTGTGTCTGTCTCTGTCAATATCTCTAAATGTAAAGTATAAACTGTTAGGTATAAATTAATTAACTAACATAAGCCTAACATATAAATGTGTGGACCACACACTAAAGACACAAAGATGGGCGCTGATGTAATAAAAAGTAATCACCACACACGCAAATGGTTGGGATATAACGAAATTTACATAATT